>WNWU01000012.1:31682840-31945291 GCA_012654045.1 Ptyas mucosa
TCTTTCTTTCTTTCTTTCTTTCTTTCTTTCTTTCTTTCTTTCTTTCTCCCAACTGTCTCCCCAATGGCTCCTGTAGACATTTCTCATCTTTGTAGTCTCTCTTTCTCTCCACCTGCATTTTTGCTCTCCTTTTTTCTTCCTTTTTCCACTGTAGGAAATTTAGAGCTTGAATCTCAGCCTCTCTGCAGTTAGCTGTTGTCTATACTTCCTTGGTCCCCTGAGGCACTAATTTTTGTTTCAAGGGCAAGTTTCAAAAGGGTTTGCTACACACAGGTGGCAGAGTATACCTTCAGAAGTCCCTTCAAATAGACACTTGGTATTTGAATATATCAGTTCCTGGCACATTGGTTTTAAATTGTAGTGAAGGAATTTTAAATATTAGGAGGAGGGCAACAATTTTCTTTCTCCCCTGTTTAAATATACAGTTTATGTAAGTTTAAATTTTCATTTTTCCTACTCCCTTTGCTGGAAATGGAAATTAGGAGGACTTGGGTTCTTACATATCAAGGCAAAAAGCTTTTAGGATGAAAATGATTCAGCAAGTGGTAAGAAGGTTTGGCGATTGCACATAAACCCATTTAAATGTACAAAAGACAGGCATAAAGGGACACCCTGAATAAGAATTGTTGCATATTGCCTGTTCGGAGATTTTGTGCAGATTGGGTGATTGTCAGACATTATATGCATAGTATCTATATTCGAGAGCATTATTTGATTATTAGAATTAACCTGCAGACCTCTCAATTATTTTAAATTTTGCACTTTCTCCAAATCTTTATGTGAAGTGATAATATGTAGTATAAACATTTTAATTCTTTAGTTCATTGTTTTAAAAAAACCGTAAGTGGCCGCATCTCAAATGTACATACTTAATGGTTTAAGGCACAATTCATCATGCACTGTTGTCATGCATGAACATAGCTAGTGGAAATGCATAGTTAAGGTGCCATATCAGGGCTGCAGCCAGTCAGATTTAGCTGGGGAAAGAGATACAGAAATGTTTTACTCTTTGTTGTCACCTTGTGGGTGTCTGCATTTTTGCAGCTCAGACATAATATTGCTTATTTTATTTATTTAGATATCACCTTTATTATTTTTACAAATAACTCAAGATGGCAAACATATCCAACACACCCTCCTTTTCCTTTTCCAACTACCCTCTGAGCTGAGTTGGGCTGAGAGAGAGTAACAAGTCCAAAGTCATCAAGGTGGGACTTGAGCTGATGGTCTTTTGCTTTCTAGCCCAGTGCCTTAACGACTACACCAAACTGATTCTCACTTTAAAGTTGTTAGATAAAGTGGACCATAATCTATCAATTTAAAGAAAGTTCTGCATACAAATTTGATCTTTAAGAGTATATTCTATTTTGCCCAACATATATATATATATATATAATGTACATCCAAGAATTTGATCCCGTGTAACCACTATGTTTATACAATACATCCACCATATACCAAAGTTTTTCAGGACAGCTGGATATCTTTCTTGGCTTAAGCAGACCACCACTGTCTGGGTTTAGAAGAATATGCCACAGTTTCTTAATTGCATCATGTGGTTTTGCTTTTTGTGTTGAGACAAGAAATGGTCACTCTTTCCCTCCCCCCGTTTTCATTTCCAGTGGGAAAGAATATGAAAGAGTGTGTCAAGTCATCCTCTTATCTCATTTAAGATGTTCAGAGTATATAATGGAGGTTTTATTTAGGGACTGATTTGGAGCAAATCTGTCTTATCCACAGCTAATACAGCAGAATACCATAGATAATATATAACTAATATGAAAAGCTTTGCTGTGTTGCTTTCTGATTGATATTTCAGTTTATATTCAACATATTTTCTCATAGGCACCAAAACAAGTAATAAGGTAAAGGTAAAGGTTTTCCCTGTCCAGTCATGTCTGACACAAGGGAGAGTGCTCATCTCCATTTCCTAGCCGTGGGAGCCAGCATTGTCCAAAAACACATCAGTGGTCATGTGGCCAGCAAGACTACACACTGAGGCACATTGAATGCTGTTACCTTCCCACTGAAGTGGTACCAATTTATCTACTTGCATTTGCATGCTTTCGAACTGCTAGATTGGCAGAAGCTGGGGCAAGAACAGAAGCTCACCCAGTCATGGCATGCAGTTAATAATCTGAACTAAAATATAAACATTTTTTTTAAAAAATAAACATGAGTCATGCAACCTTTAGTTAGGTATAGTGGCAGGCCCACGGTCTATTACTATAAATGCCTACAAGCTGCCACTGTTGTTATTAAGAGCGAAATATGTATTGGCAGTCATGATCAGACTCTGGGTTTTCTCAGAGGGGAAACAATGGCAATCGTTATTGCTTTTCATTGTCAGGCTTCATCCCATGGGCAGGAATGAATGACTTAGGCCCAGTCACAAGAAATCCACAAACTACAGATAAGTAATATCTATTGAAGAATAGATATTCTATTGAATAGATATCTATTGAAGAAAAGAGAAATCAGAGAATTTCAGCAACTGCTTTGATTTAAGAACAACCTTCTATATACAAATGGTCAAACCCACTTGTGCCTCATTTTCCTTTGTAAAAGTTCCCTGGCCTCCTCTTGGAGGGGGCTAATTTGTCTCCATCTTCCCTCTGTTTCTGTAATGGTCATATTTGTTGTTGTTGTTGTTGTTGTTGTTGTTATTTGATTTTAGAAAACCCACTATTATGATCAACATCCACATTCAACATACCTTTTCTTTTCTTCATTGATACCTGAGTGCAGTGATTAACAATGTGCTACTCATAGATATCTCCATTGTTTTATTTTTGGAATAAATAGAAAGCAGGCAGATCCATGGCGCCATCTTTATTTATGATTAATAATTAATATATAATAATTATATATTAATAATTAGCAATTATTAGCAAATATTACAATTATAAGATTTGTGGGTACTTTATAGACTCCAGGGCCATTGTGTAAGATAACAGGGAAGGGGTTGCCTGCATCTCATAGCTGCCAGTATCTGAAAATGCCACACAAGCTGTCATGACAGGAAAAGCATACAGTAGCTCAGTTTGTTTACTCCTAATTCAGAAATATTCAGAAGCATTCATGGGGCAGAAGGGATCAACCACCCAAATGGAGCACTATCACAAATGAAGGTGAATATACAGTATGTGTCCCAGGTTAATTTTGCAGGATCCAATTCTGGTCAGTCACCAGGACCAGAGGTTTAGTCTTCTGAGCTTTTGGACTCATGCTGGAGCCCATCTTCAGGGAACTTCTCTCTAGCAGAGTGTGTGGAGGCCTTGTGTGTGTGTGTGTGTGTGTGTCTGTGTCTGTGTCTGTGTGTGTGAGGGGGGGAGGGAGGGAGGGAAGAAGAGAAAGAGCACAGAGCTTCAGATATGATTAGCATAAACACTTCTGTTAGCATCAGAGGACTGCAGAAGAGGTAGATACAGTAGGTAAACAATTTCCTGAATGATAATTCATTTCATATTTCTTCAATAGTTTGTAGCTGCCAACTTGCCTATTTTTGATTCTGCCTTTATACATATCCCCAGTATGTTTCCTGCTTAAGAAGCATACCAAAGTGATACAGTTCCCATATTCTTTAAAGTTGCTGTTCATCTTATTTAAAAAAAAATAATCTTTTTTTTCATTCTCCTTGAGAAAAATGCTGTCTATTTGCAAATGGCAATCTGCTGTTTTAACATTACTGTACTACAAATTTTTTTGATACTGACACTTTTTTTGTTGGTAGTGATATTATACTTAACTTTTCTTACTGAAGAAATATAAAGTTAATTATCACTAAGGAGCTTGCTTTACCTATCTACCAGTTCTGCAACCCTCTAATGCTGGCAGAAGTGTTATGTTAATCAGTTGTTTAATTTGCATAAATTACTGGTGGAACGATGTTTCCCTCTCTGCATGAAAGCAGATCCACTGGCAAAAGCTCTTCAGAAGCAAAGGAGTAAGGTTAAAATCAAGGATTTACAGTATCAACAGAATAAAAGCATAAAAATATACAAAAGTTGCTCAATATTGCATAAATCTTAAAGACCACAATTACAAGGGGTTACAAGGACTGGTGGAGAATTACCATACTACTACTACTACCACTACTACTACTACTACTACTACTGCTTGTTTAAGAATATTTGCCCCACCCATAGCCTTCAGAATAACTATTTCAATTAAGGATCAATTGATAGTCATAACTGGATCTTCCACAGTAATTGCACCTCTAATTAGAATTAGAAACAATACACTGCAATCAAACACACTAACTGTTTACACTTTCCTGGTGTGGTGGTATGGGACAAACGTTTTCAGAATCACCCATGTTTGTGACCTGGTTCTAAAAAGGCTGCTGAATATCCTCTATCAATATTGCCATCCCTTCATCTGAAATAATGCCAAAGGAAGATACAACTGTATGATTTAGGACCTGGTATTCTGCTGCCAGTTGGGAACAAAGCTACTGCCTTGAATAGTACTTCCCTTCACATGATTCTAATTGTTTGGGCTTAGATATCATGTAGAGAGTGCATGATCAAGGTGGTAGGTCAAACATACTTCTGAAAGACTGCAATTTATAACATAGATGGAGCAGTGTATTACTGAATGCTTCTCTGCTGCTTTCTCATACACTGGCTTTAAAATCACAAGACGTTTTTAACAAGGCATTGCATTCACACACACACACACACACACACACACACACACACACACACACATTGTGGCAAGAAAGAGAGTTTCTGCATCTCTTTACTGTTATATAGTGGTGTTCTGGATGTCTCCAGCCCAGAAATGGTAGTTAATCACACAGAAGGCTTTTATGTTTTTCTATTAATTATTTTTCTCAATGGTATTTCATCACAATAGGAAAAAAAATTCCCCTAAGGATGGTCTTTGAAGTTTCTTGTTTTGATAAAAAAAATACAACTACAGAAATTTCAACAGTTACATAACTTAGAATTATGCTTCTATGTTTATTCTTTTAAATAATCAACTTCTAGTTTTTTACTGCCTTTCAATCTATATGCTTTACATTTTTTTCTAGGTTGGCATCAAAATTTCCCAGTAAGTTTGCAGATGTATGTCTTATGAAATGCATCACATTAATATCACATGAATAGACATATTGGAAAAAAGATTATCTATGATATAACCAAAGATGGACCAAGAGGCTATGAAAAAACGCAGATCATCAATGCATAGATTAATGGATTAACTCATGAATAAATAATGTAAACAATGGTTTGAATGAAATAGGAGGGACAAAAGGAAAGCCATTCTGAGATGGAATTATGGAAACTGCAGTTGTAGAACATTCTTAATATTCTTGATTTGAAGACAAATCAAAACATATTTGCTAATAATGGACATGATACTGATGGAGTGTTGTGTTGCAACTACTAAGAAACATAAGTCTTTAGAAATATTAGTCATGGCATCTGGAGACATCCGACTGTGAGTCTTACTACATTAGTACATTATTCTTAATAAGCTAGAAAAACCTCTTAGGACAACCTTAATGATATAACTGTGGCATTAGATAGACCAACAAAAAGATAAAGAGACAAACAGACAGACACATCTCTACTCATCCAATATAATGCACACAACAATTTTCAGTTCATTTCTCATAGGATACAAATTTATGCCAGGATTGCAAAAATAATTTTCCTCTGTGGCAATCCACTATTCCACCATAAAAACAGAGGGCCTTACTTTGGACTTTCTATACAATATTTCTCAATAACATGACTTTTGCAAATATTCTAATTTGAAAGTATGAGAAATTACTAGAATCTAAAATTTGCAATAAAATATAAGTTTTAGAGATCAATGCTATTGAATATTATGTTTTGCACAATTGGCATTTGTGATTTTAATGTGAGAAAGTCCTTCAAAATATATTTCTTAGACTAACTTTATTTTTTATCTGTTTTATAACCTAAGGTAGCTATAAATATTAGCTACATAAATCTATGTATTTGAGTTTATGATGATGATGATGATGATGATGATGATGATGATGATGATGATGATTGTTGTTGTAATTTATATGCCACCCTTCTCCCGAAGGACTCAGGGCGGCTTACAAAGAACGGAACAAAATTACATAAACATTAAAAAATTAAATTAAAATGATGAAAATTGATGTGAGATATCACATTCTAAATACTTTTACATGATGCGTTTTTTATTATTTTACATGTATTCAGCATGATAGATTGCTATAGAAGAATATTATCATTTGGATCTTCCCTCTTTCTGTCAACAAATTAAATTATTAGGATATCCATTAACATAAAAATAATGGGGAGAGGAAATAAATACTTTATTAGCATGATAAATAAGCCATAGATA
The DNA here is from genome assembly GCA_012654045.1 of Ptyas mucosa. Taxonomy (NCBI): domain Eukaryota; kingdom Metazoa; phylum Chordata; class Lepidosauria; order Squamata; family Colubridae; genus Ptyas; species Ptyas mucosa. The sequence goes on from WNWU01000012.1 coordinate 31,689,192, forward strand.
TTTATGGAATATGGATAATTATTTCTATTAAAAAATTCCAACCTTCCCCTCATCCTCGGAAATTCCACTGAAGAGAAATCATAAACATCTAACTAGTCAGAGTTTCAGAAATTCTAGATAATTGTCAATTCTTTTGGAGTCCATTGAGGTATTCAATTAAGATAAGGCCAGTCCTGGTTTTCTGAATTAGATTATTTATTTATATATCTATTTATTTTATAATTGCCACCCATATCACTTGCATATGATTCTGGCCACTATACACAATTAAAACACAAAACAACAATAACAAAATTTAGCCATTAAATCTAATTAAAAACAGTTAAAAGTACAAAGTACTACAACAAAAAGAGTGTGGTATATATTAATATACAGGGCAACCATTTAACAGGCTCCATGGTTCCATGGGATCTCCATGCTTAATGGCACATCCAAGTTTTGAGGGTCTTCTGGAAGACCAGCAGGATTAGTGCCAATCTTACCTCACAGGGAATGATGTTCCAGAAGACAGGCACCATGCCAGAAAAATCTCTCTTCCTGCGTTTCATCAAACAAACTCTTTGTTTGATGGGACCCACAGCATTGTGGACCAAATGGAACAAGTATATTTAATATACTTATAAAGGAGAGTCGCATGCCATGTTGGGGTTTAAAGGTCATAACCAACAACTTGAATTGACCCAGAAGCAATCAGATAACCAATGCAGCTCACAGAGCAGAGGTGTAGTATGTAACTGATAATAGGGTCTCCCAATCTAGGAATGGGCACAATTGGTGCATAACACAAAGCTATGCACAAAGGCCCTCTTGGCCACAATTGCCATCTGCTCTTTAAGCAGAAGATGTGAGTCCAGAAGGACCACCAGATTGTGCACTGGGTCTGTCTGGGATAGTGTAACCCTATCCAGCTCCAAAGATAGATCCCAGGATTGAGAAGATCCCAAAACCCAAAGCCACTCCTGCCATAGTTAAATTGAAACCTGTTTTTGCTTATTCAGATCCTCACAGCTTCCAGTAATAAGAGAAGACATCAACAGCATTGCCTAGCTTACCAGGAGCAGTGATGTATAACTGGGTATCATCAGCATACTGATGGTATCTCACCCCATGGTAATAGATAATCTCACCCAGTGATTTCATGTAGATGTTAAATAGAAGTGATGTTAAATAGGATTACCAATTCATCTGCATAAGCCTAGTCCAATTACATGAGCTCTGTTTTGTTGAGAAAAACTATTAAGAAGTCAAGGCAAAAATCAATCCCAGTATTCTAGATTGTTTTTAAAAAGAATGACTCTGGGACTCGCCTTAGGAATCGCTTATTGTATAACTTGGACACAGAGGATGAGTTTACACATTGTGCTAAGTCATAAATTTGTGTAACTATGGTTTGTTAAGCAAAATGCCATTGGCTGGGCAATCATCAATTGCTAAACCATAAACCATGGTTTACAAATCTCAGCAGCATATTTCCAATTGCATTAGGTTGGGGATGAAAGGAGTCACATAGGGAAGCCTTGCTGTGAATATTTAATTTTTAACCAGGGAAGAAAGGAGCTTTATGTTGTGTGCTTCTCTTAGTTGCAACATTTCTTGCTGCTGTGCAGAAGGGCTGCTGGAATGGCAGGCCTTCCACAGTTGGTTTTGTTCCGTGGACTCCCTTCTGTTCTGTTCATCAAGGAAGGCTAATAGCATTGGCTCTGTCATGGAGGTCAAGAGCTTTGCAGAATTCACAGGTACAGTTTTTGTAGACAATAAATGCGAGAAAGAGTTCCAAGGCTGAATGATTATATAATGACAGCCATATCCGTTCATCTATTTATCGAAAAGACTACGTTTCACGTTCAGGCTTACTTCCCATGGGTCTGGTGAAATGTGGAATGCAAGCAAGCTTGTTCGCTTATACCCTTTTTCTCCCCCTCCTCTTCTTCCCAACAGTGGGCTAAGTGCAGGGAGGTTAAACAGAAGTCCCTTTTGCTTCATAACCCATTAGCTAATGGCAGCACAAGTCTGTCTCTAAGTTCTGTTTATTCCTTAACACTATTAAAGAACACCTGCTGGGGTGAAGAACTCACCTGACAAATAAGAGTGATAGTTGAAATAAAATATATATTAAGAGCTGTTAGAAGGTGATTCTGTATTGTTTAGCACTCAAAGGGCAGAACTGGGATGTAAAGGGGAGTTAAGTGTTACACGCATTGACACAGAGAAGACTGAGTATGCAAAATTAGTATTGGAGCAGCAGATTATTTGGAGATGCATATATCTTTAATGCGTACATCTGTGAATGTACTGATGCCCCAAAGTGGTTTTGCCAGCCTTCTTAAAACCTTTCAGGGCAACAAAAAATACATAAATACTTACTGTACATTTTTTAAGCTTCTGAGGTGTAAAAATGGAGACAATTTTGAAGAGAATGGGTGCAGTTCAGAAGTTTTCTTTCCTTTGTCACAATTAGTATATGCTGATGTATTACGCACTGAGTAAACACTGTTGGTTTATTTCACTGAGGTAGCAATCATTCAGACCACTTAGAAGAGTTTATTTGTTCAGAGTAAATTAAATTATACATACGAGGAAATCTACTGGGAAGAAAGGAGCATAAATACAAGAGCATTGCCAAATATGCCCTGAATAAAAATAAATGCCATGGAGAGGGCAGAATAGAAAATTTGGTGAGTTGTAATAGTTGTCCCCTAAATAACTCTTCTCCTCACTCCCCTCTCCACAAAAAAATAACAATAAATAAATGTCAGAAGCCTTTTTGGCAGCAATGCATTGAACCAAGTCAATAATCCTTACAAAAATACTTTTTCAACTTTAATTATTGCTGGATATATGTGAAAGTATGTTTCAGCCTTATCCTTCTACAGCTCTAAAACATGCCAAACAATGACAACAGTTGTCCCAAAGGTGCTTTTTCAGGAGGCAACTAGACTTTTTTGTTTTTTTTCTTTTGAAGACATTTCACTTCTCATCTAAGAAGCTTCTTCAACTCTAACAATATAGTGGGAAATGGAAGGATTTATATTCTTTGCAGACAGCTGATCATTTGCATCCTTTTAGAGGGTCATTGAAGCACTTCAATCTCAGGTAACCTTAGGGTTACCTGAGAAGTGCTCCTGATTCCTGTAGTCTGAAATTTTTCCTCTGGAAATCTATTCCTACTCTCACACCATTCAAAGAGTGTTCATCCCAAATTGTATAACTAAAAGCCTGTAGAGATTCTCTGTCATCTAGGTCAGGATGACTGACCTGGATGACTGAGAATCTCTACAGGCTAATAACAACAGTTGATGTGCTGAAGATGGTAGAAAGCTGGTGTCACAAAAGTATCAGTGAAAGAAGAATAGCAAAAGTGGCCATTAGGATACTGTACATCAATGGCTGGGAGAGGTATTTTGGAGAGAGGGAGGACAAACAATGATCTTCAAACGAAAGGTCTTCAGCCTCCCAATTTGTCCTTGTACTTTATAAATTAAACATAGTTGGTTATTTTTGAATGAGTATTAGTTACATTGGGAGATACAATTTTAATCAGGCCCTGAAGACTGCTGTGGGTGCCAGTGTACACGATACAGTAGTGACAGATGAGTCAAGAAACCATATGTAAAGCTGTTCCCAAGTAGGTTTGTTAATTATGTCAATGTGTAGAGTGTCCTTTGGCTTATCTCTGGAGCAGGAGTGGGTTCTAAATTTTTTTACTACCAGTTCTGTGGGCGAGGCTTATTTTGTAGGCGTGGCTTGATGGTCATGTGACAATTCTTTAGGATTTAGCAGAGGTACTGGTCTACCAGGCTTTTAACTGCTTGCAGAGCTGTACTGATCTACCCATTTATTTTTTGCAGGCACTGATCTACCCATTTATTTTTGCAGGCACTGATCTACTCATGTATTTTTGCAGGCACTGGTCTACTCATGTATTTTTGCAGGCACTGGTCTACTCATTTGTTTTCTTTTAACACTGATCAGCTGTAGGGCGGCCCTTTGAAGCCCCACGGCAAGAATTTAAACAGTTTTTTTTCCCCCTAGCCATCAGCTGGGACTCAGGAGGCAGCAATAGATTGGGGGTGGGGCCAAATAAAAGGTAAGAATAACACGGGGGTGGGAATGGGGGGGGCGCAGGGGGTGGGGGTTGCGGGGGGTGCAGAACCAGTTCGGTGACATCATATCATCACCGCTACTGGCCCGGGAGAACTGGGCCAAACCGGGAGGAACCCACCACTGCTCTGGAGGTACATCACAATCAGATGTAGAGGGTTTGAGTAAGAAATCATGTTGAAGCAATTATAGAATTATACTTATGTTTACTTACATAGACAGTGTGTGTGCGAGTGTGTGAGTGCTTAAGTTTAATATTCAATAGCAACTTTCAGAATGGAATTTTTGCCTGCCTGTTCTTGTAGGGACTATTTGATTATAGTATAATAAATTATAACCCATGATTATGAATCATGACTCTTGAAAGGAGGTGTGAATCAAGGATATATGGTACTGCACTTCCATATCTGTTCCCTTTTCCACTGTAAAGGTAGTTTGTTTTTGGGAATGACAACTGGAAGCATGGCTCAACTTGTATATTAAAGGTACTTCGCTTCCTTTCTAGGAATGTGTTTTCAATAAGTTTATATTATGAAGACTCCCTGTGTCTCCCTTTATAGTTAATCCTTCACAGTTTTGAAACAATTTTTCTGTGTTGAGAATCTTTGGCAGCTCAGATTTTCTTTGATCAAGATTCTATATAAGATCCATATAACCTTATAAGTCTTGCTTTTGGCAAGAGACCAATGAACTTGCTTTAACTTGCTAGCTTTGGAACTAATAAAACCATTATTTGGATTCTCTTCTGTTGTTAGTCATTTGGGGGTGGGTTTTCCACCACAGGTCTGGCAAAGTTGACAGGATAGGAGGCAACTGGTATTGGGAAAGGAAACAAACCCTGTCCCACTGGAGGTGGGGACTCTTGAGGTATCCACTAGACCCTGAACTCTTTTTATACTTTCCAAATGGAGACTTTAGTTTGTTTTGTTTGTTAAAAATGTGGGTAGCTGGGACACTGAAGAAATCAATGTCCTAAAGCAAAATTTGTGGCCCTCAAGACCATCCCATTGCATTCCAATAGCCTGTCTTCCCCTTTTTACTATTGCAAAACAATACAATACAATACCATCCCCGTCTATTATTATAAGGTTAATGCAAAACCTTGACCTACAAAACCTTTAGCTTAAATCTTTTCACTCCTTAGATACTATATCCCACAGAAACCCAAAAAAATGTGTGTGTGCATGTGTCTTCTGTTTTCTTTTTGGTTGACATTGGAGGTGATGGTTCTTGACTGATCACTTTCCAAGACTACCCTTCACTGATGTCTGATATTTTGCAGTAGGAATTTTGGAAACTTCCACCGTGCACCAGAAATCAGATCACTTTGGTCTTCTAATTGTATCTCGTGCCTTTGTAGTGGTAACAGAACTGAACATCAACCTTGGAGTTGGGTTTTGACCTGCTTTGATAAAGGGGTTGCACCCTGCACTGTATGCCCAATGGGATTTTCCCAACCTTCATCAGCGAACAGAAGTTAATCATTAAATATTATTATTATTATTATTATTATTATTATTATTATTATTATTATTAATTTAATTTATATACCGCCCTTCTCCCAAATGGGACTCAGGGCGGTGAACAGCCAAAATTAAAAATACATACAAATACAAAAGTTAAGAAAATTAAAAAATACATTAAATCAATCGGCCTCCCAATTTAAAACCCCAAATCTTATAAAGTTAAAAAACTATTTAGGCTAGGCCAGCTTGATGGAATAAATATGTGTCCAGGGCCTTACGGAAGGTCCGGAGGTCTGGGATCAGTCGTATTCCAGGAGGTAGCTCATTCCACAGGGCGGGTGCCCCCACTGAGAAGGCTCTCCCCTTGGGGGCCACCAGCCAACATTGCTTGACCAATGCCACTCTGAGGAGGCGTTCTCTGTGAGAGTGTATTGGCCAGTGGGAGGTTATTGGTAGCAGCAGGCAGTCTCGTAGATACCCTGGCCCTAAGCCATGGAGTGCTTTGAAGGTGAGAACCAATATCTTGAAATACATTCATATAATTCTGAAACCAGAAAGATGCTAGGAAAAATTTCAGTATCCTCTGTTCCTTTTATTTTATTTTTCTCTGATCAGCAGCCCCAGGATATGATATGATCTACCTCTTGAACAGAACAGGTAGAAAAAAGTCACATTTACAGGAAAAGAGATCTGCTCATCTCTACCTTAATTTTTCATTAACTGAATTGCATTCCGTATCCACCACTGCTGAATCAAACTGTATCAGATCCTTTTTTATAGATTATCAGATCAAGATTCTTTTTTGTAGATTATTTTATAGACACGAGTTTGATAAAAAATATGGTTTAAAAAAGAAATAAGACATGACCTTAGTTTTTTAACAACGTTAAAGAAATGTGAATATGCAAAGCAGTAGTGAAATCCAAATGTTTTTACTACCGGTTCTGTGGATGTGGCTTGGTGGGCGTGGAGTGGCTTGGTGGGCGTGGTTTGGTGGGCGTGGCATGGGAAGGATACTGCAAAATCTCCATTCCCTTCCCACTCTGGGGCCAGCCAGAGGTGGTATTTGCCAGTTCTCCGAACTACTCAAAATTTCCACTACCGGTTCTCTAGAACATGTCAGAACCTGCTGGATTTCATCCCTGATGCAAAGGGAATTAGAAGTAACCAGGTATGTTTTGTTCTTGCGTTCTGACATACAGTGCCACAGTGAAAGCAACTTGAGAAAGAAGCTGGAGAACTTTTTAGTCCATTGATATGCAAATAATTTTTATGTGACAAGCAAATCTATCATATCACTTCATTCTTTTCTATTGTTCAATTAAAGATCTTAATCAATTCAGTCATGACTGCTAAGGGTGTATTCAGTTTTGTGTCAAGGCAACACATCATATCATGATTTCCAAGAATTCCATCGTCATTACAGTTCAAGGATTACTTTTAGAGAAAGCAGTGATTAGAATGCAGTATTACAGACTAATTCTGCCAACTGCCAAGAGTTCGATTCTGACCAGCTCAAGTTAAGGACTATCTGTACTGACTCAGCTTTTCATCCTTCTGAGGTCAGTAAAACTAGGAACCTGACTGTTGGCAGCAATATGTTGACTCTGAGGCCCGCTTAGAGAGGGCTGGAGAGCACTATGAAGCAGTATGTAAGCCTAAGTGCTATTGCTATTTCCAGTGGTGATTTCCACAAATCACCGCATTTTTTATTACTTCACCTAACAATAAGGTATAATTGGTAGTTGAGTGTTGAAAATTGATGATTTTCAAACAATAGTGCTCAGTCTGAGCATTTAGTATATTCTGCACATTTATGTAAACTGTTTGTGAATTATTAACATCTGGGATACCTGCAAGTGAGTCTGAGAAAAATACCAGTCCAAGATGTATTGCCACTTGAATTGGAAAACCACATAATCGATTGGGGATTCAGGTTACATTAAAAGCTCTATATAGACATTAGTGGCTAACTTCAGGATCTGTCCCCTATTTCTGTCACCTGAACTATCTGCTTGAAGCTCAACGTGTTTTTCGTTTTTAAAGTGAGAAGTTACTTATCTGATTAAGGCTGGAATAAGCACAAAAATGTCTGAATTTGAAATTCCTGAACTTTGAGACTCATATATAATAAACAGGATTAAAACTAAAGTTACATATGCATCAGTGGTGGGTTGCATCCAGTTCGGACCGGTTCTATAGAACCGTTAGTAAAACCGGCGGGAGGATCTGCCCCCTGACCCAGACGTCATCAGGAGCGAGCGTGCACATGCACTAGTGAAACGAGAGCGAGAGCGCGGGCATGATACAAACCTGTAGTAAAGGTAAGTAGAACCCACCCCTGATATGCATGTGTACATCTGCACACATGTGCGCACATACACCCAAAGATTATTAGCATAATATTCAATCAACTAAAATTATAGGTATAACATTCACCATGCAATTATAAATATAGTATAGGTAATCCTCAATTTACAACCATAGAACCCAAAATTTCCATTGTTAAGTGAGACATTTGTTAAGTGTGTTTTTCCCTATTTTATAGCCACAGTTGTTAAGTGAATCACTGCACTTGATAAGTTAGTCACCTGGTTGTTAAGTGAATCTGGCTTTCCCATTGAATTTGCTTGTCAGAATGGTGCGAAAGGTGAGCACCTGACCTCGGAACACTGCAACCATCACAAATATGAATCAGTTGCAAGCATCTGAGTTTTGATGATGAGATCAGGTGGATGCTGCAAAGGTCGTAACTGTGAAAAACAGTCATAAGTCTTTTTTCAGTTCTGTTGTAACTTTGAACAGTCGTTAAACGAACTCAGCAACAGAGTGATCAACACTTGGAATGGTCTACCCAATTCTGTTGTTATAGCCTCAAACCCTCACAGTTTCCCCTGTGGGAATGGGGGGGGGGGGGAGAAAGAAGATAATAAGAATAAGTGTACAATCATGATGATAATACTGATAGAATAAATCTGAAAAAAATTGAAAGAAAGTATATACTATTAGAATACAGGAGTTGTTCAGATACCAAACAAGGAGAATATTCCACAGCAAAGAAGCTAGAAAGGAGAGAGGAGTAGAGGGTAGGATGACGAGAGGGAGGGAGGGAGGGAGAGGAATGGAAGAAAGGGAAAAGGAGAGGAAGGGTAGGGGATAGGAGTAGGAGAGAAGGTGAGTAGGGGGAAAAGAAGAGAGGAGTGGGGGAAAGGAAGGGGAAGTAGGATGAGGTAGGAGAGGAGGGAAGAGAAAGTAGGAGAGGAGAGGAGGGAGGGAAGGGAAAGAGGAGAAAAAAAAGAAGGGTTGTTGCAAAGTGAGGGAAGAAAGAGTAGAAGAACAACTCCGAATGTAATTAAAATGCCTTATTTTAATGCTTTCTTTAAGGAAAACACATATATGTAGGATTAATTATGTATAAGAAAATGTACATTTTATGTGTATAAGAAATAAAACTGAAAAACTTTTCCAAAAAAAATAACCCTCACAGTTTCAACCTCAAACTGTTTACCGTGGACCTCATTCCCTTCTTAAGAGGTACTTAAAGGGGGCATGCATAAGCGTACCAGCGTGCCTACCATCCCTGTCTTACTGTCTCCATTTATTTGTATTTACTTCCTTTGCTTATGTTTATGTTCATACCTACACTTGTTATCTTGTACATGTTTGACAAACAAATAAAATAAATAAATAAATAAATAAATAAAAATTGTTGCAAGTCAAGGACCACCTGTATTTAATGCAGGCAGTGCTGGGTTGTGTTCTAATAAAAAGAATAAAGTTGCATATAATTTATTTCCAAGACCTTATAAGACACAGAGAAGTATCAGAGTAAAAATACACTATATGTCCAGAATAATGTGCTTTGGTTGCACAGTGCCCATGAGAACAGGATCAAATCCTACTGAAGATAGGTACAGTAGATACTCATGTCTGAACTGACTTTTTCAGGAGGGAAACAGAGAGGAAAAGAAGTTACAGGCCTTATATAAATTAATTCTCCCAAGCTTTATTTATCTGATATAGGTAATTACATACCAATTAGTTTAACATATGTAACTGCTGAGTTGTTAGCAAGAATTATTAAGAAAAAAACCCATCAATTATAAAGGCATAGAAAAGAAATTTGCATGTGTTTTACGAGGGTAAGTCTTTCCCCTCTAACTTATCTTTAAAAGGTATCAACAAAATAGATATTTTTTTAAAAAAAAACCCTCTGGCAAAGTCAATCACCAAAGGTTCCTGACCAAATTCAGGTTATTTTATGGTTTGGTAATGACACTAAGTAGTGCATAGAGGTATAATGTATAATGCTCAGACGTTTGCTAACGAATTTCCTCAGTACAAAATATAACATTAAAAAATGAATAACTGGAATCTTCTGGGATTGGTGGACTTTCACTTATTTATAAAGATACCAAAGGATTTGAGAGGGCAGTGAGTAATCAAACAAGATTTTGAGTATATGGTGGCTAACTCAAGGAAAATGCCAGTTCCTTGTGTGGTGGATGCAAAAGAGGAAGAGGAGAAGAATTCCATGCCAGGAAACATTAGAAATGAAATGGAAATTACAAATACAGCAAATCTATAGTTGAATGCACTTTAATATCACATAAAATTCTCACTACATCCATAGTTGTAAAGCTGGAGAAAGTGGTGGAAAAGGGCAGCCAAAATGGGTTTGAGCAGTTTTTTAAAACAAAGACCAACTTTGGCATATGGGGGCATTTAAGAAGAGTGGTGGGTGGAAAGGGCAGAGATTGTATATAATCAGAGGGGTATACACAATGTGAAGTGTTATTTCTCACTTTCATAGTATTAGAACTTGGGAGTCTCATGGACAGTGACATGCTAAGCACTTCAGGTCTGCTAAAAGGAAGCATTCTTTGTAATACACAACTAAATTACATGATCAGTCCTGATGCCACTAATTTAGATGATTTTAAAGGAGGACTGGAGAAATTCATGGTAGACAAAGACTATTGGTAGCCTTGGCTTGAATCATAGGTGGCCTCTTTTCAATACCAGGCTAAAGAGGGTGACCACCAACATCTCGTTCCCTTGAAAACAGTTGGTGATTCCTCATTGTACGACACCAAATGCTTTGGCCTGAACCAAGAGGACTCTTATTCAGTCCAACAGTGCTTTAAAATGCAGGTAGTCCTCGACTTATGGCCACAATTGAGCCCTATATTTATGTTGCTAAGTGAGAAATTTGTTAAGCGAGTTTTGTCTCATGTTACGTCTTTTCTTGCCACCGTTGTTAAGTGAATCACTGCGGTTGTTAAATTAGTAACACCGTTGTTAAGTGAACCTGGCTTCCCCATTGACTTTGCTTGTCGGAAGGTCGCAAAAGGGGATCACATAACCCTGGGACCCTGCAACGGTCCTAAGTGTGAAACAGTTGCCAAGCATCTGAATTTTGATCACATGATCATGGGGGATGCTGCAAAGGTCATAAACATGAAAAACAATCATAGGTCACTTTTTTCAGTGCCGTTGCAACTTCGGTCACTAAATGAACTGTTGTAAGTTGAGGACTTACTGCGTATTTCTGTAAAGCTATATATAGAGAAGGGCATACAAATAATGCCTTAAACGGGAGGACAGCTATGTTGACCCTTATGCTTGTTGAAATGTGTAAGAAGATACCTCAGAATATTCTCTCTCTCAATCTATCTGAAAGACAAATCAAAACCCATGTGCTGCCTCCCCCTATTTTAGCTGCTTCATAGTTTGCAGTAGAAGCCTACAAGGGGCAAATCACCTGGTCCTCATCTGTTGGCTTAGCAAAGCCAAAGGAATAAAATACTCAGCCAGGAGCTGCACTCACAGACAGGAAGTAACTTTAATTAAATAGTGTGAAAGTTGAAAAGTTTTTACAGCTTGAATTTCTGCAAAATAATTATAACAATCTCTACAGTAGTTAGGTTTTTCTTCTCTAACAATAGAACTGTACAGCGTTTGTGTCTATTCCAAAAGGTTCAATAAGAAATGAAAGGAGAATCAGTTCAGAGATGACTTCATTTTAAGATGCAGTTGGCTACGATGGAGGGGAAGCAGACATCATTCTCACAGCCCAGCCAAGGTGAGAAATCACATTTTAAGTCTGAAACATGATCATTCCCACTTAAAGCCATATTCTGTAAAGAGCGGCATCTTTTAAGAATGGACTTGGAACTCATAGGAATTGATTCAGGGCAGGGAGATAATTTAAAATATAACTTTTCTTCATCACGCACTATAAATACTGTACTTGGAGAAAGAAAGTAAGTCTGTGTATTCTCACATGATCTTTGGAGGTCAAGGAAACAGGCTATACACATTCATGTAACTGTCTAAATAAAAATAATCTGTTTGACTGGGATTCCACGGAGGGCATCACTGGATAAAATATGGCTTTAATTTGATTACATTTGTGTGCCACTGTTACTTTAAGAATTAGAACAAATGTTCGGATTATAATGAAACAAATACACTGATAATTCCTTATATTTTCTAATTTCTTTATGTGTGACTATGTTCTTGATTTTCTGTGGGGAAAGAATACATTACGGATTTTTTTCTTCCTTTCTCTCTCTCTCTCTTTCTCTCTCTCTCTCTCTCTCTCTTTCCCACACCCACCCTTTTCCCTTTCCCGAAAGATCACACAGTGAAATCTGAGTGAAATCCCTTGCAAAATTCATACAGGAAACATGCACAGTTGCAGCATTGTTGCTTGTCTAGAAAAAAGTCACATTTTCTTAAGGTAACAAAACAGTTCTTTTGTGCTTTTCAAAATCCTTTTTTTTTCAGAATGTTAGTGATGATTGACAGTTTTGATGCTCAGTACAATGTACAAGTGAAATGAATATGCTTTGCATTGTTAAGGCATCCAATCTGCTGGTTTATATTTATGTGAAAGACAGAGAAATATACAAGCAGACAAGAAAGAAAGTATTTTCATTAATTTCTATGAAGTTTCTCCCCATATTTAATGCACAAAAATGCGTCACTTCAAAGGGGAGAGATTCCATGCATATTAATAGAGTAAAACAGCTTTAGATTTTTTTAATAAGCCTCAAAAGCAAAGAATACTTTTTAAATCTACGTAACTAAATGCTATAAGAATAATATGCTACTTTTTTGCCATATATTGGGAAAAAAACTTCTTAACTTAGAAATAATACAAAAATAGACAATGGCTTTGGTGAACTTAAAACAAAAATGGAAGCTTGGTTTAAAACAATTACTAAAAAAAGTATAAATGAATTGCATTAAATCACATTTAAACAGCTAACACACTTGTGAATGAACAAACAAATTAGCACTTTTCACATAGCAAAATTACACAATAAAATAAACTGGGATGCTGCAGAGAAAAAGCAATGTACAAAGTTCAAAGTTAAATACATTATTTATATGGGTATTTTACAAAATTCTTCATTAAAAAAGCTTTATTTCTTTAATTCATTTTGCAAGCATGTGCAATCATAAAGGTAGTGAGCTCATTTTGCAAAATATGCAGTAATTCTTGTAGATTTGTGTGTGGTTGAAAATCTGTTTTAAGACATTAAATTGTATAAATAGAACAATAATTTGGCCAAAAAAAATCTACAGTATTTATTTATAACTACATACAAAATGCCACAGCAAAGAAAAAAAAAACCCCAAACAGATTATTTAATGAATGCATTTGTAAAGGTTTGTTGCATCTTTAACTAAGAACACTTTCCAAGTAACAAGATATAAATTCCTGTAAATTGGGTGGTTTATTTTGCAACTGTCATATAACTTACTGTGTTCTTCACCCTTTTTCTCTTATACATATTCTCAAAAATGCAACCACTTGCTGCTTAAGAGATTATGTTGCGAACTGAAACGGTTGCCTGATATAAAAACAACTGCAGCTCAAACCAGATATGTCCTTTTTCCTATGTGTGTGCTTCTGGACCATCCTCTGGAATGGCAGGATGAATCCTGTATCTTGTCCCTCCCTCCCTCCCCTCCCCCGCCCTAGCCCATTCCTAAATGAAAGATACAGGTATTAGGAAAGACGCTTGTGGTAAAAAATATGCTCCAAAATGCACTGAACGGCTCACTTTTGTGCCTTTGTCCTGTCCTATCAATTTTCAATGAGATTTACAGAGAAAGACAGTTTAAGACTGTATTTGGATTTAAGTTGGTTAAAAGCAAAAGACAGAGAGCCATGCTAATTGGATTTGCAGTTTTTAGCATTATATCCAGAGGCACTGGGTTACCAAAGTAAAGATGGAAAATGCATGTCCATAGCTACACATATGCTTTTTCCCCCTGCCTTGCAATATTTATGCAATCTTCTAAGTACAATGTTGTCAAAAAGAGGTGAGGAGGGGGAAATAATCATGGCTTCTAAAATGAAATCCTTTTTGCGTATGGTGTATCTTTGTATCTACCGGTATGTTCACATGGACATCCATTGATACTTCCCCAGACTGCAAATCCCAGATGTATGTGCTATTGTTGGTTAAGTAAAACATATGAAAACAACCCTTACTGGCACAGCCATTAATTTTCGAAGGAAAGAAAAACATCAATAATTCCTAACTGGCACTTCTACTTCTGTTCCATAGAAACTCATGTGTTGCCACTTTATTTCCCTTTAAGACAGTTTTAAAAAACTACAACAAAGAAAAGTTCTCAAGTTGGCTTTTCATCTTTGTGCCTCTCCCTCCCATTGTGATTTGTAAAAGACAAAAGGTGACCCATAAAAACTGAAAAGACCAAAGCATATTTTCTTCAGGACACAAATTTCTCCCCCAAGAACTTGGGACGGACAGCTCAAATTAACATCTTGCCCTTGCAGGCTGTGAGTAGATTTCAGGAATATTTTGCAAGGATGGCAATTTTTTTAAAAAAAAATGTTTTTTTTTTAAACTTTGCAGTTATTGTGAGAGTCTTCCTTTTTCCTTGAAGAAAGGCCTGAGTTAAAAGTTCCTTTCTGGGACTTGGGTCAGACTTCGTTCTGGAGCAGAATCCAAATCCTTCATTAGTCAATTCTTCAAGGCAATTCATTCACATGGGAGGAACTATCATGCCAGATATAGCTGTAAAGGTAAGAAGGAAGGAGACACAAAAACAAATCAGTTATGCCATTTGGGGCAAGAAAACATTTGTTTCAAATATTCAGTAGTAGATCATTCATCTGTACTTCAAAAGTTGGATTTACACATTATAATGGAAAGGAAGAATAATAGCTGATGTTAGGTAGTTAGTCCATTATTCTAGAATTATTTATTTCAGTTGTAAAACTCTAAAGTATTAAGTAAGAGCTTGCAAAGAAACTGCAATCTATCTGGATAGAAGTTGCATGCAAGCAGGTTAAAATTCTTAATGAAGCTTAGACTATAACCCCCGATCTGAAGTTATTTAGTAGTTTGACTGTCAGGAATAACCCTGCCAATCCTTAAGCTGATTGCAATATAAATTCTGATGAAGGAAAATTTAAATAATGAAGTTATTGCTTAGGGGAAAAAAATACTTTTTAATCTTGCGGTTCTTCTTTCAATTTGCCAAATAGAGTTCTAAAATTGAGAGAAGGGCATTGACCAGCTGCATGTATAATATATAATTAGGATTTTATGAAAAAAGGCATTTTTGGAGATACCATGCAGAAAACTAAAAATCGTTTTGCACCTACAAATAACAATTTGTCTATAAACAGTTGCCAGTTTGAAAACTGGTTTTTAAAAAAAGAGATTTTCATCTATAACTGCTACTTAAATTTTTAAAAAAACACCTTCAAAGAAAAGGTAGAGCTAATCCAGCATCTTTCCAACTTCATATAGTAGCCAGATGGACTATTTGGTAGGGCATGAAGATTGTCTGCTTTTCAATTGTTATTATCCTTTCTTGAATTTTCTCTTCATATCTTTTATTCATGTAAAGATAATATCCCTGCTCAATGCAATTGCATCATAATATTTTACATATTTAAGAAACCGAGGTTATTTGAAACAAATAGTTATAAAGAGTCCACATTTTACTTCTCTACAGACTAACACAGCTACAATCTTTCAAAAGAAAACAGTTTGAAAGAATCCTGACTTCAACAGGATTAGCTCACATTAAATCATTTCAATAGATGCACTTCGTTTGCAAAGAAACAGGTCTGTACATTAGGAGAAATCTGCAGAGATAATCTAGACTCACCCATTCCATGCAATATGAAAAATGATCCACTGCAAGCAAATATGTCATTGTCACTGGCATTCACACATGGCTTGTGGTGATAGCTGTGACAAAGCCGTCTTTTAAAATACCATCAAGGGATATGACAAATTCTGGACTTTAGATGATGTCTTTCAAAGGTACACAGTGAGAGCCACCATCTTAAACATCTGGGCAAATGATTTCTTGGAAAAAAATTCAAACCCATGTCTACTTCTAATTCTTGTACTTTAATTACATTGACAACAATTTGATAAGAACCAAGCCCAAACGCAAGGGAATTTTTTCCCCACAGCCATCACCATAAGTGCATGAATTGCAAGACTAATCAGCAACAAAAAGACAATTTAGGTAAATGGCAACAGATAAATAAAATATGAGGAGACAAGAAAGAAAAATATATCTAAACTTCTGGAACCAAGCATACTAAAGGTGTGACCTATTCTGGTAGCATAGTAAACATTCCCTTTGAAAATAGTGTTTCCTTTCTTCAGGGGCACTCTTCAAAGATTTGGTGTGATAGATATAGTCTTTATAACAGAAGACTTTCTTTAACTTTTCCTGACTTTGTGATCAGATTAAGAACTCTTGGGTGAAAAAAAAAATACATCTGATGATAGCTCCCAGGCTGCATTTTGAGATATTTGTATCTTTAAATGCTAAATTTTAAATTGTTTTAATAATAGTAGGTACTGGTTGCTAAATGCTAAATATTTAGTATGTAAATTGTTTTGTTACTTAAAGTTTGGAAGATTTTATTAAAGATGGTGAATAGATATATACTGTGATAAAATTTAATACTTCTAGGTCAGATATGATTGATAACTGCAAGAGTTTAAGGTTTTATGTCATACTGGTGATCCTTGGTTAATGACTACTCACTCAGCAATTCTTCAATGGTGCTAAACAGGAGAAATTATGACTGATCCTCAAAGTTCTGGCCGCCATAGTGTCACATGGTCATATGATTGGAATTTGTGACCTTCCTTGCTAGCTTCCAACATGTAAATGGGGAAGCCAGCAGGAAGTTGAAAGTCTCATGTGGTCCTTACTTAACAATCCACATAGTCCTTGCTTAACAATTGTAACCAGGGACTTCTGGAATTGTCATTGCTGAGTGGCATGATCATATGATATATTGCATTGCTTAGTTATCAATTTTCATTAAAATGAATTTTATTTTCATTTTTTTTCATTTTCATTTTTTTTTCTTTTGAAGGACTACAAAATTTCAGCAAAATGGATTATGATGCAGGTTTCTGGGATTTACTTTAGTTTTAATGTTGTAGGCAAGACTACCTTGATTTCTATTCATCTCTCCAACAGTCTTCAGTTTCTTTGGTTTTCTGTAGTTCAATAAATCAATATTCTGGTTCCCATTCAAATGCTTAGTTCTATCACAGTTAATTGGCAATAAATTGGCACACATCAGATATGTTCCTTTAGATTTCCAATTGCATGAGGTTCAACTGCAGCTAATCCTTCCCATTCTTTCATTGAGTGTGTTTTGTAGTACGCAGGTGTCTAGGCAGGTGAGAGCAGGGGCAGAAGCAGCTTCACTGCAAGGTGTAAGGTAACATTGTCTAATTTAGTTTGTCCATAATCCAAGCAGATTCACTTGACGAAATATATGGCTTGGGTTGACTGCGTTTCACAATTAGCCCACCACTATGATTATATTTTTGGATTATTTTTCTTTTTTGTCATTGTTAAACAGCTTGCAGCTTTAAAATAAGCTGCCATTTCAAGAGCGACACACATTTATTAGTGATTCTTCTTTCTATTATTTTCCATGCTTTTTTTTTTTTAGTACAAGGCAGTTCTGGCCCTTATAGCCAAGGAAATGCTTTCCAATTTAAACTCTGTGTACTAAAGACTAGTGAATAAGTTGTAGATGAATCTTAATTTTCTTTAGCTCTTCTCTTTCTTGTTCAATTCCTGTGCATATTCCATTTATCAAAGTGAAATGTGCATTGGATTTATTTTCCATACTTTCTATTTTTGAAGGGAAAACAATCCAATGACTTGGTTTTACCCTTAGGCTCTGTCTGGGTCTAATGCAGTGGATCTTGCATTTGTCTCTAAGCATAGTCCTTTCTGTTTACAGTATGAATGAGCATGTGTCAGTAACCCTCTATCCCCAGAGCTGTTTGAGGCATCTGGGGATTGTGAGACCCTTCTTGACTAAGTGAGCATGAAATGTCTCTCTACTCAATGCTTTAGAATGTGGTAATGTGGTAATTATGAGCGGGTTAAGCACAGTAGGGCAGCCCTCCAACAAGCCAAACGAAAGAGTAAATCATGAAATTGCTTTTATGATATATATGATCCATATATTAAATAGATAATTTTCACTTTTCTGACTTGTGGTCCAATGCACGTATGACAAATAATTTTACTGCAGATTGCATATAGAACCCAATACTCTTTTTAATCAAATCTGCCCATAAGGGTATTTGGTCATGAGAAAAATGTATTCACAAATTGGAAAATCGAGGATGTTAAGTCAACATTACCAATGCAAACCAAACAGGACCATGAAATTGGACATAAAATGAAATTTTATAGTAATCAATGTAGACTAAAACCTCCAGAAAGCAATTTTTGAATCTTCAGAGATAAAAATATCATCTATTTGCCTAACCTGGTTATTCTACTTTCATGTGGATTATCTCAAAAAGGCCTCTCACATTTCAAAGTGTTACATTTAATCCTCACTGCCCTGGAATTAAAAGAAATATTTACACAAACAAGTTCCTTTTGTTTGGAAAATGAGAGTGAGGCCAAGATTCAAAAAGGCAAGGAAATAGATCTCAAACCACAAGGGAGCCGCTAATATATTTATGCAAAGAGCAGTATCCTTACTCTACTTTGCTTATTAAAATGAAGGAAATTTCAAAAACAAATATGATCGACTTAAAAAAACAGAAAGAAATTGCACTCTGTTAAGGTAGGTTGCTGAAGAATCTTAACTTTAGTGTTCTGAATTTAAACTACTACTTTGTTAGGATTTGAAGAATGTCTATAATGGATATCTTCAGACATGTTTGCTGTGCCATGATGTACTGGGTTTAATTTTTACTAAAAATAATTCATAGGAAAAAGTAGCAAGTATTTGCATTTAATAATGCCATTTTGGACTGAGGGAGGGAAAGCAAGAAAGACAATTTTCAAATTATCTTTAGAAGGGCTTTCTTAGGAAGGAATAGTCTCTTGACTATTTTTGGAAATTACTTAATCTATTTCAGAAATTTTGTGCAAAACAGTAGGAAGCAGTAGATTAAACAAATGCAGCAAAAACATAATTCTTCTAGAGCTTTATTAATGCATATATTGATTGCATTATTCTTTTTTAAAATATAGATATTAAAATGTAATTATTATAAAAAGTGTTATCACATATAACTGTGACATATCCTGAACTTAAAAAATATATCTATTTCTCACATCCCACCCTACATAAAAATATTTACTGATGGCCTGATAATACGAATGACTATTGGAGTCCATCACAGTGGAAATTTCTCATTATCTCAGCCTGTCAATATTTAAATATTGTTATGAAGTTCATATATATCTAGTTTGATGAATGGAGAAGTTAAGTTTTAAGTTCCCAATCCTAAATGTTATTTTAATGACGTTGATCCTTATTTAACAGATTCTGCCCATCTGTTAATGCTGGGGTTCCATGAAAGGTAAAAATGTTTTACAAATGGAACAAGAATCGTGGAAATCATGGTATAAACAATGTTCTCCCCTTTGATGAATTAAATTAAGAATTTCCCGAATCTGACACAGACATAGTTATATTAGAAATCCATGTTTGCATGAATTACAATAGTATGATGGGAGGAAGGCCTCAGCTACAATCTGTTGGATGAGATACAAATGAAAACAGCTGAATAGATTTTCAAGATGCCAGATACTGTTTGCAAGTGGAAGTGGGTTATTCGTATTACATTAATCATGGGAAAATAAGAAGACTGGTAACTTTACACAACACATAATGTGCCACCTATACTTAGTGATATGCTATCACATGCAATCTGATATCTGTGATACCATCATAAACAGTGCTGCTCTTAGTACAGGTGGAGGACATGTCAAAGGAAAAACAAAAAACAAAATTAAAAGAAAGGAAGGGAAGATTGACTAACGTACTTCAGGAGAAGGCCAGACCCTGGAGAGACCCTGCAGTGGAGTACTTGCTAGAGTCCACAAAAGACTGGTCTGATAAAAGACAACAACAAGGAATAAGAAAGGAAAGAAAGAGAAAGGCTGGTATTAGTAAGCTGCAATACACTCATTTTAAGCAAACACTCAGACCGTGCTTTTAAGACACAGCATTTCAGTTCAACAGGGTAATAACGATCGGCTGTGAGGGAACCAAGGGTGAGTAACAACTATACAATGGAATCTCCCCACCATGTAACTGAAACTTCATTACCCTTTTCTTACTCAACTCCACCCTGCCAATGCCGACAAAAGCAGCACGCCCAGACTGGCCTACCTTGCAGGCTATTCCCATTGGTGCTGGTACAGGTGGGGGGAGGGGATGTCTGTGGTCTGACAACAGGAGCAAAAGCACTCTTCTGTTTCACTGCTGAGACCATATTGGCTGGTGAGAAGGAGAAGATCCCAGAGGAGCTGCTACAATTAGAAGGGAGACTAGTAGAAGATGCCATGGTTGGACTGGATGGCACAACTAGAAGAAAACAAGAAGAGAGAAGAATTATTCTTTTCAAGACCATAAATGAATTGGAGTATTTCATTTCTCTATTTACAAGGCTCCCTTAATGATGTCCAGAATGATTGATGTTTCACTCACTTCGAAACTGAGAGTCCCTCATTCCAGAGGGAAACCTAGGTCATGGGGGGGAAGGAAGCAGAACATGTCTTGTTCCCATACCAGCAGTGTCTCAGGATTGCTGAAATTAGGCTAAACAGCACAAGGAATATTCAATATTGTATTTTAGCTTTAAGGACAAGGTTGTGCAGAAATAGCAGTGGTCACTATTCTGTGGAAGTAGCTTCTAAACTGCTCTTGAAAGATAACTATATATAAAGTCAGTTTGTTCTAGTGGTTAAGGCACCAGGATAGAAAACAGGAGATCCTGAGTTCTAGTCCCACCTTAGACATGAAATCTAGGTGGCAGACCTTGGCTCAGACATTCTCCCTCAGCCTAATTCACTTTATTGGGAGGAAAATAAGAGGAGAAAAGTGTGCTGGACATGTTTGCCATCTTCAGTTATTTGTAAAAACAATAAAAGTGATGATGATAGTAGATAGGTAGGTAGGCAGGCAGGCAGGCAGGCAGGCAGGCAGGCAGAGATAGAAAATCAATCTTTGCTTCCCCATTAATAATCCTGAATCGAAATATTTTTTAAAGAGACACAACCTGGCAAGTTAAAAAATTGTATTCTACTTCTAGGTGTTCTTCAGGATTAGTACTGCAAGTAAGAAAGTGATTTTGAGCATCACAAAAGCAAATTATTTTTTCTTAAATTGTTATTATTACATTTATATTTCCAGAGATAAGAAGAGACACTTGTAGGATTCACTGCCCCATGAGCTAAATGGCTTATTTTAAGTATCATACATTATAATTTGGGAGTACATATGTAGATATGTGCGTGCACTATTTGTTGTTTTGTCCAGATTAATAACACACTGTAGGCTATTCTTGTTGACCATATAGTTCAAGGAAAAATGATGCCAAGACTTCTTGAAGTGCCATCAAGGGGAGCACTTTTTAGATTATCTGCATCTATATATAATCCAATCTGCATGCACATTTTGTATCCCCTGCAACATTATGCTTAATTACTTTTTAAAAACCCTACTGGTGCCTTAAATAATATAGTTAGTGCCTTTACTCAAAATAGGACCAAATTACTGTCTTATATGATTCTGGGGAAAAAGAAAAAAAAACATTTACAGGCCAAATTACTCATATTTTTTTTTTAAAAAAAACTTGTTTAGAGATTGTTTATGTTCAGGATATTTAATGAATAATTAAATGGTTTGGGAATGAAAATTCAAATTAGCTGAGGCATAGATGACTATTTTATTTGCATTTATACAGATAAAAATAATCCCTTTAGAATCTCTGTGTAAACATATGATACCATATTTTTGAACCCCAATGAAATCAATTAATGGAAATTAAATGTTCAAAGTTTCACAGTCTGACAGATACTGTCTTAGTGTAAAGTCACTTGGTATAAACACACACTTGTGAAGGCAGAGCAATCAAAGCACCCAAATTGAATTGCAACTATACAGCAATTAGTTTATTGATTTAATTAAGAATTCCACCTTTTTAATTCTCAGGTCATGATTGAAACATTTTCTGATTAACAATATTTGTTGTTAATAGGGCAGTAGTATATATCAAGAAAACCATTCTAAGAATCATGATGATGAGACAAAAGAGGCATGATTTAATAGGAACACCTCACAACTTGTAAGGCATAAATTTGGCATTGCTGAAATTTTTCTAATGGTGAATCAAATACAGTAATGTTGTTTAGATAAAGCATCCTGTCAAACTCCCACAATTTCATCTGTTGCCAGTAGATCATCCCTTTAATTAGACTATTATAATCATTTAAATTATAACATCTTTTGGTCTTTTCAATTACTGGTAAAATCAGGTTAATTCTCTTCCTAGAGTTATGCACAGTGAAGTGGTCAAACCGTATTCATGGGGAAATAAATCCCCGCTACAATTTTATTTTATTTTTTTTTAAAAAAGTGGTCTCCAGTTCAGAGATTCCTTGTGTCAAGTAGTTTGAGACCATATCTTTAATTAAATTGATTGCTGGCTTTGCAAGTTTAAACATCAATCGAATAATGGGCCTAGCTTTAACCAACCCTTTCCATACAGATTAGGGGTTATTAACACCTAGCATCTCTTGGAGAACTCACATATGATTTAAATTTGCATTTTCATGTATCATTCTAATGCTGTACAGTATACTTTCAAGCAATAACAGCAACAGCATAGACCTCACTGTGCAACTTTCAACTTAATTATGTGGAATTAAGCACACCAATATATATCTGGTAAATTTCTTGAAAGGTTTTCCATCACTACAAAAGCTTAGAGTACTCAGATCTCTACTCAATATATGTTGTGTAACATATATAATCATACATACTGGCGTAGGGAGAGTTGGCAGCTGATCCATTCAGGAAAGTTGGAGAACCACCTAAATTGGACATTCCAGCATTTCCATACCCATTCATGCTTGTTGTGACAGAGTTGTAGTTTGTCTGCTGAGGGGTAGTGCTTGGCACATAACCATGAGGAGATACACTGCTTGAGTTGCGAGTAAAACCTTTTGCAGGAAGTAAAAAAAACAAAACAAAAAGACAACAGCTGTTTTTCAACTAAAAGTTCCACCCAATTTCAAAACATTCCAAACCGTACTATGCTAAAACTGGATGAGACTTCAGTTTTAAAAAAATGCAATTATGGGGAAAATTTGAGGGAGTGGCTTTTTAAAATAGCTTATAAATCAATTATACATTATTTATACTAATGTGCCCTATAGTCACATTTTCTATGTGTCATAGAAAATGGATTAAAGTGTAAACATTATTACAATATTCCAACAATTAAAAATCTAGACCAGCAAGAAAATCCAAGTTGTTACAAATATGATAAAAATATTATATGGATTACTGTAACTGTATAAGAATTATACTATGAGTGTCATAAGTAACCAAGGTCTTTGGGGAAAAAAAACTGAAAAGGTAGAGGAAACAGAAAAGAGCTTTGCCTGGTGCTGAAAGAATCACAATTATGGGTGCCAGACAAGCTTTCATAGGGAAAGTATTCCATAGTGGCAATCCACTAATAAAAATATTGAGACCATTTAGGTAAGTACGATGCACTGTAGTGGGTGGGTCATAGATAGTAGAAGATGTTGCAAGCCACCATGGGATACAGCCTAATGCATTATTGTATCATACTTTTCTACAGACATTTCCAGACATGGATCCAGCAACCTGTTAACCATTTGTGACGAATTTCTTAATATGAAAGAAAAGGAAAAAAGTGTTTCTTGCTTGTTAAATCTGAAAAAATGGTTAAATTAATTCTAAAACATTAAAGCAAGGACAGTCCTTTTTCCAATGTCAGAAACTTCTGAGAGCTATTTATTAGAATATCTATAAAGACTATCAATAAAAAAGAAAGAAAAAAAGAAAAAAAATACCATGATGCACTTTTGGTTGTGGGTTCTGTGGCCTTGGTTGCATGAAATACACATGAAGTTTCTAACTAGAAAAAGGAATACTCATCCTTTAATAAAAAATAAAAATGGGCTGGATGCAATAATAATCCCAGAAGTGCAATTAAAAACTATTATCTGGATTCTGAAGCTCATGATATCCCAACATGTAATATTGGCCTACTGAAACTTTTCCTCTGATTCTAGTCACTCCCAGACCAGAATTTCTGATCGCAGGAAAATTTTCCTAAGTAACATTGCTTCCTGTTTCTCACATTCTATCAACAACTGAGACTGTATTCAAATGAAGGAACCATGCTTAAGTCATAGGCTTAATTTAGGAGATTTTCACTTTTAGATTTATGGATCATGACTCATTGAAATGTGTGGTTGACCATGTGTTCTGTCCTTCACAAGGACCCCGATTTATCATGCTTCTTTTCACAGATGATTATGCAAATACATTGTACATTGCCTGGATTCTGAGCTGTTCTCTATAGGACTCTAAAGGAAAAAAGCATGCTGATTGAAAGAAATATGCATTATGACCAGAGGTGGGTTTCAGCAGGTTCTGACTAGTTCTGGAGAACCGGTAGTGAAAATTTTGAGTAGTTCGGAGAACCGGTACATACCACCTCTGACTGGCCCCACCCCCATCTATTCTCTGCCTCCCGAGTCCCAGCTGATCGAGAGGAAATGGGGATTTTGCAGTAACCTTCCCCTGGAGTGGGGTGGGAATGGAGATTTTACAGTATCCTTTCCCTGCCATGCCCACCAAGCCATGCCACGCCCACCAAGCCAGACCCACAGAAACCGATAGTAAAAAAAATTGAAACCCACCACTGATTATGACTTTTATTTACCACATAAAGCATTGAAAAGAGGAGGGGGGGAAATCTCCTTCAGCTTACCCTGATTGGTGGCCTGTGAGGCTTCTGAGACATTTACTGCTAATTGACCACTAAATGAATTCACACCCATCATGCCAGCATGGACTGATGTATTAGCGAGCGCAGGGAGTTGGTTATGATTACGAGGGACACTGTAGAGTGCTTCTGCAATGTCAGCTGCTCTTTTCAGGATTATTTCCTGCCAAAACATGAGTTTAGATATGAAGGAAAGTAATTAAATACAGGTAGGTCCTCGATGTATGACCACGCTTAGGTTCAAAATTTATGTTGCTAAGTCAAACCTTTGTTATAGTGAGCTTTGCCCCATTTTACGATCTATCTTGCCACAGTTGTTAAGTGAAACCACTACAGCTGGTAATGTAGTAACCCGGTGGTTAAGTGAATCTGGTTTCCCCATCGACTTTGCTCGTCATAAGGTCGCGAAAGGGGATCATGTGACCCTGGGACGCAGCAGCAGTGATAAATATGAACCAGTTGCCAAGCATCTGAATTTTGATCACATGACTACATGTTGTAAGTGTGAAAAACGGTCATCACTAGTAACTTTGAATGAACACCTAAATGAACTGTTGTAAGTCAAAGACTACTTGTACAAAACTTACTAGGAAATTCAGATTCGGCTTTCCAAAATCCAGGCGGCCACTATGTCAGCAAAGTGTATTTTCTGCTTTCTTCCTACTATCAAGTGGTTGATTTTTTTCTTTCTTTTTTTTTTTTTTTGCAGCTATTGATCTGGAAGCTCTAAATCAATTCATCCGTTCAGAGCAATGGAGCTATGAATCAGATGATTATGATTTCATTTGTTCAAAGGGAGTAATAAACAATAGTAACTGAGGTGATGCAGTGGTTAGAGTGCAGTACTGCAGCTATTTCAGCTGACTGCTAGTCCAGCAGATCAGCAGATCAAATCTCACGGGCTCAAGGTTGACTCAGCCTTCCATCCTCCTGAGGTGGATAAAATGAGGACCCAGATTGTTGGGGGCAATATGCTAATGCTAATGCAATATGCTATATGCTAACTTTGTAAACCACTTAGAGAGGACCGTAAAACACTATGAAGCAGTATAGAAGTCTAAATAAAAAAAAACCTGATATCATGATGAACCAATTCTTTGCTGTTACAGGTAGTCTTTGACTAACAACCACAACTGGGACCAGAATTCCCTGTGCTACACAAGGTAGTTGTTAAGTGAGTCACGTCTGATTTTACAACCTTTATTTCCCACAGTCATTTAGCAAATCACTGCAGTTGTTAATTGAATCATGCAGTCATCTAGAGAATCCGGCTTGCCCCATTCACGTCCCTTATGGGTGGGGAGGTCGCAAATAGCAATCATTGTAAATACATGCTGGCTGCACTGTGCCCAAATTTTGATCACATGACTGTGGGGATGCTGCAACAGTCGTGAGTGCAAGGACCGGTTGTTAGTCACTTTATTCACTGCTGTAGTAACTTTGAACGTCACTGAGTGAATGGTTGTAAATCGAGGACTACTTGTATTCTATAAAATGAAAACAAAGTTATAAGGTTGAAGATGTTTATATGTAAAATATTACATGTAAAGACATATGGATTTGTTCTTAGAAAGAATAAATAGATATAAGTGTTGGGAAAACCTTTAGTCCAGTTCCAATTTGCAGTGAACAGCTAACTATCTTCCAGAAAGCAAAAGACACAAAAAAGTAGAGCTTCACAAAGGGCTGTAAATGGGGAGATTAATTCCATATTTTGATATCAGATAGCTGAGTGTGACCATCATTTACTTCAGTGCATGTATTTTTGGAAAGGCATATAAGATTCCAGTGTTAAACATCTGACTTCAGTTTTGGTTTTGGTTTTGTCTTCTGTTTAAGGAGCTTGTAAACGAGTTCTATAAAATCAAGACCTGGCCTATTGAGAATTAGTTAGACCTGTACTTTTTAAATTACACTAAGATAAGGCTTTAAATAGAATGCCTAAATTTGTATTTTACACGGATGTTAAGTTAACTACTGGGCACAAGCAACTACTAAACAGCTGAATACCATACTAGTGTATTTAAATTCGATTGAAAGCACAACACATTAAAACTATAAAATACAAATAACACAGAATAGTATTTTCATTATTTTAGCAAAGCAAAGCAACTAATAAAATCAAAATTTAAAATGCTACTTCTGTTAGAAACTTTGAGATGAGTTTGGTTCACGTGGGAAGTTTTCCTAGATCTATTATGACACCTTCAAGGTTTACTCAGCCTTCCATCCTTCTAAGGTTGGATGAGGACCCAGATTGTTGGGGGCAATATGCTGACTCTGTAAACCACATAGAGAGGGCTGTAAAGCACTGTGAAGCAGTATATAAGTCTAAATGCTATTGCTGTTGCTGTTACTTTTCACCAATTTGCAATTTTATTTTTATTTGTCCGTGCAAGATGACTCTGCACAGATTTCAGAACACCAAGTGGAACGCTACTTAACCAAGGTTGCATTTACCTGATTATTATGTGGCATACCATAGAGTGCTTCCACCAGATCAGCTGCCCTCTTGAGTATTACTTCCTGTTAGAAAGAAAAGGAGGATTTTATTCATATTCATGTGTAGCAAACGCAGTTCTAACTTCATGTCTTCAATTTTGTTTTCAGTCACAGCCTTGTTTTCAGTCTTACATATCAACAGTGCCTAGTCAACTCAGAATGTTGCTAAATCATGAATTCATCCAGTTCACATAAAAGTTAAAAGGTAAAACCTGCTTGAGCTGCAAAATAAAATCTGTCACTCAATTGTCTACCGACTGCACAGAAGATGCTTGCAGGTTTATTGCCGAATAAGACCTACATTTCTTTGTTCAATTGCAATCAATGTCACCCAGAACACATTACAGATTTCTTTCATGCTGTTTATTTGGGCTCTTAATTTATATAATAGAAACGTGTCCTTATCAGATCAACCATATTGTTAAGCTATCTCTGGAATGCTGTTGCTGATCTGATAACAATACTAAGTTCTATGCTTCATCTTTTTCCCATAGTTGGGTGCCATAGCTGGTATTCAAAAAGGAAAGAAAGGTTTTGAACACAAGCAGCAACTGAGAACAAGATATCAAGGTTATTCTTCAGGGAATTTGGGGGGATGTGGGTGAAGTGTCCAAATTTTAAGCATAAGCCTAACTTTAATTTCCATGGTTGCTCACTTCTCCATCTGCTCATTTATTTATCCTTGTTGTGTTCTAAACTCATTTGTATTACGTACATCTCTTCATTTCCCTGATCCAGCTTATACCCTCATGGTCCTGAGACCGACATCTGCATAGCACAATGCTCTCTTTGTATTTTTAGCACGTAAAACTTCGAGAACAAGAGTCAATAAAGTGTATTTGTAAATTACAAGTATCTTTCTACATCACAGTAACAATAACATACATTTGGTTCCCCCTGTACGTATTAAAATCTTAGTAATTTCTACCCAAAATAATTGATCTTTGTAGGCATGACAGCATAAAAGCTGAATTGTAATACATTTCTGCAAATGCTTTCTGAAGCTAGATGCATTTTTTTTAATAAGAACTGACTTTTGAGTTAAGCTGAGAAGCTTAACTAGGAATGTTTTATACACTAGTTAGATTTTCTAACTAAAAGAAGTAGTAATGCTCAATTTTCATATACTATAG
Organism: Ptyas mucosa; assembly: GCA_012654045.1. Lineage (NCBI taxonomy): Eukaryota > Metazoa > Chordata > Lepidosauria > Squamata > Colubridae > Ptyas > Ptyas mucosa. The sequence continues at coordinate 31,717,746 of WNWU01000012.1, forward strand.
TCTCTTATCAGAAGAGAGAGATATAATTGCATTCATTTTGCTGTCACCATAACCTCTTCAAAATCCTTGAACAACTCTTCAGATGACAAGCTTTTAGATGCATATTAGCATTTTTCAATTTAAAATTCTCTACAATATATGCTAAAAGAGTTGGCATATTGCAGTAGGTACTTATGATATACATGATGTCCTAAATTTAAAAATGAGATTATAAGTATGTTTTGAACCCCCATACACATTTATTGTTCCTTAGAACCACAGCACACTCTCCCTTTCATAATGCACATTTCAATTTTTTTTAATGCTTGCAGCCAGATGCATTATATAATTGATGGGTTTTGAATCAATACATTTGAAACTATTTATTTCTGAAGAGATCACTAGCTCTTGTCTTTGTCCTCTCTATGCATCCTGACCAAAGTACTGAATAATTTACAAGCGTATGAATTGAATGCGCATGATACCCATATGGAATCAGGCCATGCTGGTTCAGCCAAGCTACTTAGAAAATCAGTGAGCTCAGCCTGCCTTGTAAAAGATTAAAAATCTAGAATAGAAGAGAAAAACAGCTTGTCACATTTGACTTTTCCAGTTCCTAGTAAATTAAAACATCTTGTCCAGACAAGATAATTTTGGAAATGTAGTGCTATCCCAGGTGACATCATCAGCTGTTGCATAACATTATTATAAAATGGCAAATCTCACTTATTGTTGTGAGAAATATGTCTTATACCTTGGCCCATATTAATAATAAAAATTGTATTATGCATCAAGTCTGAGCATTGATATGCACAAAGTAAATTAGATATTAACTTTGGAGCAGTTTAATTCTGCCAATGGAATTTCCACACGGAAATATAGTTTTTGGACTGTCTTAATATAACTACATGAAATCTAAACTTCCATTCTTTCCCAGATAGTTTCTTAATAGTCGGTAAGATCATAATAAAATAATTTTAATTGCAGACACTATCTCATAGTTTTTCATTGGACTATATTGAATAAGCATCACTACAATTTATATATTGTCAATGTTTAGGTTTCATTTCTTTTTATAACAAGGGATTTCCTATACATTTCATGTTTTCTTAACAAAAGCGCCACATAATAACACTTTTCTTTCATGTAGCTTTGTCAGATGTTGCAAAACAATTATGGAAAAAATCTTGTCAGCTAATTTTTAAGCTTTTACATAAAAACGCTAGCTTTTCCGTTCTATTATATGTTAACATAGAACATTCTACAGAGCGACCAATGCAATTTAAAACATTTTCGGTTTCAACCCATTTATGAGCACAGTCCTGACTTCAAATACAATGTGATGCATAAAAGTCTTCTAGAAAGTACTGTTCCTGCAACAGCACTGGCAAGGTGGTTGAATTGCAGTGACCAGAAAATTGTTCTCACCTCCATGTCATTACGTTCACAGAGAATCAGCCCCGAGCGTGTTTGTGTTCGGGATCTAATATATTGCCTTTCAATCAGAGCTGAGAGCCACTGAACACATAGACAGAACATGACGAGCAGGTCAGGAAAGCAATAAAGATTTTACAGAGCTGTCCAAGGTGCTAAATTTACTCAATAATGGGTTTGGCACCATAGTGTTAACCTCTCATTTACTACCAGTTTGAGAGACTAAATTGAAGTAGCTGACTTCATTTACCTTGAAATGTATATTTTATGACATTATGTAAGTAGATTGAAAGGGCACTGCAGCTTTAACAATTTAAAGGGCTAAAGCATGTTCAAGATTATGGCTGGCTATTTATTGTAGATTGTAGATTGTACTTAAAAGTATATGTATTACAATGTACTGATTAACCTTCTGAATGTTATTGTAAGAAGATAGCTGATATTTTTTTAAAAATACCTAAGCCTTTGAAAGCAATATTGTGCTGCTGAAAGTGTGTCTTTAAATAGACACTAGAGCACTGTAAATACACTCACGCACCAACATTTAATATTTGTTTTTGGATTAACAGGTTACAGCATTTCCATGTGCATTAATAGTATCAAGAATGCATATTCTTTTTCATGCCCCTAGCCCATGCCCCTTTCCTTCTGATAACTTATCAGACCCATTCTAGACATACTCACTGAGTATTAAATATTAACACTGAAGACGATAACTAGGCAAAGAGTTGCAACATTCTTTTTAGTGACTAGAACAACTCATTTAAGAATCAAACAACTAATATTTTAAGACAGTATCTGGAAAAATAGGAGCATCATCCCTGTATTCTATATTTGTTTCTTTGATATCATCATGGATTGAGAATCAAATAAACAGAAGCAGAAACAAAGGTTTGTCAAGATTAAAACCCCTACAAAATCAGTCAAAGATGATAAATCATATGATTGACTTAGCTTTTTTTTTTTAAGCAAAAAAATAATCTGTGGTTTATGGCTGTTAGTGGTCTGTAACTAGAAAGCTTAGAGGTCAGAAAGCTTGTGCTATATGTTCACTTTAATCCCTACGATTTAGTAGAAAAAGGAATTCTGGCTGTAAGAAAAGTCTTCAGTCAATCAGCCATCTGCAAGACAAACTTATTCTAAAGAAAAAGGAAGGTCAATGCTTCAGAATGTATTGACTAGAATTGTTCTTGAGAATGATTACTGGTTTATGTTGAACCTCAGAATTTAATAGGAGCTATTTCTGGTTAGGTTGGAAGAGAAAAAAGGGAGTTCAAGCTTTTTGTTGAAGGATTTAAAAAGGGAATGTATTAAAGGGCACTGACCTACGCTTAACTTTTAAGCATTACTGAAGGAGGAGATTCTTTCTCAATTCGGAGAGATCAGTAAGGAGAACTCCACAAAAAGAAAATCTGTGGTTTGATGATTATTAACTGATATTGTGCAACTTTTATTACAGACTAATTCATACTAGTTTTGTAAAATCAGCAAGAAATAGTGATGGCATAAGGAGGAAAAAAAATTATTGAACAGATCAAGACTTCTATCATTTGGATATAGGCATGTGGTGTTTTTTTGTATGCTTTCTTAGGACAGGAAAGAACAACTTATAAATTACATAGGTTATTATCATCATAATAATGCTGATTGATTTATCTATGTTTGAATTTCAATTATTACAAATTCTGTTAAAGAATGCCATGTAAAAGAACTGAATAACAACTGTGTGAAGTGTTTTAATTGTAATATCTTATTTTGTGCATTTTTGAAACAATATAATTCTATTAAAGTTAGTATTTAATTTATAAATTTGTTAATCTACACACACACATATGTGTATATGCATATGTGTGTGTGTGTGTGTGTGTGTGTGTGTGTGTGTACGTATACACTGCATACAAAATGCAGTTTGATCCAAAGAAATATCAAAAATGTTTCGTGCATTTAGCTTGTTGTATATAGGCTAGAAAAATAGCTGGCTCTCTTCTAAAAGGAAAGCAAGATGAGAAAGAAATCCAGTACTAATTAGGTAGGATAATTACTGAATTGAAAGTGATCTTATTCTCCCATTCATTTTGTTATGTACTCAAATATACCAACTCTTTAACTTTTTTCACTCAGTCAATCTTTCCATTCTGAAACAACACAAAAAATCAAATATAAAAATGAACCTGGGTTGATATTTTATTATAAGAGATACAACTCTGAAGCAAAGTGATGTGTCTATGGAAATAATATGTTTGGAAGTTAGAGTAAAACACCACATTTACTTAGGGTTTCTATCACAACATTCAATATGGATAGTACCAATGATAATTCATCAATGCATGTCACTTGCTTTTAACATGATTGCATAATATCTTATATAACTGTTCAAGGCTTTCTTGGCTCGATCCTATGCTCACAATTAAATCAATTAAGAAATGGGAAAAAAGAACATTGCAGGTAAATACTGATTTTTTTATAAGAAGTGATTAATGTTAACAACAAGCCACCTTCAAAGAATTGTTTGTTGCAGGCAATATATTTTCGGTCAATAACTGTCCACAAGATATGAAGCTTATCAATTACTTAAGCCCCAAGAGTGATAGGATATTTTTTAAAACTCTATTAGCATTATATTGTGACAAAATTAACCAAGAAATCATTCATCTTTCATAGAAGTGCTTAATGACAACAATTTCATTTATATTTTTCATATGCCATTTGTAGCTGATCAATTCTGACTTCTAGTTTCTTATTTCATTGATGCTACCACAACACAACACATTATATTCTAATACAAATTCTGATTTTGCAAGAAAGCTGGTCTTGAAAATTTCAGATTTAAAGACTGCAAATTGATTTGAAGAATCTCATCCATGTGAGATTAAGTTAGACAAAATATGACTAAAATATCTGTAAGGTTTTAGTTATTATAGTGACACATACCCCTTTATATTAGGATCTTACTGCATATGCCAGGGTATTTTTCCATGTAAAACATATGCTATATTATTGAGTTCTATTAACATCTGGCACTTACTTATCCATCTGTTCCCAAAATATATATAAAAATCTCTTTCTTTCTTAGGTTTAAAAATTACTTGCACTTTTCTGACACTCCTATCTGGGTAGAATCGTTGCTGCTATTTTTGGTGTAAAAATAACCCTCATGTACAGGTAGTATGAAATAACACAAAATACTCTTGACACTAAATGATGAAGAATCAACATATCAATCCAACATTCACACTCTGTGCGAATGCATATCTATGTGTGCACATGTACTCTAATTTCTGTTAAATGGTAATTAACAACATAAAAAGACTCAACCGCCCTCCCCAAATGTTATGACTTTAGTTAGTTTAGAAAGACAGAGCTTGCTCACACCTTCATATCTATTTTTATGATTTAACTCTTCAAGATGTCTTACCAAGCTTACCCTTTTATCTCATTGTCTGCACTATCTCCTTGTCTACCTGCTCAAACTCTACAAGCCCATCTAAACTTTTAAATAAAACTTATGTCTGATGGAATCTTGTGGATAATGAAATTCAGGATCCTGAAGTGTAGTCTCCAGCAGGTAAAAGTTTCCAATTTCCTTGGTGTGTCTAATTCAAAATAACATGCACTTGGTGATGGTAAAGACCTCAGTTACTGAAAAATTGCTCTTAGTGTAAACAATGCTAAACTAGCTTAGTCTTCCTCCTGACCAAAGATTACAGTCTATGCCTTAGGCACTAACATAAACGCTCACTGAATGACCTTGTCACCTGTTCTACACACTGAGGCAAGCTGATAAAGAAAATATGGTAAGCATATATAAAATAGCAATTTTTAAATCATAAAGGGTAAGTGCTTGCAGGCATCAAGCCATTAATATATTACAAATCAATAAAAAAGCAGCATCCTGACCACAAGGGGAGGGGGAGGAGGGAGTAAAAACTTAGCAAGGAAGGGGGGGGGGGGAAATAAACCAAGCAATTCACCTAGTTGGTATTGTAAGGAAAAATACAATGCAGTGTAAATTCTTGCTTTTTCAATGTATTTCCCTAGGTATAGTTTGGCATTCCTTTCTTGAAAACTGTCTAGAAACATAAGATAGAGTAGGAACATAGAGTTCTGCTATATGTTAGTCATACTTACTATGGCTAAACCAACATGGAAAAGGCAACTGGCCAACTAGAACAGAGTTTTAGTTGATGGACAAAGTTTAAGATTCCTGGTCACCGAATTTGAGAGAATTTGTTTACATAGCAAGTTTTCTTGTGGTTCCAATCAAAGCAGGTAAATCAGGTAATAAAAATATATTATCTTCAAATGTAAATTGTCTGTTATTTGGATCATGGGAATCTTTCTACAAAACATGTAATAATATTATCTGGTAGAAACCCAAGGACTTTTTATTCTTTCTAATGATCCTTTCCGTGGCTTTCCCAAGCATATGTCAAAGAGATGCAAAAAGATTAGATTAGATTAGAATTCTTCATTGGCCAAGTGTGATTGGACACACAAGGAATTTGTCTTTGGTGCATATGCGCTCAGTGTACATAAAAAGAAAAGATACATTCGTCAAGAATCATAAGGTACAACACTTAATGCTAGTCATAGGGTACAAATAAGCAATCAAATCAAATAGAAGATTCTGATTATGAAGTTTATGTGACCTGCAGTCAGATGTATTACATATGAAAAGTTATAATCAGCTGAGCTTAAAAATTGTCACATAGTACTTACCAACACTTGGTATATGCCCCCTAAGATTGTGCTTAATCTTACAAAAAAGAATAGAATATAGGCTATATATTTTTTTAAAATCCTTCAGAAGAAAAATAGAACTATCCAAAGAGAATAAAGTTGTTGGAGTTATTTAACTACTGGCTCTTAATGGGATTTACAGTAAAAGAAAAAGATGATGTTTCTGATTTCTGTAAGTATTTTGTTCTATTTTTCCAGGCTGGGAAAAGCTAAAAAAAGCAGAGGAGAGGGGAAATGTTATATTAAAATGATAAAAATCCCTCCTCTCCTTTAACCCTTACAAATGAGTACGCTCACTTACATTTTATCATAGGAATAATTTTTAAAAAGTCTCTGGAAGGGGCATTCTCATTACAGTAAAAGTCCACTTCAGACCCAATTGAAATGAAAAGAAAAAGCATAGCTTACATCTAGATACCAAGTGGTAATTTCTAGGGAAACATAAAATGCCAAATGTATAACAATTATGTTTTATAACTCTGTGTTCAAAGAACTTAATAGTATTTTATTGCACTGAGAGGCTTCAGCTGAAGCAGACCTATTTTACTGGAGTGCTCCCTGCCTTATGTTGTTAAAGCACTTCATCAACTTTCTTTCTTATTATCAGCAAGAGAAAGATGTGATTAATTTTTGAACATGCAGCCCTAAAAATCTGGCGGAAGCTAATTTCTCTAAGCAGATGTCTCAAACAGTTATATAAACGGATGAATTAAATTTCTTTAGGAGTATCAGGAGCATATCTGATATCAACCCAAAGAAAGGGTAGAATTTTGATAATTATCATTGCATTTAATCTTAATTGCATTCTCTTTCAAGCATTTGTTAAAAACCTTAGGGTAAGGGGGTAGAGGAAAAGACCAAAGATTAGATAGGCAGATAGGCAGGCAGAAAACAGATAAATAGACAATCATTCATTGTATCAAATTGTATTTTAATTTTATTGTACTCAGATACCTAATAGATGTCAAGTGGAGAGATCACAAAGTTGTAGACAATATCTTCATTATTTGTTATCCTCAAATAAGTAAGTGCAAACAGCTGGCAGTGATTGTGAACAAGCTGAATAAATTACTTGGTAAACTCTGTGAGCCAGGGCCAAATGCCATGTATGTTTCAGACATGATTACTACAGTAATGGTAGAATACATGCATTTTTTGTCCTGGGAAGGCAGTCTAGGTTTCCATACTATAGCCGGAAGATGTTACTGTTAAGAGTTCTAAAATATTTGGGTTTTTATTAATAAAACATCAGGGAATTTTGTTTTAGTTCTAATTAATATTGTTGAAGGGCTATTAATTGTCCTTTTGTATTGGTATCAAATATTGATTTAATATATAAATTAATAAATTAATATATAAATATATAATTAATAGGTATCAAAATTGTTTGGTGCTCAGAGTTATTTGTTTTTGAGATGGGCAGCTGTACAAATTCAACAAATAAATAGAATAGCACAAGTATTTCACTGATAATTGAAATGAATTAATTTGTAATGTATGTATTGAGTGTAATTTTTTATTGTCGTGAACCACCTGTGAATCCTAACCATGAGGCCTCAGTTACAATAGTGGTCAAGGTATTGGCCTAGAAGTCAGAGACTCTGTGTTCTAGTCCCGCTTTAGGCATGAAAGCCAACTGGGTGACTCTGGACAATCTCTCAATCCAACCCACCTCGAAGGGTTCTTATTGTGAGGAAAACAGAAAGAGGAAGGAATGTTAGGTATGTTTGCTGCCTTGAATTATTAAAAATAACAAGGTGGGATAAACATAAATAAATAAAGAACACAAAACCTATGACTTCAGATGGTGATTTTACAAATGAACAATCACCAAGCCACCAAGATTTTACAAATGAACAATCACCAAGATTACAGTATGCCATTGCCCAAGTATCTATAATGTAATACAGTCTGTAAACCTCTTTATTTGCTAAGGAAGAAAAAAGACAAGATTTTCCTGCATACTTTACTAAATGACATCATCATAAGAAGAACAAAGTTTTTTTTTTACTGTCCACTTCCAGGGTTCTATAAATTATGCAGTGCTCATATTTCATCTACAAAACCCACACTATATATCTTTTGATTTTGACTTTAAACAGGCTACATTGGTGCTCTACAGGGATGTCCTATGAAATTACTAAAACTGAGTCCCATTTCATAAATAACTCAATGAACCACTATTAGTTTGACTAGAAACACATGGTTGACTCACCTAAATCAGTTGCCTTATTTGTGAGATCATGGGAGGCATATAAATTGAATAAATAATTAAACAAACAAACAAACAAACAAACAAACAAACAGCCTAAGCCAGTAGTAGATAGTAGATATTTGCCAACATTTGTGCAAAGGATGCTAGATCAAGGATATTGCTAGAGATCCCAAAGAAGAAATAGTTTACCTTACATATGAGGAAGAAATGATCATAACTAACATTAAGATTACTGTAAAATTAATTCAGGATGATTAAGCTTCTCACTTACGGGGAGAAAAAAATGTGTAGGTTTTATTCCTGATCATTAAATTGGGTTGCACCCAAATAGGTTGCTCAGTGGTGGGATGCTGCTGGTTTAACAACCGGTTTGGTGATTGCAAGCATGTGCGCCTAACGTGCACGGTGAGCGTGTGCACTGTTTTATAAATACTAACTTTCTGCGTTACCACTTGGGAGTAATACAGCTGAGGCATGGCAATCCGCTCTGCTGCGCCAATCAGCTGAGAAGATAAAGGTAAGCAAAGTGTAGGGGCGGGTAGGTGGGCCGGGCTGATCATTGGAGTGAACCGGTTCGCTCCCAGCTGATCGTTGGAGCTGATTCACTCAAACTGGTCTGAACCGGTAGAATCCCACCCCTGAGGTTGCTAAGAAAATGTGCATTTTATCACATCTATGGGAATTGTCATTTGATTCTATGAGTCCTATACTGATTAAAGCTACTATTATGGTAAAAAAAAACCAGAGCTTCACTGAGAATGAAGTTCACTGAGGATGTCCATGAGAGTAATCGGTAAACACTGTAAAAATCAATATGCATGTAAGCCTCTACAAAGCAGCTGGCTTTGTATGCTTGATCTACTGAATACTCCCCAAACATGCAAAGCATCTCCTTTGACCTTCTGAACTAGAGAGAAACTTACTGAAGGAATGGCATTCCCTTTATAACACAGATAAGCCCTGTGAACTTGACCTAGCAATTACTAATTTTAGTGGATATTGCATCAACCCTTATCTTATTGAGGCTATAAATAAATAAATATGGTTCTTCAAACACCAGGAAGTAGAAACAATGGGGCTTCTTTCCCATAACAAAGAAGTCACCTCAGGAAGAAGTTCAGGCACTGTTTGGCCCACCATTTGCTGTATATTTTTAAAGGCACAGTCAGGAGTTGAGACAGACTATGTGTGTATGAGAGAAAGATGCTTGATATTTTTCTTTGGGAGAAAAAAAATCACAATCCTTGAAATTGTACAGAAACAGAAAGTGACAGTACACATATAGAAATAGACCAGCCTTTTGAATATAATCTTCTAAGGCATCTTCCATCTAAGGCATCAAAACTCTTCTATCTTGTTCCTCAGTCCATAATATTTTAGCCAAGCCTTTGGCTCAAAATAGTACATGGAACATGTCTCATTTAATGTTGCTCAGGTATCATTGAAGTTGTGACAACTATCAGGTAGTAAGGAAAGATGCTTACTGTCTGAAAAGTTTCCAAACCAAAATAGTTTACATTTGAAATATATTTTGAACACTCAAAAAAGGTTTTTTTCTCCTGATCTTAAGAAAAATGTTCCAGTGCTGTTCTGACTACTCTGTGTTTCAAATTTGAAATAACTGTTTGAAGTTCTACAACTTTAAAAGGGGATATTTTGAGTTCACAATATTTCCAGAATGATCAGGCCAGTTATTTCAGACTTAAAGTGGGGTGTTCTGAACTTGAAAACAGGACATTTTGTAATCAAAATGTTTTGAATTCGAAGCATCTTATATATCACTGACTACAGAGATAAGACAATTAAATAACAGTCGTTTACTAAATGTGTACTGGTATAGTCCCTTAAATCATTCTACTAAATGGAGATTTATTAACTCAAGTAGGTGAAAAGATTGTTCTAAAGATAGAATCACAATATAAAATCTTTAATGATCCATTTCCACACTTCCCATATTTTTGTGTGGTTTCTAACATACAGATTTTCAGACTCCATTGGAATTGGACAACAGATCAATTTGAAAACATTTAAATAATGATTATAAAATGAAGAAGTTCTCTGATGCTTTAGAATTCAAACAGGCAAGCATCTGAAACACAACACACCAGATTTAATAATTGTTGATAAGAAAGACAAAAATGTCTGGCTAGAGCACATTGCAATACCTGGAAACAACAGAATGGAAGACCAAGAACTGGAGAAAATTACAAAACATAAAGAGCTGCAAATAGAGGTAAAACAACAGTGGCAAAAGAAAGCAAAGGAGGTAATAATAATAGGTGCCTTGGGTGCAATTCCAAAACATCTTGAGCGTCACTTGAACTCCATCGGCATTGACAAAATCATTATCAGTCAATTGCAAAAGCCATCTTTTTTTTGGAACAATGCACATTCTGAGATGATACCTTTAACACTATGAAATAACAGCTTTGCTTATCCTAGGCTCTTGGGAAAGACTTAATAGGTTGATAAAAATGCCAAATCCAGTCTAAACATCTTATTTATGCAAGCAAAATAATGTATGCTATAAGAATGTGTTAGCAGACAGTTCTGGGTGTCCAATGCCTCATTTGCAATTTTATCCATATGTTTTTCTGACGTATATATGAGACTATGCTAATAACTACTGATTGTGTTGATCACTTATCTCCGTAACACCTATGCAAAGAGCACAGAGAGCTGCAGGGCTGACCTTCATGTACTCAGCAACAAACAGTTTTAGTGATTTTTTTTTTTTAATCAGGAAACACAGCAATGGTAAACATTTAATCTATTCCTCCATTTCCCTGCATTTTCAGTTTGGATCTGGACTTAGTTATATTGATAGTGGAGTGGATCCAGACTGCAGATGTAACAGAAAGCAGGGCAACATACGAAACATCCCTCAGTGGTTTAGCATGTTATTATCTACATCTGTCTGGCTACTGGTTTCAGAATTTCAAGCAGAAAGTATTCCAACTGCAGGGAGATGCTACAAAACTTTTGCGTGCAAACTTTACTTCCAGTTGTACAATGTAGAGAAATAAAAAAGAGTTTGCATTTAACATGTGCAAACTATAATTTATTAGATTCGTAATGAGAAAGGCAGACCGGGCAAGCAATGCTCAAAGTGATTAAAGAGCTAACATAGTTGGATGCTCCAAGCAGCATCCAGACTCTCAAATAGTTTTTCATGTATAAACTGGTTATCAAAGGAATGCATCTTTTGCATTGAGCTGCATCTTAGACGTTCCATTTACTCTTTCATGTCATTCCTCGGCTACTGCCTATTATTGATATTTGCAAAAGTTTAAAGGCTACAAATGCAATATCTAAATTGCTTGTTGCGCACCCATAAAAATGCTAAAACACTATTACTGTAATTAGAATACATTGTGCAGCGCACGGTGACTCCTGCTTATATGTGCCACTCTGTTTCCTTTAGGATAAATGACTAACTAAGCCTGAATACTTTGTCAGGAGTGAAATTTTCTGTCTCATTTCTCCAAGGAGAAACCATGTGACTGGAGACCAGATTTCAATGCTTGCTGGCACATAGTTGTGCTGAGTAGCTCTTAGCACAAGTAAACCAGTAAACGGCTGATTTACTAAATTATGATCCGATGAGCCTTTGCAGTTCCGACAGAAAGTGTGTCTCTTCATGGGGTGTTTAAATTGTTTGGTGTTTAAATATTCAGCATGAGGCTAATGTGAACCGATGAAGGGAGACTGCAAACATTCACTCTCAGTGTAGACAGGGAGACAGAGATATGCAACGTATCATCTGGCCTGTGGAAGTGGAAATGATTCATATTTAAAGATGTTGCTGTCTATTTCCATTGCTTTAAGGTGCTCTTAATTAGCGTAGTGCTTGAAGGAATCATTCAAAATAAGGAAACACGCACGCACAGAGAAGCATCGAAATGTGTTGCTTAAACAAGTCACAGGAGTCCAAGAAAGTCTTTTTCAACAACTGTGTGCTTTTGAAAGTCTTTTTCAATACCTTGGCCAGCCTTCCAAAAAAAATTCAGCAAAGACATGAACATATCTGTAAGAGAATGCTGCTTTCTAATTATGTTACTTCTGCAAGGGGAGGGGAGATGATGATTTCTTTACTGCCACCTGCTGGAATTGGCAATAACCCTTTGTCATAACAGAGGAGCAAGCACTCTCACTTTAGAGGACAGTTACGGCAAGCATTTAAAATACTGTGATCCGACACTTACAGTAGATTAGAATTTTTTATTGGTGCTCTGTTGCCATAACAACATAAAGGCAGCAGCAGATGACTTAAGCTAAGCTTGCTGCTCATCTGGCAGTTAAAATGAGTACAGTTCACTTCACAAGTTCCCCATATGGACCCTTAGTGTATAGTAATGAAGTAACCATATGGTGGGGAAAGAAATGCACAGAAAACAATTGTGCTCCAGTGGATAAGTAAACCGGGCAGAAAGTTATGGAAGTCCGAGCAGAGAGCATGATCTGTGTGCTGGCTAGCTCTGGGTTGCTCTTCCAGAAGGGAATTCCTCCAGCCTTCTCCTAAGCTATTGTTTTTTAACGTGCATGGACAAATTGCATGATATTGAACATTTTGCAGCATCATTCATCTCCTAAACTGTCAGTCTTGCATACAAATCAGCACAGGATGGCCTTATCCAACCGTCATTCATAAAAGAGAACAAGAAATGTCTGGACATTGAACTATTTCTGACAAGAAAAAAATGTTTGAGATAACCCTTTTAGAAACACTTGCATCTTTTTGTATTTACGCTTGGCTATAAATAATCTTGGTATATACAACACTTTTCAGAAGGTAAGTGGAAAAGTAGAATTTACATTATATATTACACATTACTTAAGAATTTCCAAAAAAATAAAAAGAAATAATTGATTGGTACTCCCCAAAATCTTAAAAAAAAAAAAAAAAAGCCTACAGCTCACTCTTCTGTACAAATGCCCAGTTCAGAATATGGGACTAACCAGATATTCAACTAGTAAGACAGCTTGCTAAAGGCTGCAAAGTCAATTTTGTACTACACATGCTTCATAAAAGATGAATATAAATGCATTAGTTAGACACGGTAAGCTAAATTAGAAGGTCAGGCAGGGCTGGAAGGGCTGAAAAATCACACAACCAATGACTGTAATTACTCTTTTTTAAAGTCTATTAAGTGGTGTTGTTCTATCAAGGCTCAGGGGTATAAGACATGAAGTACAAGATAAAGTAATGTGTATTTATTACTCCCACAGGATCAATTTACTAGATATTTTCAGCTCCACAGAACAAAATACACAAATGCAGTCTTTGTTGCTTTCCTCAAAATTCTGGCATATACATTTCCAAAGGAACTACTGTGTAAGAAGAAAATGTCTTTATGGGATTAGCATCTTTTCATGCATTTTATCATTTTGTTGTATGTATGTTCATATCTAATGGCATGAGATTACATTTTTAAATTAGTCAGTTCAATCAAAGTTATTCAATCAAAGCTATTTCTCAGTGACAAAGACCTTTTATCTTATGTTTCAATACCTGCGACCAAACTACTGAAAAGACCCTGGTCAGAAACCTGGAAAACCATCTTGGGACAGAGTAGGTAATAATAATCAAGACTCTATCACAAAGGTGCTTTTTCAAGAAGCAACTGGACTTTCTGATTTTTCTTTGAAGACGTTTTGCTTTTCATCCAAGAAGCTTCTTCAGCTTTCTAGACTCTAGTTAAGAATCCATTGAATATATATATCACCTTCCTATTTTTGACTTATTATTTTTGTGTTCTCTGAACCCCTCATCACACAATTTCAAACACTGTGTTATCTCCTGTAACTCACTGTTCTAAGATGCTGTTTATGACAAGTGTCTACTTTATCATATGGACAATCTTAATTTCTTGTAGATAGAAATTGTGCTACAAGCTAAGTCAAGCTGTTTGTATTAAGCAGTAACCAACAACTACATATTGCACCAATGCTCAGAATCCGTGCTCTTGCTCTTTTGCTTTATATGCATCTATATGGATCTATCCTTTGTATGCTAAGGTTTTTAACCATAGATTCTAAATTGCACAATCTGCTGTAATCAATTGTTGAGTAAACACTAACGCACTAAGAAAAAGTCTCTTCTGCTCACCTTCAAGAAGAAGTCCTCCTGCCCAATTCCAATATGACTGTGTCTTTCAGCTGTCAAAATGTCATCCTTTTAGAGCCCGGTGTCAAACTTGCGGTGTCACAATGCCATCATGTGACTTTTGTGACTTTTTTCCCCATTCAAGGAACTGGGGTGGCTGTGGCCTGCACGTGATACATCCAGTCCATGGGCCGCCAGTTTGACACCCCTGTTTTAGAGTTATCCCTGATTTTGGATTTTTCATAATACCAACATTATCTTCTCCCATGTGGTTTTAGTATAATGTCTCATGTGGGCAATTGATAATATTTTAATTTTTGTCATATCACTATGAAAGTAGTACTGATGAGCCATTTTACAAAGGAAGCCTATTTCCAAGATCATAGAGGGGAAAAAACAGTATATATTGTAAGTGTTCAATATATTTCCAAGATGAATCAAGCAAATAGCAAATGAAAGTGCCGTATTAGTTCATTTTGGAGTAGAATCTCTCCAATAATTATTGTTTTCTCTTAGACTGCCAAATGATAAGACATATGGCCACATAAGCTCCAGCTTCTAGAAAGAGCACAACAGACTTGTAATGACTGTCAACTTTTTAATTGACCCCATCTAAAAGATAAACACAAATTCAACCTTCAGTTTTTGCAGAATTAACCATTCTCTGAACCCATACTGTCAAATGAAGCACTCAAACATCCTACCAAAGTATTATTCAATTTAACAAGCTAGCTGAGTAGCATCTGTTATTTTAAAGCTAAAATAGATCTTATTTCAAAGGAGAACTAATTGAGAATGTGTTCTGTTTTCTAAAACGAGTCCAGAATTTCAGGTGTAATCCCCAATTCTCAATGTATGTTCAGCATGGGAATGCAATAGATGCAGTGGTGGGATTCTGCCGGTTCTAGGCGGTTCGGCCGAACTGTTTGTTAAATTGCTGGCTCGCCCCGCCCCTTTGCACCACTGGGCGAGGGGTGGGCGAGCCAGCAATTTAACAAATGGTTCGGTGTTTTTTTGTAATTTTATTGGCCTCGCAGCTACCACGGCTACAGCTGATCAATGTTAAAAGAAAACAAATGAGTAGACCGGTGCCTGCAAAAATAAATGGGTAGATCCAGTGGTGGGATTCTACTTCAGTAGAACCGGTTGTTAAGTAGTTAAGCCAGTGGTTGCCAAAGTGGGTGGTACCGATGCCTTAGTGGGATGGTAAGCGGCAAGGGGGGCGGCAGGGGGGCACTAGAGGTAAAAGGGGGTGACGGGGGGGCTAAGTGGCAAGGAGGGTGGCCCCCACCCTTTGACCTGTGCCTCGCAGCACTTACCTCCTTGCAAGCAAAACAGCAAGAAGAAAACAGCCTCTTTCACCTTCAGCATAGGTTAATTAGCACAAGTTGATTAGATCGGCCTCCCAACTCTCAGCTGATTCTCTCTCAGCTGTTTTGTGCAGGCTCCTTTGCAAGCTCTTCTTTTGCAAGCTCTTTGCTTGCTGCAAAGAGTGCTGGAGCAGATTTTTTTTCCTCTAGCTAAAAGGAAACTGAAAGTAAAGCAGGCTCTGCTGCAACGTGACAAAATGAGGCAGGGAGAGAGATTTCTTTTTCTTTTTGCTCAACAAAAAAGGTAGGTGCAAACAATGGGAAATTTAGGGCAAAAGAGGAGAGTTCAAGATTTTAAAACACAAAAGGAAAAAAAGCTCTATTTAACTAGGGAATTGTAATAATTGAGATACTATTAATTGTATATTGTGTTGAAAGCAGAAATGGTTAAGTTGTGGTTTGGAGGAATATATGGGGGAAATTATTTGGTTTATTATTATTGGTAAATATAATTAATTGATTTGTAAGAAATTGGATTGCATGGAAATAATTGGAATATTCATGTTCATATTGATTAATATACAAAAAAGATAGTTATATAACTAATTGATTTATATTAAAATGTTGAATTTGTATTAAACAACTGTAATATTACATAATTAACCAATGTGAGGATGGACATAAAAATAGATGACAATGGGAAGGGGTGTCATTTTTTTTTTAATTGATTGATATGCCGCCCTTCTCTGGAGACTCAGGGTGGCTTACAAGGCGTTAAGCAATAGCCTTCATACTTTTGTATATTTATACAAAGTCAGCTTATTGCCCCCACAATCTGGGTCCTCATAATATAGAATAGAAGGGAAAAAATGAATTTGATTAAGATTAGAGATGAGGATGAAGGGTAATATTGGTTTTTTAAAAAAATAGATGAGGAATAAATATGGAAAAAAGGAAATATAGAAATTGTAAATTTAATTGAAATGACTAAACACTGTTTAAATTTGTGAACCAGTCAAATACTCTATTCAAAGAAAATACATTGTATGTTTGTATGTGTGTTTCTAATTATTGCTATTTATTCATATTTGTTCTCTTTTATTCTTTAAAGTTTAACAATTCATTCTTTATCTTAATATCTTTATATTTGTTTGGGGTTGGCTTTCTTCCCTTTCATCTTTTTTATTGTACAGCAATCTTTCTCCTCAAACCTACCACCTCTCTCTTTTCTTTCCTTCTTACTTTCTCTTCCCCCCCTCTTCTCCTCCTCCCTACTTCCGCTTCCTTTCTCCTTCTCCTCTCTTCCTCCCTCTCTTACCCTCCCTCCTACTCTAATTTCCCTTCCCTTCCTTTCTCCCTTCTCTTCCTTCCCTCTCTCTCCTTCCTTCATCCCTCTCTATTGCTGTATCCTTTTGTGCATATGGACTACTCAGAGGGTAATTATTGAAAAAGTTATTTTTGACTGGTCCTCGCACTTTTGACCAGTCCTCGAACTTACGACTGTCCTCACATTTTACGTTTTTGCCCTAACTTGTCACCATGGTGAAGAGAAGCAGTTGTGAAATGAGTGACATGGTTGTTAAGAATGCTACAATGGACATAAATGATGACCAGTCATAACTGTGAAGACCGGTCAAAAATGTGAGGACCAGTCAGAAATGACTTTTTTCAGCCCTCTGAGTAGTCCCTATGCACATAGCCACACCCACCCGGTCACATGACCAGCTAGCCATGCCTACCCAGTCACATGACCAGCTAGCCACACCCCCAACTAAGCCACGCCCACAGAACCGGTTGTTAAAAAAATTGAATCCCACCACTGAATAGATGTGCTTTCTTTATTTGTTTATGTATTCATGATAATGGAATAACCACGAAGATCACTTTTACTATCAATTTTAACCCACTTCTGGCTACATGATACCTATGACTCCCTCTTTAGCATTTCAAAAATATTTCCCGGATTTCTATGAGAAAGGCTGTAGATTCAGCTTACCTGAAAACTGCCCATTGGCAAAAACTTATCTAAATGATTGTAATATTTTGTGTGTATACAAAAAATATCACACTGAGACCTAATATATTCAGCGAATTATTTTTAAACCCTCAGTGCCTGAGTATAGTGATGTATCTTTCTGGCTTTGATGTTTACCAATTTAATTTTTTTTAAAAATGTTTCCTAGCATCCTTTACCAAACCATTTCTACAGTCATGGTAGAATTCTCACAATCCAGTTCATAAATATCCACATTCTTTGTTTTATCAAATGCCATTTCCTTCATATTTCCTTCTGTATAGGAAGTCTACACCAATAATTGGAGACTTGGTCAACAGCATTCCTTCTGGATGTTGTTTTAATGCTTTTTAGCATTAATGCTAAAATATTTAATGATAATTTTAATATTAATTACTATTTGTTAATCTTATTGATATTGAATCGCTGTGGTTAATTTACCATTAACATTTATGTTAGGTAACTGGCGTTTATATTAGGGGTGGAGTAGTTAAATAGGGTGTAGCACCTGGCTGTAGTATCCCAAATGTTTATGTAATGCAGTGCTTCTCAATTATTTTCTGTCATGCCCCCCTAGGAAGAAGAAAACATTTTTCGCGCCCCCCGCGCGACTGTAAATAGTATCATTATTAGAAAAAGGTCTGTTCTCCTTGAAGGGAGGAGCATGCGCAGTCACATGTACTGGCTTAATGCTCACTATCGATGCAAATGTCAGCAGCGATTTCTTTAGCAAGTTTGATTAATTGGGGCAGCGTTATGTTTCACAGGAGAAGGTCATTGTCAGTCATTTGAGCATCAATTGGGCGCACATCTGTCGGCAACAAAGTAAGTGTGGACGGACGTCCCACACTAAAGATGGCTCCGACAGGCTCGTGTCACAAGGGTTTTGGACAGCCAATCAGATGCCGAGGTCAAGCGCGCCCCCTTTTACGGAGCCTCGTGCCCCCCTGGGGGGCGCGCCCCACTATTTGAGAAGCACTGATGTAATGTAAGAAGAAGCACTAAAGATTGATTTGGTAAAATGACAAACTAAGTTTGCTTATTTGCTTGCTTGAGCTTTTGATAACGGAATCGCTAGATAGAAAACCTAGAATCCACACTGGTCAGAAGTAACTCTGTATCTTCCTGCAATTTTTAAAGCTTCTATCAGTACTGACGGTCCAATTGCTATAAGAGCTATGAGTCTGACTTTCATGTGTACATGAGTTTGTGCTTTACATGTAATAATATTTTCTTGAACATGGCTCAGTAAGTAAAGGTAGCTGTAGCATCTCTTTAAACACAGATGTATTGAATGAGAATACAGCTGGATGCAACAAAGCTGAACCAAATATAAACAAGCTTCATACAGAGCATGTGGCTGTTGTATTCTAAATGTAGATGTTGACTACACAAATATTGTGGTGAAGCATTATTTGGAAAAAAAACCCTGATGCATTATAGACTTAATCATAAACACAGACATATATGTATGTGCACACATACACTACATTTTGCTGACCTTTGGTAAACGCTCAGGGTCACCAGGATGCCTCGGGATGACTTTCTGTAACCTTTGGAAGCCATAGTCAATGGTTGGTTCATTCAAAGCTGGAACAAGAAAAATTGTAATTAAGCAAAACTGAATTTTTCACTAAATATTCTTAAATTCTAGAAGCTATCACAATCCTGGAGGATCTGAAGAAATTCATTTCCTAAAAGCTTTCTCGTCTTCTTGTTTTCAACTGTTCCAATGTTATCTTATTGGGAGGAAAGTTTGTGGAACTTTTTTCTGTGCAGCTGTAAGATTGTTGACTAAACTTTTAGTTTTTTCTTTATTTTCAGCCCTGAAACTTCACCATATTCTTCTATTTTTTAAATTAATTTGGATTCAATTTCTTGTTGATCTTCCAGGATAAAAACCAAATCATCTGCAAATCCTGTAACTTGTATCTTTCCTTTTTTATTTCCATGCCTTTAATTTCTATGTCTTGTCTAATATTTCTATTTAACACTTCCAGTGTCAATGTAAATAGTAAAGGGGATAATGGACATCCTTGTCTTGTGCCTTTTTTAAAAATTAAAGTTATCTGTCGTATCCCCATTTACCATCATCTTTGCTGAAAGATCATTCTCATATTGTTTTTGATCTGTCTCTTGGGCAGGAAGCCATTTTGATCTAGATGTATAAATTCATTCAAAATCCTTTTTAGTCTCTCTGCTATTATTGAAGCATATATTTTGTAATCAGCATTCAATAAGGATATGGGTCTATAGCAGTGGTGGGTTGCTACCAGTTTGGTCCGGATCTTGTGAACAGGTAGTTACGGCAGTGGGAGGCTCCGTCGACCCGCCCGGACGTCATCACAGATGCTCATGCGCAGAAGCACTATGCATGAGTGAAGCAAGGACATGCCTGCACTCCCGTTGTGAACCGGTAGCGAAGGTAACTGGAACCCACCCCTGGTCTATAGTTTTTTATCTGCAATAAATCTGAATCTTCTTTCAGTATGAGGATAATATTTGCTTCCATCCACAAATTTGGTACCTTTGCTTCTAACAATACTTCATTATAAACTTCCAACATTGATGGGCCTAGAGATCTAATGAAGAGGATAGGCATTCAGATAGTCAAGAAAGTTAAATATTCAGGAATTCAACTAATGGCAAGGTGTGTAACTATTAAAGAAGATAACTATTATAAACTGGCACAACAAATTGAAACAGATTTGGAGGAATGGAAAAATCTGCAACTGTCGTTGATGGGAAGGATATCTACTATAAACATGAATATCTTGCTGAGAATATATTTATTTCAAACAATACCGATAAAATGGGGAAAAATATTTTGAAGAATTAAATAAAACAATATTAAAATATATTTGGCAAAGGAAAAAAGCAAGGATAAATTTGAAAATGTTGCAAGATTCTAAAAACAGAGGAGGTTTTGGGCTGCCAGATTGGGAATTGTACTATCAGGCTTCAGTACTCACTTGGCTGGTTTGATTTGATTTGAGGCACAAAAGATTATTGATTTTGGAGGGACATGATCCCTTGGGCTGGCATGCTTTTTTACATCCAAATGTTATTCATATGGAAAATATTAGTAGACATAAAGACATTTTGAATGAAAAGGGGGAACTTAAAACTAAACAGGAATTAAGTGGTCAAGGAATTGAGGCAACATGGTGATCACAAGTGCAGATACAATCCTGATATGAGAAGGATGCTAAAATGTATGGTTTCTATAAAGAATTAACAGAATTAGATCAGATATTAACAGGGACAGATGAAAAACTAATAAAGAAAATATATAGCTATTTGTTAAGTATTAAGATGGAAGATGAACAAGTAAAAGAGACGATGATAGTATGGGCTAAAATTTTTGGTTTTCCGAATGAATTAGATAAGTGGCAGAAACTATGGGATAGAAATTATAAATTAATGATGTCAACCGCATATAAAGAAAATCTTTACAAAATGTTTTATAGATGGCATTTTCCACCCTCAAGGGAAAGATGTTTAAGGATATGTCCGCAAAATGTTGGCAATGTCATCAGACACCTGGTTTGTACTATTATATGTGGTGGACATGTCCAAAAGCAAAAAAAAAAATATTGGACAAAAATACGTACATGGTTGGAAAAAATAGTAAAATAACATATTGATTTGAAATCAGAAATATTTTTCCTGGGCATTTTACCAGATAAGTACAATAAAAGTAATGCATATCTAATTTTACATGTACTGACTGCAGCTAGAATTATATTTGCACAACAATGGAAAAGCGAAGAGATCCCAACAGATGAAAATGTGATTAGAAAAATAGAATGTGCAGAAATGGATAGGCTAACACTTACAATTAAGGAAAAGAAAGAAACTGAATACTTTTTGACCTGGGACTTATTTTATCAATGGTTAGCTGACAAAAACAGGAGTTAGAAACAGGGAAAGATAAGGAAAGGATCAATGATATAAGGGAGGTATGTTAAAATGGTTAAGTAAACATTATTATTGTTGTTCTTGTTGTTATTATTATCAATACTAATGTAATGAACTGTTGTAAATATTTTGATTACTGTTTCCTAAAACTATTTGTACCCATACAACAGACTGTTTAATTGAAAATGAAATTTTTATATGTTATAAAATAAAAAAATTGAAAAAAAAAGAAAGGTTGTGGAACTGAACCAAAACAAAGCAAGGTCAAAGGCCCATCACTTTTCACTTTTATGACATATATTATCCCATTTATATATGCAGCCATGCATAGTTTCCTTATGATATTAACAACATGTTTTTGATATGGAAAATGAAGAAATTCTGCCGAAGCCAATACTACTTAAAGCAAAAAAAATTTTTTTTAAAAATCACAACACGTGACACATATGAAGAACCCAAAGAAAAGTGCATGTGACCAATTGCTCATATGCCAGCTTCTAAAACTTGAGCTAAAACTATTCGGTAAATGAATAGTACTATTAATATTATTTTTTATAAACAATGACCTGAAATCATGGAAAATTTGGTCAATACTGCTTTACTTATTAAACATGAACATTTATGACCAATTTCAGAAAACAAAAGCTACAAGCAGCTTGACCAAATATGTAACATCCATTAAGCAACATCAGAAGATGCCAACACAGTAAGACCTCAAACATTCTAAAAGTAAAACAAAATGAACTTTTAGGAATCTATGGACATAGAATAAATGTATATTTATAGCATGGCAAAATAAGAGTTTTTGCCTTTGGAGATGATTAAAAATATTTTAATATATAGATGAATAAAGTAAAATAACAGCACTATATGCAGCATATTCAATTGTTTGGACATAGTGTCTTCTTCTAACTAGACATTTTCTATTATAACATGTTTTATTATTTGAACTTTTATCTATTTCCATGGTTGCTTATGTGTATTTCTAGATAAGAATTTTAAATTGTTCTACAGGGTTAGCATTGTGATAAGCAGGGGAGAACAGACAGCTTCCAATAGCAGAATCCGCAGACTTTCAGTTTCAGGAGCCTTGGTGGTGCAGTGATTAGAATGCCCACAGCTTGGAGTTCAATCCTGATCAAGGGTCATGGTTGACTCAGCCTTCCATCCCTTAGAGGTCTGTAAAACTGAGGATCCAAATTGTTGGGGGCAATATGTTGATTCTGCAAACTGCTCAGAGAGTGCTATAAAGCACCATGGAGCTGTATATAAATCTAAGACATGGGTGTTAAACTGGATTTCTTTGAGGGCCAGATCAGCATTGTAGTTCTCTGCGGGCCGGCAAGTGAGGGCCTTTGGCCAGCAGAGTGCTGCTGGAGGCCAGGGGGGCAGGGGGCACACATGATCCATTTTCGCCAGCAGAGGCACCACGGGCCAGTCTTTTGATATTTCCAGGCCGGCCCTGTGGGCCGGATTTAAACACCCCACAGGCTGCATCTGGCCCATTGGCCTTGAGTTTGACACCCCTGAGCTAAGTGCTATCGCTATTCAGTCACTATCCTCTATTATTGAAATATCCAATAAACTCTACTCTGAGTCAGGGTTTTATTCTTTGGCGTTTTAATATCAGGTGTCACAATGTTTTACATTTCAATGGGATATTTGCAATTAAGCAAATTGCTTGGGAAATAAATAAATAATCTAAAAAAACAGATCTAAAAAAACAATACTTGCTATCCTTCAAAGAAATAAATAAAATGAAATCCTCATTGCAATCATTCTAGTGAAATTCTGGATTAACTTGTTACTTTATGCAGCTGAATAAATGGATTCATTTATACATTCTTGGAAGTTTTTCCTTGTTTTTAATGAGAGACAACCTACTCCACCATTCTTAAAGGTGTTTCTTCATTTCCCCCAGGAAATGAAATCCCCGATAAATGTTTTTCCATAGATAAAAAAATTAATGATTTAAAAAAAAAACTTTTAGACTGAGTAACACTTTTATTTGTGTTTGTAACATTCATACATATGTTAAAAACAAAGTTAACACATACTATAAAAATGCTTTCCCATTACCCTAAGTTTCAAAAGTACATTGAAAGTAGTCCTGATTTTAAAGAAGGTATTAAATTCAAATAGGTCCCAAGGCTAATGGAAGCAATTTGTGTACCAACCCAAACTGACTGGCCTACTTTTCAAAATACAGATATGATAATCTCATGATTTTAAAAGGACATTTAAATTGAAAGACTGTGAATATAGTATATAATTATACCAATAGCACCCTTTAACTTGTCAGCTTGTAAATCTAAATGGCTATCCATCATTTCTAAAGAGGAAATAAACCTTAAAATTCTTTGATTGACTGTGCTTACTTTTTATGTTTTTTTTTAAAAAAAGAAATGGAAAAAATGGATTAAAGTGGCCAGAAATCCATTTACAAAAATACATTATTTTACATAGGTGAGTAAAAAGCCAGTAATTATACTTCCCAAAGACATCTAAATCAAAGAAAGTACTTTTCCTCACTTATGTATTTTAAGTTGTATGGAAGTTCAGATAAGTTTTTTATTAAAATATTTTTTCTAAACGAAATGCTTATTGAAGTAACTAATAGAATACCATTTTCATTTAATGTAATGCAATCATTTTTGCAAATATGAGATTTAAGCCATTTTCTCCTATCTAAACAATAAACTTTCAACCTGTCTCTTGTGTGAATTAACTAAAATTATACCCAGGTGTCTGTCTATGCTCATGCATGAGTTAAGGCACAATATTTATTATTCTTTCCATTTTATGAATTACTATTTAAACCCTTGAGGAAGAACTTTCTTTCCGTGCAGTCAGGCTTAGAAATTCTTTATGCAGTGTACTTAAAACTGTACCTTAAAAATTCCAAAACATTCTATACAATAATAAAATAAATAAAATTATACTTTTATGATGAATTTATTTTAATATGCTTTAGAAATAACAGTATTATGTATACAATCGGATGATCATTTTTCTAATTGTGAATAGACAGAATGTATGTTCTACTTTTTAACAGACTTTGAAGAGTTATCTTTCTTATTTCAATATTTCGTATCAAGAAGGCTGTTGATGTACCACTAAAGTTTTCATTGTTGATTAAATGACTGATGCTCAGGAAACCTCCATTTCAAGACACATTCTTATCTTGCAGCCAGATGATTGACATTTGTATCAGCAATTAAAAGAACCTGTTCAAATATCATAGCTTGGGAAACTTATTCAAATGTAATGGGAATAATTGAATTAGACACATTTCGACATTATTATTTGAGGAAAAATAAACACACTACAGGGGAAACATTTTAGAAATATCTCAGGGCACGTCCAGAAACAAAACAATGCAAGTTATATTCTAAGCACTCCTGATTTCTTTTCATTTTAATACCTATATCCAGTGGTGGGATTCAAATAATTTAACAACCGGTTCTCTGCCCTAATGATTTCTTTCAACAACTAGTTTGCCAAACTGCTCAGAAAGTTAACAACCGGTTCTCCCGAAGTGGTGAGAACTGCCTGAATCCCACCACTGCCTATATCTATATTATTGAAAATGCACACAACCAAGTTATCAGATTAAAAAATACAAAGCTGTCCTTGAATGTGTACAGTACAATAGATCAAGACAATGTTTTGAACTACATTACTAGGTAGATAGCTTGCTTGGTTGGTTGGTTTACATTGATTTATATGGCTGCCCATCTCACAACACTAACTGTGAGCAATATTCATAAAGTTAAAATACACACACACATACAATAAAAAATAATAGTGCCAGCAAGACACACAGATATATTTCACCTTGGGCAAGTGACCTCATGGGTGCCTTTTCATGGTGCTTAGTGACTGTCTGGATCTTGATGGGGAACAACAGGCTTCAATTGTATCTTGATAAGATGAAGTCGCTATGGATTGAAGGCACCTCTGTATCCATGGGTTTACCATCTTTGGTCCTGGATGGGGATGCATTGCCCCAAACATACCCAGTACATAATCTGGGAGTCGTCCTGAATTCATGTCACCTGCTCAAGGGTCAAGTATCACTTGTAGCTAGGAGAACCTTTGTTTAACTTCATCTTGTACACCAGCTACACTCTTTCCTGGATGAAGAAGCCCTTCTTTCAGTCACTCATACTCTGGTCATTTCTTGTATGAATACTATAATGTGTTCTATCTTTGAAGAGTATCCAGATATTGCAACTGGTTCAGAATGTGGTGGCATGAGCAGCCTTGGGTCGCACATGTAACAACTCTGCTATGTGAGCTGTATTCGGTCCAATTGGCATCCAATTCAAAGTGGTGGTTAGGACCTTTAAAGACCTTCATTCTACGGGCCTAGGTTAACTGAGGAACTGTCTCATCCTAATTATATTGTCCCATCCCAACTGGTCAGGTAGGGGGTGGTATTTTAGGGATCCCATTGGTTAAAGAATTCCAATTGGCAAGATCCAGGAAGACAGTCTTCTCTGCTGTTGTCCCCAGCCTTTAATCCCAGAGGTGAAGCAGGCTCCCATTCTTCTAGCCTTCAGAAAGTATGATATGTTAAAATTGGCATGTGGGTTGAAAAGTTATATCCAACCTTGGGGATGATTGGTGTTGAGACAATCTTCTTTACACCTTTTTAAGTCATTAACTTTTAATATTTTAACCCCAACCTTTTAAATTCTGTTCTTAACTTTGTTCTTGCTTATGGTTTTAATATTGTGATATCGTTTTTATATGAATGAATGAACACACACACACACACACACACACACATATATGTCTTCTCAAGTTTTCGCGGGTGTGTATATGCAAAAAGTTAAAATCTCGCTGGAGTTCACCCAGATGAATGGGTTCTAAAAATTGAGGACGTTCATTTTAGTGTTCAGAGGTTTAAGCAGTAACCTGGGAGCTTTAACCTTTGTTGATATTTAAATCATTCATTTTACTCTTTAAAACTCCAAAACAGATCCTGGCTTCATCCACTTCTGAAGGGTAGTACTTAGCTAGCAAAGAGAACAGTTTTGCTACTTAGGGTGTGTGTGTGTTGCACAGTTGTATTCTCAACTAATCTAAGGCTCAATCCTGTGGAAACTTGCTTCAAGTCCTCATATTAAATATGCAAAGAACAAATAAAGCTCTGAACACACAAATTTTTTTTCATGCTCTCTACCATATTTAATTCAGTGTATTAAATATTAGCACCATCACATTTCTAGTCAACTCCTACAGTTTGCATAACATATTGGGGCAAAATATAACCTGTCTATCTGGCATACAACCATCCCAACAGAAAACATGTAATTTTTCTTTGAACTTTTACATACTTATATACCAGGGGCGGATTTCAAAACCTGTCGCTACTGGTTCACTCATGGGCGCATGTGCACTTGCGCAGAAGCGTCCAGGTGGAGCCTCCCACTACCACCGCTACCAATTCACCCGACCAGGGGTGAATCAGTAGCAACCCACCACTGATATATACATACATATGTATATTTCTCTTTAGCCAGGTTCTACCTATGCAGTACTAGTTCAGTGAAATCACAATTCACTAGTTTCTGGGCTTTTTTTCTTCTGGCAGGCAGCAGACCCTTTGCTGCCCATTGGGAGACTAAGATAGATCTATTTCGGCCTTATAAGGCCTCTTCAGTTAGCCACATATAAGGCCGAAATAGATCTATCTTAGTCTCCCAATGGGCAGCAAAGGGTCTGCTGGCTAGCTGAACTAGGGCTGCAATTTCACTGAACTAGAGCTGCATAAAATCTTGGTTTACATAGGTAGAATCTGGCTAAAGAGAAATACACATAAAACCTACGAAAAAGAAAGAAAAACACATACATATGTATATGTATACATATATCCTTGATTTTTCCCCCTGTCTTTTTCATTTAGGAAATATCTCAAAGAAGGCAATGGCAAATCAATTCTTCTCTAGCAGTAATTATTAGTTACTTAATAAACAAATTGATAATTGCCTCTTAAAATTAGTATTAACAATTAAAATTAGTATACACAATTACTACCTGCACTGTTACCAACAGAATTGCGTGGCTGAGAACAGTTCAGCTACAAGAAACTTGTTTTTTAATCATTTAAAAAAAATAAAAAACACTGATTGTGTAGGAAGGAAAGCAACCTAGTATACATCCAACGTAATTCTCCTTCAAATTCTTAGTAATGCATTTTCTTAATCAAGAATGCAAAAAATCATCAATGCACATGCATGGCTGTTGTGCAAAATTAAGTTTAAACACACATTCAAACATACTTGGCTGTGAAGGAGCTTTATCAAACCAGTAACCCTTTGATAAATGGGCCTCAAAAACTTGTTTAAACTCAACTTCTGCTGCTTCATTCCAAAGTCTTCTACAGTTTACTGATTGTAAAAGAGAAACTTATGGACACTGGCATATATTCAATTCTTGGAAACAACCGGCAGGAGAAAGAATGACAACAATATTACCCTGAGAGTGATTAACAGGTACATTTAAATTAGTTTACCTTAAAAAAAAATAACTTATGTTCCTAAGGGAATGGATGTGAAATTCTGGAGCGTCCAGTAGCTTCTAGCACCAGCAATAATAGTCACCCTGGTAATTGTCCAGCTGATGTCCTGAACAGTTTTAACAACAACTGTTATCGGGAGGAGGAAATCATAGCAACCTGCCTGATAAACATGTTTCCTTGCCCTCACACCCTGGTGAGCACCGTGACAGTCTACTTTTTATCATCCAGGGTGTGCTCAGAATGAGCTTAGAACAGCAATTGCCAGGAATAGGCAGGCGATAAACTGCATTGATTTAACACATCTTGTTTTCAATCATGCTCGGATTTTCTGAGCACGCATTTTTCCTGTACTTCAGCTTGTAGCTTTTATCTGACGAGCTGATCCCTTTTCACTGGAAAATGAAAAGGTCGCACAATAAGACACGGTTTACTGGAACTCCAACACGCATCGGAGAAAGTATTTTAGATAAATACTGGCAGACCTACTGAAGCTGAATTTCAACACCACAATTGCTTAACAACAATACTTATTACTCTCCCAGAACAAGCCTACAAGCATCTTATACCTGACAGCAGGGGAGGGCACCAAGTTAAGAGGCAGCAACTGGAAAAAAAACACCCTTATCTACATCTCTTTAAAGATGAAATGCTCCTTTGATAAACTTTTATAAATGTCCATAAATCCAGGAAAAGCTAACTCTTTTTTTCAGCTGTATTTACAAGCCCATCTCCCTTTGGCCGTATATAAAGGTAAAGGGTCCCCTCACATATATGTGCTAGTTGTTCCTGACTCTACGGGGCAGTGCTCATCTGTTTCAAAGCTGAAGAGCCAGTGGTGTCTGAAGACATCTCCGTGGTCATGTGGCCAGCATGACTAAATGCCAAAGGCGCACGGAACGCTGTTACCTTCCCACCAAAGGTGGTCCCTATTTATCTACTTGCATTTTTTACGTGCTTTCGAACTGCTAGGTTGGCAGAAGCTGGGACCAATAACGGGAGCTCACCCCATTATGAGGCACTAGGGATTCGAACTGCTGAACTGCCGACCTTTTGATCGATAAAAGGTAGCCACTGAGCTACTGTGTTCCTACTTGACCGTATATACTAGGAGAATAAAATGGGAAAGCTATTTTTTATTTCATAGAAATTGAACCTAGGTAATGATCAGCTACGAATGCTTAGGCAAAAAGTATTCTCTAAGGCAGAAATGGAAGCATGCCTTTTGGTGATTAACACTGCTGATTTATTTAGAATCAGACAGCAAGTCATGATTCAGTTTTATAGAACATTTCCTTACCAGGTCATGATATCTAACATCTGGTTAGCATCATCTATCTTGATTAGCTGAAACTTTCCTATCTACAGGATATCAAGCCAAGCTCCTTCTTATCTGAGAAGAAGGGCCAAAGAATCACTTGCTGCAAGCCAGGCGGCTCTTGTAAGATAGCTTCAGAATTTTTCAACAGAAACATATAGAGAAAGCAAGTCAATTCCCACAATGACAGAAACCATGCCTTGCACTGATAAGATCAGCAAAACATGAACAAAATGGGAAAAGGTCAAGGATACATCTGCCTGGTGTTCTATATTCTGTGGTATTATTTAGACATTCAAGATGCATCATTCAGAATGCAAATTAGTCTCTGATCATTTGCTTACTCTGTGATTCAATCTAACTGGATTAACCAATCTAACTATGGTAACCAATGAAGATTTGTTTACAAATGCCCTTGACATTGTCCTAATATTATCATCAAAATCGATAATAAATAATAAATACAAGAGACCAAAATCTTTCAAAGTATAAAGAAAGAAGAGTTCTTTGCTAGATCTTATTATGCATAACAAAATCCTGTAGTAAAGAGCAGCAACCAGGCTAGGTTAATAGAATTCCCATCTCTCATTTAACCTAGGAGAGAAAATATATTCCCAACTCTTTGGAAATCTACTTACATGGAAGTAAGTCAGTTTATTCATTCACTTATTCATCTTTGTGTACTCGGTGTCAGCCGGAAACTTCCATGCTGCCACCTTCTCATTTGTGGGAAAGGGGGGGGGATTTAGTAGAGGGGTTGTTTTTAGACATAATAGCATTCTTCCTGTCTACCAACCTCAGGCCCATCATGCATCTGGAGAAGGAGGGTTGGAGTGCTGTCTTGAGATGGGACAGATGGTGATTGGAGCATGTGATCGACTGAGGAGTGAGGGGATGGTTTTAGGGGTTTTGATTTACTGAGGGAAAACCCGGACCTCTCAGATTTGGGGTTTCCTAGATGTGCCAGTTTATCTATTCTAGTAAATAGAACTTTGAAAAATGCTTACTTCGGAGTTTTTACTTGGAGTTGGGAGGTTTTCTGGAATGCTGACACTCGGCCAATATCTGATGGCCCAATGCACTACCCAATGCACTATCTTTGCAGAAATACTTAACCTTATCATATTATTTGTTAAGTTGTAAACCTTGCAATTTAACAAAAAATATGGATTATCTTCTTAACTTGTGTTCCCATCAAATAGGAGCCAAGACTGGATTGTAAGAGCAATACTTTAATGTATCAATATGCCAATGGTTTTAAAATACAACAAATAGACTTAGAATTGGGAAGTGCTTTGATCTTCCCACATTTTTCTATTCTATACGATCAACATTTCCATGGTCACTCTCCACTTTTTCAAAAAAATGGCTTAGCAGAATGGAAATTACTGCCTGACTAAGTGGCA
Organism: Ptyas mucosa; assembly: GCA_012654045.1. NCBI lineage: Eukaryota > Metazoa > Chordata > Lepidosauria > Squamata > Colubridae > Ptyas > Ptyas mucosa. The sequence goes on from WNWU01000012.1 coordinate 31,748,715, forward strand.
ATGTGTTTAATCTGAAGGATGGTAATTTATTAGTTAAATTAATTTGTGTCCTTGGTTAATGGATTGATCTGGGTTACAACATTAAACAAAATACAAAGCAGCAATTCATTCTAGAAATATACACATACACTGAAGAAAAATAGTATCAGTAGAACAATAGATGCCTATTGTTCTACAAAAGAAATATCTGTGCTTGGACAATAAATCTTTTAAATTTATTGGAGCAGTTCAAATGAGAGGTGGTGTGAGGACCACAATAAAATTGACTTTTAGTTTTAGCAATTATCCCTAACTACAAAAAGTCCATGGTTTAATTGATGTTACTATCAGAAATAGTTTGCTGAAAGCAGAAAACTGGAACAATAGTCTGATTTAAGATTCTGAGGACTGACCCAATAAAGAGAGTACTAGGCTGTTCAGATCTAAACATAGAGCAACTTAAAATCAATAACTAGACTTAACCTGGGCTCAAGTCAATGAGAGCTATGTCACTGAAAAAAGTGTGAATTTAGGGAGCTTCATAATTGTGCTAGACAGTAGCCTATTTCATTGGCTAATTTTAATGCATTCTAGACTCTGAACCAGAGAGATTATTTACACAAGTTATCCATCATCCAATGGCCACAGAATGAAAAAATGATGTATGTGTCAATAGATCAGACAAACAGAACATCTGTGTTAGTTCTCATCATCTCAAAAGTGTGAAAAATGAGAGGAAATCTACACTATGTAGGTTCTTAAATTGTAAAATGTTCAAAGATTGAAGGATAACTGCATTCCACCTCACTCTTATCAAATGTGAACGAACAAACTTCTTTCCATATTTCATTTGAATATTGCATAGTTATACTATGCAATAGAGCAGTTTTACACTGTTACACTTAGTTTCTACAAAAAGATTTATCATATCAAAACTTACTGAATGAAAGAAAAATTTTCAAACCTACTGAAATACATAGTTCCAGGAAGCCCTTCATTTTGCCTCAATGAGCAAATGAACATCAGAAATATACAGTCCTTGACTTTCTGCAGTTTGCTTAGAGACTTGTTCAAAGTTACAATGACATTGAAAAAAGTAATTTATGACCATTTTGTACACTTACAACTGTTGCAGTCATCAAAATTCAGATGCTTGGCATCTTGACTCATATATATGACATCTGCAGTGGCCCGAGTTAATGTGATCATATGAACTCTGACAAACAGTCAATGGGGAAACCAGATTCACTTATCAACCATGTTACTAATTTAACAAGTGCAGTGATTCACTTAATAACTGTTACAAGAAAGGTCGTAAAATGGGGCAAAATCCACTTAACAAATGTCTTACTTAGCAACAGAAATTTTGGCGCTCAATTATGGTTGTAAATTGAAGACTACCTCTACTGTAGCTGCATACATTTTGTGGCATCCAGATTTCAATTCTATATGTGGCTACTATAAAATGTGAATAGTAGGGAAGTAGCAGCAGTAAAACTAATGGATTCTAGGAGGAGAGAAAGGAAGAGAAGAGAACTTTTTCCGGTAGTTAAGAAAAACCATCACAAATGAATATCTGCAATAAAGGCTGACTTTGAGTATCAAAGGATCTATAATGCTTTGTTACAGAAATCGCCAGAAGAGACTATCTTTATCAATGTTTTATTTTCTTCTGAAGTAGAGAAACTGAGATTGTGTGATTTAGTTATTCTTCCCATCTTCATCTATGCTTCCTTCTAAAGTGGCAGCAAATCTTTCCAAAGAATGAAGACAATTGTAATAATTTCAACCCTCACAAAAACTTTGGAAGACAATGTAAGAGTTGTCATAAAGAAGGGACAACACATATCTTGGATAAGGAAGAAATTAGAGGCATAAATATTATGCAAATAGTAATACAATAACTTTAAAAATCCTATGAGCTGGAATGCTGACAAACATGAGAATTTATCAGAAAACGATTGTCTCACTCTGGTACTTATTGTAAAATTCAATATATCAATGGTTACAGAAACATTGGTGGTATTGTTTCTTCTGTTACTCTCTAGAGAAAATACCCAATTTGTAGCAGAGTTTTCCTGTCTCTATATTGCAAATAAAGTGTAATTTGATTAAATGTAAATGAAACTGACTTATCTAAAACAATTTATAGTATGAAATGTCTGTCACTTGACTCCGATTTTAATTCAGAAACAGAATCAAAGGATGGATATGCCATCTAAGAAAGAATTGCATTTATTTGTAAAAACAAGAGATAATATTCCTGAGGCAAGAATAACTGAAAGCCCTGTTTTGTCAATATTTTCAAGTATATCCTACAATACTTTACAACTAAAAATAAGATGGCATTCTTTTAAAAAAAATGTATATCAAACTGTGAATACTAAAATTAGCATGAAGTTATCAACATGTTTTGTCTCCCCCCCCCCCTTTTAGCCATTGTGGTTTGCAGTGGATGCTTATAGAACTGAACCAATGAAAAAAACATTGGAGCTTCCCTGTTTTGAATGTGTCAGCAGCTAAGCTGTCAAACTTCTCAGCCTTTTCTCGTTGGAAGCAGATGTGGTAGTTGGATTACAGGTAATACCCCAGCACAAGGCTACACAGTACTGCAATGTGCAATGCAATACAGTACCAATGTGCTGGACCGTGTCCTTGTCACTTGCAATGGTACAATCAAGATCAAGTGAGGTACTTATACCACTCTATAAAGCGTTAGTAAGACCGTATCTAGAATACCATATCCAGTTTTGGTCACCACACTATAAAAAAGATGTTGAGACTCTAGAAAGAGTGCAGCAAAGAGCAACCAAGATGATTAGGGGACTGGAGGCTAAAACATATGAAGAACAGTTACAGGAACTGGGTATGGCTAGTCTAGTGAAGAGAAGGACCGGGGGGACATAACAGTGTTCCAATATTTGAGGGGCTTCCACAGAGAGGAGGGGGGTCATCCTATTTTCCAAAGCACCTGAAGACCAGACAAGGAATAATGGATGGAAACTGAACAAGGAGATTCAACCTGGAAATAAGGAGAAATTTTCTGACAGAGAGAGCAATCAACCAATGGAACAGCTTGCCTTCAGAAGTTGTGGGAGCTTCATCACTGGAAGCTTTCAAGAAGAGACTGGACTGTCATATGTCAGAAATGGTGTAGGGCCTCCTGCTTGGGCAGGGGAGGGGGTTGGACTAGATGACCTACAAGGTCATCTGTTAATCTGTTAATGTACCCTTATTCACTCACAAGGTTGCAACACATCGCCAGCTTTAGGTTAAAGAGGTAACTTTCAGAGTTTGTGGAACTTACCTATAAATGTATTGATGCAATAGGAAGAATAAACAATAAAGAACTCTATGCTTAGCTTAAAAAAAAGACAGCCGAGTATATTTATGGGATGTGAAATCCATGTTATTACACACATCTTATTTTAGGAATGGCTCAGAAAGATTTCGACAATTGTATATGCTACGCCAATGTTAAAGTACAACAGATGTAAAAAAGAACTCATGCTTTGGTATATACTCTTCATTTCATCAAGAAGGGATCAAAAAATAAATCTAAGAGATAAATAGTAATATGACTAGGCACCTAAGAAAAATAATACATAATACATAGCAGAGAGGACGCAACGGAGATTATAGGACAACCACATTGATATAACAGCGTGAATTCTTATGTCACCTTTCTAATTGCTCAGGTTTAGCAAAGAAGATACAGACTAAAAAAGAGAAGCATCTGTGTAGTCACAATGATAGTAGTTAACAGCAGACACTGTTGATGGAAAGCTGTACCATTCTGCGACTTGGAGCCTATATTTCTTTCTCCCTCCCTCCCTCCCTCCCTCCCTCCCTCCCTCCCTCCCTCTCTCTCTCTCCTCCCTCCCTCCTTCTCTCTCTCTCCCTCTCCTAGCTTTGCAAGATCCTTGTAATGAGGCATTGGTATCTCCAGAATAATGAGCTAAGGAATGCAGTTCCAATTTCAGGTGTGATTTCACACACTAAAGAATCAGATCAATACGACCAGCAGCAGGCCGTTCAATACCTCCTGAATTATTGCTTCATTTTTCTTCTTATTATAGATGAGTTGTGTTATCATTTTCCTCAAATCAATATTTTACAACCTTTTTTTATCCGTTTCTCCATAAATTTTGTGATTACTTTAAATTGGGAATTCCGGTACACTAAATAAGATGCAGTATCTGAAAAGTAGTGAGAGTACCCCCCTCCCCTTTTTCTTCCCTACTTAACAACACAAACACTATGCCAGGGTGAAAGGGGCAGGTTTATAGGACTATGATTGGTAAGGTTTTCATTCAATTTGTAAGATTATTGGCTTTTGCACATGGAAGTAGCTTTTGTACATTTTTTTTAAAAAAGGATGTTTTTAAAAATATTGTGTTTAAAACAGAGAACCTACAGACCTACATGGCATGCCTCTGAGATTTAATGGCAAGCAAACTTTACCTTGGAATCACCACCACACATAATTTCACTTAAAGGGCCAACATAATTCAGTGAAATAGTTTCTTATTAAGAAGATAATTCAGTGCACCTTGGAATGATTTAATTAGCTTCCAGCGCTGTCTCCTGCTAAGTGTTTAAAGTGTCTGCAAATCAAATCATGTTAACTCATCTGCTGCAAAACTCTTAGAGTGCCTTCTCTTAGACGTTAATGGAAGCTACTCATTGGAGAGGAAGCAACGTAAGTTAATTACTGAGTGATTTGGGTGTTGTACTGAAACCCATACCAAGGGTATGGAGGTTATCTGTTCTTAGCCCCTTCATGAGTTGGTGAATGTAACAATCTTCTAAAGTCTATAATCCATATATTACTAAATTCTTGTCATTACCTTTACGTAGGTGAAACTGTGTTTCATAGGGCAACAATATAGGTAGCTAAAGTTGGCTAAATTACAATATGCATCCAAAATCCAGGACCATGATGCCTGATGAATGAAATTTGGAGAAATTGTGGATGCTTCAGGCTGTTGCTATGGTTGGGCTGCTGTTGGGGCAATTTGCAACTTCTACCTAATGAACTCCTCAGTTTATATAACAATGATGAACTTGTTGCATATACATTCAGAAAGAACATCAAACAATGCAATTGCCTTTTCAAATGGCATCCTTTGGTGCCAAAGAAGTCCTTCCAACAAAGAATGATGGAGAACTTTTGGTATTAATGAGCCTTGGTGGCACAGTGATTATAATGCAGTATTGCAGGCTAATTTTGCTGACTGCCAGGAGTTCAATCTTCACTGGCTCAAAGCTGGCTCAGCCATCCGTTCTACCAAGGTCGGTAAAATATGGATCCAGATTGTTTGGAGCAATATGCTGACTCTATGTAAACAGCTTAGAGAGGGATGTAAAGTACTAGAAACTGTATATAAGTCTAAGTGCTATTGTTATTGCTATTATTCAAAGCCAAATTCATTATTTCATTGGACATTTAATGCTAGATCCCAACCAGCAAACCAAATTTATTCTAATTTCTTTCATGAAGCCTCAAGGCAGCATACAATTGAGAATGGGTATACAATGATGAAAATCAACATTAGATTGGTAAAATTGTTGAAGAAACTTCTAGATAATGAAACCCATTATCATTCCTTTGACTTGCAAAAAACAACCAACCAAAATTCAAGACATGCCAGAAATTTCCACTGCCAGTGATACTGGAGATCAATATTAAACATGAAAGTAGATTTAATGCACAAAATCATCGTGATTATACCAAACAATACTGAAACTGAACCAACATTATATTGGCACATTATATTGAAATAATGAGGAGATGGTTTGCAAATAATTTCAGAATCCCATCGCTTCCATGACAGCTTTCAATACATACTTTTCTTTCGTCTTGGAGATGATGGCTGGCATCATCAGTTCCAAGTGAAGAACCAGAACTAACAGCAAATGCATTACAATGCATATTGAATAATGAACAATAATAATGAGTTTAATAGCCTTCTAAGATGTTCCAACAAACATTGTTGATATGATTGCTAAGATTAAATGCAAGAGGCCGAGTTACATCTAAATGAATCAAGCAATCTTGAGATCAACAACATACAGAACTCTGACTGATGTATAGAATGATGATTATGATTTTAGAAACTTTGGAAGATACATCTTCCTTTCTTCCATCATAAATGTTGATTTATTGGTGGAACAATATATGATGGAATGATGTTAAGATGCCATAACGTACTGTATATTTGGAAGTATGACCATGTTTGAATTTTCATTATGATGACATGCAATCCATGAGAACTGGATTTGAAATCAACCCATGATAATTATGGAACCAGTTCAAGAAGGTGGTGCGTGAAGGTTTCTTACAAATCAACAGAATTAAAAGAGAAATTTGGAAAAACACTTGAATAATATAACTTGCCAAAACCAACAAATGGTACAATTAATCAAAATAGTTGCAATCAGGAATTATTGCATGAAATGCAATACAACAGAGACAAATATCAGGAATTTATATTACACAATGAGACCCTATTGAATAATGAGCAAAGAGCAGTATATGATTGTGTGCAAGTGCTTGCAAAGCAACATTTCTTCAGTAATATTCATCGATATACCAAGAGGTACAGGAAAGGCATTTGTTACCAACTTGATCATTGCTGAAGTTAAGAGAGATGGAGATATTGCAATTGCTGTAACATCATTTGGTCTTGCAACAACATTGAAGCATGGTGTTAGGACAGGGCATTCATGATTCAAGATACCCCTCGCAGTAAATGAAACTACTGTTTCCAAAAGCTCCAGTACTGCAAATTTGCTTGGACATGTGAAATTATTGTCTGGGCAAGATCTCCAATGATAAGGAAGGAGAGCTTTGAAGCCATAGACTGGACTCTTCTCAATATATGTGACAAGAATGAGGCCTTTGGGAGAATTTTAACCATTTGCTGTCATGATTTCCATTAGCTTTTACAATTGTGAAAATAGGAAATGATGCTGTTGTGGAGAATTTATACATCAAAAAAATAATATGGAGAACCTTTGTCAAGATTCAGTTGAAGAGAAAATAAGATTGAGGGAGGGGAAAGGAAATATTCTGTGTTCTTATAGGATGTTGGAGTCAATATTCAGAAAATTCAAAATTAAGAAATAGAATTACTTGAAGATATGGTTTTGTCAACGAGAACTATGGAAGAATATATATATTTCATCTACCCAACATTTAACAGCCCTGCAGAACTGTTCTCAAAGAATTCTTGGTACCCCTTAATTAGATGATGAGAAAAATCAATGCCACATGCATCAGACTCTTTCCTGCAATGATGAAAGACTATAGTTCCTTCAGTGCTGTTAGGAGAGGAGTTAATGTTATTCATAATCAACATAATTCCTTGATTCAATTGAACTCTCTGGATTGCCACCACATAACTGGAATTGAAAACAGAATTTCCCATCATTTTAAGGAGGATCTTCCAAAGCTTTGCAATGGAACACGGATGATCACAGAAGAACTCCACAACAGTTTCATGGTAGCAAAATGATAAACCATTGGTGCGTTCAAAAATAACATTGTCACGATACCAAGAATTGTGCTCAATTTATCAGAAGGTGAAGATATCCCCCTTCGCAGACACAGTTCCTAATGCAGTCATGCTTTGCTCTCACTGTACATAAAGCACAAGGACGAATCGTGTAGAATGTGCTGACTTATCTAGAGAAACCAGTACTCCAGCATAATTAGCTGTATGTCACTTTAAGCCAAGGAAAAGGAAATGAAAATGTTAGAATATTCTTAAAGAATGGCAGATCAACCACAAATGTTGCCGTCAGAAGTGTCTTTTGTTAAACAAAAAATATATTTGTCTAGCTAGTTGTCTTTCTTTTTTAATAAAATGATGTTTTCTGTTTAATTTTAAAATCAAACTAATGTCTTGAATTGCTCCTGAAAAGGATACTGCAAACTAGTACAGCTTGCACAACAGAAATGCAATGTGAGTTAACCTATGGGTGTCCAACACAGTGTGTAATGCTGCATTCTGGACCAGTTGTAGTTTTCAGGGGGTTTTCAAGGCTGTGAAACCAGTTAACTTCCTTGGCTAGCTTGAACATACCAAAATGCTCAGGGTTTAAGAAAGCAGATGGTAGATGGTACCATTTAAAAGTATTTTAATTTTATTCTCAGGCCTCATAAACTAAAAACAATCTAATTAAATTTGTCAAGATGATAACTGTACACATTACTATAACCTGTACTAAAAGTGATACAGTATTCAAATTGTCACAAAGATCAGTAATTTTATCCTCAAAATGCCTTGTTGGTCACTCTTTCCATCCTTCTGACTTTTTTTATTTTATTTACAGCCTGTTGTTTCTTAGTAACTCAACTTACATGGGAATTTTTATCCCTGTAACAACAAGCTTGTTTGCAGACTGAGCTGAGAAAGAATGACAGGCTAAAGTCACTCCGTGAGATGCCATGGCTGAAGGCAGACTTGAACCCGAGACTCCCTATTCCTAGTCACACACTCTATCTACTATAATGCACTGCCTGGTTATCACAGCAGCTCCTTAGTGGAATCCAACATATGGTTTTCCAATCTAGATGACAATAAGTCTTTGATCATCTAAAGATCTCTACCTGAGGATCCGGCAGCTATCTTAAAAGAGCTGCTGCAAGCTCAATAACAGATAGCAATAGCTTTTCCCAGCTACACAGAGAATGGATTTTTTAGGAACCTGTTTTTAAATCTTTGCTTCTCATTGCTCTATAACCTTTTTCATGTGCGTTCATCTTTATTATTCTTATATATTGCCCACATTATATATTATATAATATTATATATATATATATATTATAGAAAAGGCCAGACAGGACTTAAAAGGCTTCATTTATAGTTGTCTGCCACAAGATGATCTTTAGAAACAGCTCGTTCTATTCGTTAAGCATCAAAACTATTATTTTTTTTAATGCCATTGAACCAATGTTTTGCAATTAGTTGGTGAAATGCAACCACCCATCCATCTTCAAGCAAAGGTTGAAGCTCTCAGTTAATTGCAACAATATAAAGAGGGCAAATGGCCTGAATATATCAACCATGGGATTTTATCATTGTACGATAGAAAATAATTGCTAGTATCATCTTGGCAATTAAAAATAAGAAAAGAACGAGTATCAAAACACGATCCCCATTCATCCATTTTTCATCCATTCATCTTATAGTTTGCTTTTCTGTTCAGTTGTACATTCAAAAGCGCTAATTCTTTTTTTAGAATACAAAAAGTTCAAAACATAGAATAACAGCCTAGTTATATTCTTGGAATATAACATTTCTATCATGACCTAGCATTGTTCCCAAGGATATTCTGCCTCTCCAGTACTAAAAGCAGCTATGCCATCATTGGAAATAAAAGCAAAGAAGAAAAAAAAACTTTCCCAACCCACCCGTTTTTCAAATATTAATGCAAGTTTGAAATATTTTCCTATCTTTCTTCCCTCTTCTAAATTAATTCAGAGAAATTTCTTTTTTTTCCCATGGGAACAAAAGGTCTTCTAAAAGTTAAAATGTATTCAATCTAGGAATATTGTCAGACTATTATAGGCTTGCTTTTTTTATTATTCTCCTGTGGTATTTTTACAGGTATATTTATAGATACAATCCACATTCACACATGCTTATTGAGAGGTCCTCTTTTCTTCATGAGGCATACTCCCCAAAAATATATTTGGTTACCAAGTACAAAGTAGATCTGAAGTTACTAAACTGGCTTATTAACATTCCTTCAGTTGCAAAATCTGAATATTAACTGATTTTATAATATACAACAAATTTTAAACCTATTATCTATAAATTTTGAAGAAAGAAACGTTCAAACCATTCTTTCTTTTGCTAGGAAGACCTGGGTGGGAGGGATTCATAAAGACTCTTTAATTAACCCTAGATTTTCGGAAAGTCAGGATAAGGGTTTCCTGCTGGTAACTACTAGTACCAGGTGCAAATGAACAAGCAGAGTAAAGTGGCAGCTCCCAGGGCCAGGAGGTTAACCACAATTTATATTCTAGAGAAGAAAGTGCCACATTATGTTGGCTGAGCAGAACGGGTGGAGAGTTGGTTGGACAACATGACATTTTCACCTTGTTAAAAGAGAAAACTACAGTAGTCCCTTTTCAGGGAAAGCCAATTTAATTTTTGAGCGCTTAATCAGTCGTCATATTAGTGGAGTAAATGTATCACAAGCAACTACACATTGAAACACTATACTAAGATAAAAATTTCTCTGAACATTGTATAAAGCACTGTAATCTATTGCAATCAGTGCAATAGCTTAATTTGAAAGCTCATCAAACTTTTTCATAATTGCAGTGGGGTGTGTGTTGGGGATTTTTTTTTTTGGTTTTGAATGGAAAATACAGAAAAAAGTATGGGCTTTAATCATTAGCAGTAAATGTTGCATTGCAGGTGTGGCTAGAGCTCTACTCTAGGATGTGAAAAATTGGGGATTATGTAATTTAGGGAAGGTCACAATTCCTTAGACTGAAAAGCCAAACATAAACATTCCCTGAATGAAATACTACTTAGGGAGTTCCATCTCCCCAAATCTGGAATCTATATTTCCGCAACCAAATTTATTCATTTATTTATTATCACATTTATATGCCACCCAACTCCCAACAATTTTGGATGGTTTTATGTGTATTCTTCAGGGAATGAATCCTTATTCACGTAAGATGGCTATATATAGAATATAGCCCTTAAAGAATGTAAAAAAATAAAGAAAAACATATGATTTTCATATGTTTCAGTAACTGCACCTGTATATATTGTGAAAGCTGCAATGAAAAGAAATATTTTACTATCTATTAAAGTTGGGTAACAATTATAACCACCATATATTTGCTGGAAACTTGAGGAATAGAAACTCCAAACAGCAAAAAAAGCTTCTTTGCCACCATTTTCATAATTAATCTCTTAATCCTTTACTCTTAATATATAGTTTAGAAATTGCATCACATTGTAAAAAGATCATATGATAAACAGTTTATAACCTATAACGGTTTAGCTGTTTGATTCTGTTCTTATCAACTTTTCCAACATTATGGTGTCATCAACAGACACCATATCAACTTTTTACCATCTATTATGTAAATTATGAATTGTACCTTGATTTATGGACGATCTTTTTATTTCTGGTGGTCAGTCCATTTGGAGGGTGGAGAATGGAATAAAGAATTAAATTACTCATTTCACAACTTTGTAACTTATTTATAGTAGACCGAAAAGTCAAGATTTTTAAGACTCGGGTATCCTTAACAGAATAACAGAGTCAGAAGGGACCTTGGAGATCTTCTAGTCCAACCCCATTCAGGCAGGAAACCTTATACCATTTCAAACAAATAATTGTCTGATATTTTCTTAAAAACTACCAGAGTAGGATTATTCACAATTTCTGGAGATAAGTTGTTCCACTGATTAATTGTTCTGTCAGGAAATTAGTTCTCCTTAGTTCTAGGTTGCTTCTCTCCTTGGTTAGTTTCCATCCATTGCTTCTTGTCCTGCCTTCAGGTACTTTGGATAATAGCTTGACTCCCTCTTCTTTGTGGCAACTCCTGAGATATTGAAACACTGCTATCATGTCACCCGTAGTCTTTCTTTTCATTAAACTAGACATAATCAGTTAAAGAACCCATTCTTGATATGTCCAGTCCCCTAATTATTTTTGTTGTTCTTCTCTGCACTCTGTCTAGAGTCTCAGTACCATTTTTTACATCATGGAGACCAAAACTGGATGCAGACTTAGACTTCCTTTCTAAGGAAGTGTAGTGGTAATAGACTTGCTCAAAATAATAAAATTCTCTTTATAATTAAAATTGCATTAAGTATGCAGATCTTGTACACATCAAAATATGTTTTAATGATTACCATCACATTTTAGTCAGCCAGAAAGCAAACTTTGATTTCATTGGCTCAAATACCAACACCGATGCTGTATCCCTCCTAAAATAACTAGAGGTGTTCTTGCCAGGATGGCCAATTTCAATGTGATACTAGTGAATTAGTGATCAGCTCTTTTTTTTTTTTTACTGATAACGTTTATCAGTATTTTAACAATTACAATGATTTCCTGTATCTTCTTCTTGACTCAAGATGCTGAGCTTATCTTCAGAGCAAAATAAAAAGTGACAAAAAAGCAAGTTAAATCAAAAATAGGATTTTAAATGTGATATTCCCCCCCCCCCATAGCCATCAGCAAAAGTAGTAAAAAAAATTATAAACACACAACAAAAATCCTTAAAGTGCCAACTTCTGCAACTAGAGCTGTTAACTTTATTTGATAGTAATGCTGGAGATTTCCCTATAAATATGTGTATGATACATTTGTGTGTCCAACATAATATAATATATGCAGCTCAGGATTAACCTCGGGAATATTTGGTACTCTCTGAAGTGGACTGTTTATTTGCAGGTATTTCATTACCCAACTAGGTAATATCATCAGTGCTAGTGAGTGAGTGTGGGATTTGCTCAGCCATCAATAGACAAACAGAGATAAACCACATTTATATACCATTCAAAAGAGATAATTTTTAAAAAGCTAAGAAGGAACAAAAAGACAAGAACACATCCTGTCCAGCAGCCAACCAGTTAAGCAGGGATTAACACCAGACAAGCAATCAAGCAGAAAACAACACCCTAATCAAGAAACTACCAAGAGAAAACCAACCCTCACTAGCACTGGCAGGGTAAGCTATTGTATATAAACAGAGAGTAAACCTCATGATCATTAGTACGGATAGTGTTACCTGGATCTCTGCAAGGGCAATGGATCCATTCAGTCTACTTATTGGATCCATTGAGGAGATTCTGAAAATTTGGCAAGTAGTTCTTTCAACTCTGGCCAATATGAAGAGAGTCAGTGCATTGGCCTCTGCCTAATCAATGATCCCAAGTGGTTCCTGTGTTTACTAAGGAACCAAGGGAAATGAAGCAACTAAAAATCTGTGTAGCGTGACAGTGATAGAAAATAAGAAAATAAAACCGAGCACTGTTAAAAATCAGGCAAGGGACTATGCAATATCAGTAAGAGTTGCAAAATATCAATTCTTCTCTGCACTTATTTCATATGTACATTCTCACCCAGCAACCCTCTTTAGAGAAACGAGACCCATTTAGGAAAGGATAGATAGAAAAAAGGCATGCTAGATGAGTTTGTGGGTTTTTTAGTGGATACAGTAGCTTATATCTGTTCTATATGGCAAGATATAGAATCTGTTGATGACCAAGATTAGTTTTGAATTTGCCAAGCCTGATGAAGTAAACAGAGTTGTCAGTAGTTTGAACACTACCACCTACAGCAGGGATGTCAAACTCACGGCCTGCAGGCTGGATACATCACGTGCTGGCCCCACCCCCACCCAGTTTAGCAAAGGAGAAAAAAAGTCCCAATATGTTATGTGACATTGCCGTGATGACACGAGTTTGACACTCTTGACCTAGAGGCTTGAGCTATGCTCTTCCTGGCTCATTCCTCACACAAGGAGGATGTGGCTGGATCTGGAAGACTTTCTTTAGGTGAGGGCATGCTCCAACTTGCCTTGAAACAGAGTGATGTGCTTTTTCCTAAAGAAGGCATATCTCGATCCAGCCACATCCGACAACTTCTGCTCTGTTTCCATCTTTTCATTTTTGAAGAAGGTTGTGGGAAAAATGGTGGATGTAGAGTATAGGCAAAATGGATTATTTGAATCTTTTCAGTCAGGATGCCAGCCCAGTCTTGGAACAGAAATGGCATTGGTCACTGCAATAGGTGACGTACATCTGGACTTAGATGGGTGAATGTCCTATTAGATCTTTCAATGGCCTTTCAGAATAATGGTATTCATTAATACCATCAACAATGGCATCCTGTGCTGCTTGTGTTCAGAGTTAGTGGCATCAGTAGGATAAGAGCAATTATCAGTGGCTCTGATCCTACTGATGCTAATGAATACTTATACAAAATGAATATAAATCCAGTGTATATGTATTTAGAAGTCCCATTGAGTGTCTCCAAAGAAGTATGTAAGACTTAGCCTAAACATTCAAGTATTAATGGTTTTGTTTCTTCTTGTAAGTGGAATACTATCCAGAGTCTGTCAGGATTGTGGTATAAATATTGTTAAACAAATACATCTGTTTTCCTTGTAGCTAATTGTAAAAGAAATTTAAACACAGCCCTCAATTAAATGAATAATCATTTATAGTGTTTTCCATAAAAATACTTTAACATTTGTAACATTTCTCTCTGCTCACAGATCTTGATTCATTAGTTAAAGTTATCACAGATCAAACTTCTAAATTGTTGGCAGTTAAAAGAAGAGGAGGAAGAATCTAAATAATGGTCACTAGGCACTAGATTTAAGCATTTAGCAGTAAATGAAAAAAAAAAAAAGAACCGTTTACAGACAGGTGGCCTGAGGGGATATTTTGCCGAACACTGATTAAAAATAATTTCTTCTAAATAAGACTAACCACAAAATGAGCCATTAACATTTTCACCAGACAGAAATGTATTCTTAAATGTTTTTGTATTCCTCACAGGCTTGCTTGTTTTCCCTTTCTTTCTTTCTTTCTTTCTTTCTTTCTTTCTTTCTTTCTTTCTTTCTTTCTTTCTTTTCTTTTCTTTTCTTTTCTTTTTCTTTTCTCTCTTTTCCTTCCTTCCTTCCTTCCTTCCTTCCTTCCTTCCTTCCTTCCTTCCTTCCTTCCTTCCTTCCCTTGTCTCTCTCTCTCTCTCTTCCCCCCTCTTCCCCTTTCTTCCTTTTCCCATTCTCCATTGCAGGATAAATAAACAGCAAGTGATGTCTCACTGTTTTCAGCCAAAAACAGAGGCCAAACTCCTCTGAGAAAACATTTGGCCTCTGTGGTTTCATAAAACGTTCCAGAACACTGAATTCACTGACAACACTGTGGAAAAACTCCCATCTACTGGAATGTGATTGTGGAATGTTACAGTATCAGAACTTCCAATTGGTCCGTTTCCTGTAGACCCATAATAAGACTCACAGGGTGGAGGGGCTATGTGGGAGTTAAAAGAAGTTCTCATGGGAAAAATGAATGGCAAGGCATTCTAGCTTTAAAAGAAACAGCTAATCTGCTAGTCTGATTGTTCTTCAAAATTTACAATGAACTAATAATCCTAATTAAAACCACTTGGCCTAGTTCTGTAAAGCATCATAGCTTTTTCTATGCTTTGGTTGTACACACCACAGTCTATTATTTCCCTGTTTCTCCTGATCACTAACAAAGTGCTGACTTTGTCAGGGTAGCTGAGCTAATTTTGCGAGCTCAGTGTGAAACCTTAGCTAAACAAAATTGTAGTAATTTTCCTTAATTTGTAATAGTGATTGGAGTGCAAACTAAATTTTCCTCTTGGGTCAATCCTATAATTTTCAATTAACTAAAACTGATCGCCAGGCTTGCTCTAATCCTGCATTTTGTTTAAAGGGCTTGGAGGCATTTCTGGAGGTGAGAAATAAGTGTGTTTATTACATGTGTGTAAGACAAAAAGATAAAAACAGGGGAGGGGTGCGGAGCAATTCCCCCCCTTTTTTTTAACCATAGCAACCATCCAACATGTATTATCTAGAGCCCTTTATGCTCACTATATTAAAAAGTTTAATAACAAAATTCCCACACATAATAACAAACCCTCCACGTCCTTCCTACTGTGATAAGTGACTGTGGGTAGAAAGGAGCGAAAGAAGCTGAAATGCAAGTCTGGATGCAGAAGAAGCATAACTGCTGCAAACCAGGGTTTGAGCTGGGTATATAAACCCATGCCTGTGATAGATGCAATGGGTTCCCCTTCCCAACATTGTTTCTTTACTTTAAAGGAAAGTGTGTGTGAGTGTGAGTGAATTAAACAAGAGTTTAAACTGCAAGTGTAGATCTCAAGCCATTTTTCATGTAAAATGGATGTCAGAGTAGTGGCCTTGTAAATAAACCAAGGTCAGATAAAAAAAGATAATGGGTACCTGTTTAACAGATTATGGAATAAAGGAAAATGCATCAAAATTCTTCAGTGTGTTAGTATCAGTACAATGCTAGCTACATCCACAGTTATGGTGGAAGGGAAGACTACAGTACTGCACACTAGAGCAAATAATCTTTCACAAGGACTGTGGGAAAGGGATGTCCTTATGGGATACAGAAGAAGAACAAATAAAAGTGTCTGCAGTTAAAAGGAAGGAGCACTGGTGCTATTGATTCAATTTTTGTTGTATCCAGAAGTCATGGCAATCAAATAAACAAAGCGGATAACAACACGCTATGTGAATGTGGAGAGACACAGAGTCCAGCCTACCCGATGGTATGCTGTCTATCATCAGAAACTAATAATTATTTATTTTTGGCCAATGACAAAACTAAGAAGGTGGCTTCATTCTAGCATTTGAAGTTTGATATAGACACAGAAGAAGAAGAATGGCAATCAAATTGGTTGTTGTAAAACAAAATAATGAGAAATTCAAATATTTCATCAAAACTTTTGAATTCTATAGGCTTCTATTTAGTCTATTACATTCAGTGGTATTGTCAATTTGCAAACAAAGACATACAGAAACAAACTACACATTATTATATGATCTGATAAGAAACTTCACTGGAGCACTTTTGAATAAATCTGAATATTGCACTGTAAGTAGGAACTGGCGTTGTATGATCAAGTTTTAATTTCACTATCATTTTCAAACATAAATGTGCTGAAAAATTATGGTCATATGTCTGTGGCGGTTTCTGGCACATGTCCTGAAGCCAGGTTATTCAGACACAGTCCTTCCAAAATTCTCCTCATGCTTAGCACTGTGTTATCACTCTGTACGTCTGGTACATGCAGTTGAGATAACTCAGGAAAGCTGCCAAACTTTCATTTACTCACAGTCAAACTGAGTTTTTCAGTGTTAGCAGGCTGATACAGTACTCAGAAAAAATGTTTTCATGTAGATATGTACTACATTTATCCAATTTGATCAGGCAGGTTGGGCATGTTGCAGGAATGTCAGTTGCCAGGAACTAGGAGACATGCCTTCTCTGCTGTGTAGAACTTATCTCCCTTCACATATCAGGATGACCCCCAACCCTGTGGATCTTTGCAAGGCAGTGAATACTTAGTTTTATGCTCAGCTTATGCTCAGGTGTATGAAGGGCCCCATTTCTTCACTGTATTAAAATCTATGGAAACAGTCTTATCTGATGCCATATATATTTATTTTCTACTGTTTTGATTGCTTTGTTTTTCATTTTTTTATTTTATGATGTTTGCCACTCAGAGTCCTTTGTTGAGATAGATAGATGATAGATAGATAGATGATAGATAGATAGATAGATAGATAGATAGATAGATAGATAGATAATTTTCATAGCCTCCAAATGTCCTTTAATGTATCATCCATTTATATATGCCTATTCTTAGTGGTCAGTGCAATCAAACATATAATCTTGACTCCTTGACTCTTCTATTTCTGAATTGACTCTTTATAATGGAAATTTCCATATTATGACCTGAGAGTATGGGAAACATCCTTGGAGAGAGGGGTCTTCTACATCTATGCCCATATTAGAGCTGGCCAAGTGAATAAAGGTGCTAGTGAGGTCCCATTATAACACATAGAATAGATATAATTTCATTATTTGTATTCTCTGCTTCCAACCCCACCAGCAGCAACATTCTGTATTTAGCTTCCAAGATTTGAATCTTTTGGACAAGTGTTTTAAAGATACCTTAAGTCCAGGAATAACTACATAAGAAAGCCATCTAGAAGTGTGTGACTAGTGTATGACTGAAATGGAGAGTGGGATTATCTGAATTGAGAATTTCCATTGGTTTTGCTGGAATATTCTGACATTTTTTAAAACATCAACCACAGAGTAGGCAAGTTATTTCTTTAAGTATTTTGGAGTACAGATATTTTGAAGTACAACACTCATAACTCCAGTAGCATAGCTAAGTGTCCAGGACTGGCAGGTATTTTGAAAATGGCACTGGAGAAACTTTGTTCAGTTCTTTGGTCATTAGTCTATGTTTATCTCTCTTGTTTTTGCCATTATTTATAATCAAAAACTTAAAATGTTCTCTGAGCTGTGGTGAGCTTGTTATGAAGTAAATTATCATTTCTGTAGTTTCTTACTTTTCTTTTCCTTGCTTGGCCTATTTTGGAAGGAAGGAAGGAAGGAAGGAAGGAAGGAAGGAAGGAAGGAAGGAAGGAAGGAAGGAAGGAAGGAAGGAAGGAAGGAAATTTTTTGTTTGTTTATGAGAAAATTCACATTTTCTCCATTATACAAATTTTTGTATGTGGGGTTTTTGCATATATGCTGAAGAAAAGCAAATATCATTCTTGCATTGAATTAAAATTAAATGTGTTTCTCATCCCTCTCTAATTACGAATATGCTCATTATCTCTAGTTCTGTTTTTTATCTATTTGTTTGTTTTTTCTATTCTGCTAATCATGGGTGTAAACTTCATGAGGTTCATTTGACTCCAGGCCAAGTCCCACTGAGGGCTGTTCTATCAAATCAGTTGTTTGTTTGTTTGTTTGTTTGTTTGTTTGTTTGTTTGTTTATATTTTATTTATTTATTTATATTTTATTTATCTATTTCATCAAGCATGTGTTAGATAACAGATATAAGTACAATAATTATGTATACATGAAATGGATATGAATAAAAAGGAACATTAGGACAGGGACGGTAGGCATGCTGGTGCACGTATGCACACACCATTATACTCTTACAAGCTTCAATTCAATAAGCGTACTACTGTAATTGCAGTTAGAAGACCCTATAGTGTCATTCAGTTGCTGCGACTCCCAACTTTCCACACAGCACTAAAAGGCTGAAACACCATTGCTACTGTTGTGTGTTCTTCTCTACTATGTTAAAGGATGCCTGTTACTTGACTGCAGCTGCCTTATCCATCTCTTCTGCCAGCAGGAGGAGTGACAACTGTACATCCAGGCTGCTAATATAGTACTATTGACAGGAAGTCGAGCACCTGGAGTTTGTGCAATTGCCATCTGGCAGGGATGGAAGGATGGAAGGCTGAGTCAACTTTGAACCTGGTGGGATTCAAACTGCCAAACTACAGCCAGCTGTCAGCAGAAGTAGCTTTCAATGCATAGTCTCAAAGTGGCAACACCATCAAACATTGGTCATCTATATCTTTTCCCATAAAAATAAAATTAAAGCAACATTACCTGTGTAGATAAATCTTCCAGGTGTGCCTTTACAGAACTGTTTGGATTTATAGGACAATGTAACTTCCACAACACCAGGAATATGTCGGGGTGGTGTTTGAACTCTGATAGCATGTGGCGTAATAAGCTAGAAGAAATTGTAAGAATAGAGGAAATTGGTTAGATATAGAATAGTTATGTAATAACACATTTTTTTCAGATCACACTACAAAGCTTTGGAATATATAATTAGTCTGTCAGTGTTTGAATGTATTCTTGGAATAACTAGCATAAAAGCCAATGACAATATTTGCAAATGTTATTTCCCAGACATAATTATATTAGCTCTGTTTTCGTACACAGCAAGTATTTATTTCGAGGTATGAGAATTTCTTGTGACAAACCACAACTTTTGATTGAACCAATTTGCAATTTTTATACTAAGGAATCCCACAGGATTTCCATTTTGCTCCCCTAGCATATGCCAGATCCAATATGAGTGTCCTATTAGAAAACTATCAAGTAAAAAGTAAGGGCTTTACACATTTCAGTGAAGGCAAAGTTAATTATAATATTGTTCTGTGCAAAATACTCCATGAAACAGAGAGAAGCACAAGGCTGACCTCATATACTTGTTCTGTTTCATCTGGGAGATTCTGGTTTTCTATGCTTTAAAATATTTTGAAGTATTAATTGCATACTGTTGTATGACACTTTCACAAGCCTGGTCACAAAATAATAACTACAATATGTGAATGTGTGTTATGTATATATGTGTCTCTTTATATCAGGAATTAGATCCTATTTTAACAGCCTTTCTCATTTGAAATATTTAAATAAACTATTCTACTACAACATTACTTCATCTGCTTCAAATATTTTCTATTAACTCATTGGGGAATTGCAGCTGATTAAATGTAAAGATAGGAGAAATTGTCTCTAAAATTCTGAGCATGTGGGTCTTTCTGTAACAACACAGAATGTTAATTTTTATTTGACACATTTCAGTTTTATTCTATGACCTGTAATTATTGCAGCTATTGTTGCATCTGTTATGAATTTTAAATGGTTATTGTTGATTCTTTACCACTTACCTTGAGCTACGAAAGTATAACCAATTTATCAAAATTAGTTTGGGCTATTATAAGAAAGTTACCATGCTCCAACTAGTCCTGTTGGTTGACACTTAAACATGCCATGATATAACAATGCAATATTTATAATACAAAGAAAGACATATTAAAAACAGCATTTTTGGAATCTTGTTAAAGACTGATTTAAAGTCTTTCTCAAACAAACTACAAATTTAGTTGCAGAGGCCCCAATGTGTGTGTGCCAGATTAGAGGTGGCTAATTGAATAGAGAACACCTGGCCTCCTTCCTGTGCACACTTTGCTCCAGCCCATTCCATTTCCTTAGTTTTATTTTAATTCAATTTTTAAATTTAAAATCTTTATTTGTTTTAATGTTTCCATTGCACTTTATTTAATGTCTGCAAGTTGCCTAAAGTCACCTCTGGTGAAATGGGCACTGTAAAAGTTTGATAAATACATGAACATTGTTTCACTGGCTTTCAGTTGTGAGAGTGCAGTTCTTAACTGGCCTTGAGCTTTATCAATATGATATTGCTGGATAGTTTTATCTAACAATTGTTTAGTTCTACAAATGAAAAAGATTCAATTTTTTTTACCATAAAAAAGAAATTATGAACAAAAGTAATCCATATACTTGAAATGACCAGGAAGAAGTGACAAATCTATATACAGAGAATAAACCAAAGCCTTGTGAACTGCAAAGAATAAATTTTAAAATAAATTATCTTATGTGTTTTTAAATTATCTTATGAGTTTTTTATTGCAGGTTCCTTTATCATTAATGTATCAATCAGTTCCTTTTCTATGTACCTAGATTTTTCTGGCAGTCTCAGTCCATCCCCACTGGAGACCATGTACCTTCAGAGATTACTCCAAACTTCACAATCTCAGAATCTGTGAGCTGCGGTAGCATATTCACCAGTTCCTCTGAACTGGTATTTCCGATGATCAGGTTTGCTGCACGATTTACAATCGCTAGAAAGCAGGAAATCCTGCTTTCTAGTGAATCTAAATTGCGCGGCACAGCTGATCCTCCCCTCACTGTTCTACTTACCTTCCCAAGCCTCCTTTTGGTGTGTACTGTGCATGCGCACACTCAGCCTGTGTTTGGTGCATATTCTGCATGTGCACGAATTTGTTGTGCACCACACATGTGCACACATTTGGCATGTACTGCACATGCATACGTGTTTGGCATGCACAGTGCATGTGCATGTGTTTGGCGTGCAGCATGCATGTGCGGCCAGTGAACAGGTAGCAAACCAGTTCAGATTTCACCACTGATATAGATATATTTAAATTTTGTAAAAAATATATATATTTGATTACGCTATTCTACTTGACTGCTTGTATTCAAAATATAGCCCAATTGAAGATAGTTTCTCTTTTCTTTTCTAAATGTGATTTTTTTAAAAATATCATGGTTATTATGACAATTTAATTGGAGATTAATTGAAAACTCAAGTATCTGTGTTTTCATACACAATTAGCAGAGCAAATTATGCTCTGATTCACTCCTCCAAGTGAAAAAGGTTGTAATTATGTTATAGAACCTACATCAGAAATATATGTTTAAGTAATAAATACATAGCCCAAAATCATTTTAAAGCAGCATATTTAACATGTATCTCCTATTTTCC
The DNA here is from genome assembly GCA_012654045.1 of Ptyas mucosa. NCBI lineage: Eukaryota > Metazoa > Chordata > Lepidosauria > Squamata > Colubridae > Ptyas > Ptyas mucosa. The sequence goes on from WNWU01000012.1 coordinate 31,770,613, forward strand.
ACATGCTCAGTTAGCAGAAGTCCTATTTTCTTTAATGAAGTTCACACCAGCATAGCGTTTTAAGAGAAATGACTTGATAATCAGTTTCCATTTCATGCGTATAAATACTGCAATTACAAAGCTTGAATACATGGGAAATAAAATTATAATATTTACATTGCAAATTGCAAAATAGGAAAAGAACACTATTTCAGAAATGAAACTTTGTTTTGTTTCTTATTTCTCAAATATATTCTTAAATACAATTGTTATACTTTATAGGGGCAGGAAAGCATCAAAAAAGGATATTTTAAAACTTCCTTCCATCAGTTATTTAGTTGTATTTAGCTGTATTTCATTCTGGACTGCAGTGAAAAGTGAATGACATTTATTTCTAGGCTTTTTATTTATTTATTTAAATGTCATGTAATGACCATTTCAGTAAACCAGACAAGATAAAAAATTATTAATTCTAAGATTTTGATAAAAGTTACTTGCTTATACAAACACAGTTTTGTTCTGGCCTATCTTTGTTTTGAAAAAAGTCCCAATTATGTTAAACAAAGAATAATATTGACTATTACTGAGATTCTTAATTATCCATGGTAGAAACAGAATCTTCTCCTGAAGCCAATAGCAATTATCAAGTTACCATGTCTTACTTGTCAATCAAATCCCTGGACAATTCACAATGTTGTTATGCAGTTCACATTTTTATAAACATGTTGTTAAAATGATCCATAATATGTTAATGGAAATCAAATAATCATACATAAATACAAAACTTATGCACTTGTTGTAAATCTTTATTTTCCTTTTGTAATTCTGTATTTTGCAATTTTTGTCTTGGTGTACTGTTTCTTCAATCAAAAAGCAATAAAAATACTATGGGTTTAATCCTACAATCAGAAAAATCAATATATGATGTTTTAACTTATTTTGGTTTGTGTATCTCCTAGGGAAAGCTCCTTAAAAGCACTTCTAAAAATGGAGAGTGCACTTAAGTCTGCGAAAGGTAAGTATGAATATTCATTGTGACAAATGCAGAGCTAACAACTGATCAGTGGTTTTGGTGTGGATATAATTCATAAATATTAAAACAATATTTTTAAAGAAATGGTACAGTTGTATCATGTAATATGGAATAGCACATCAAAGGCCTTAGGAAACACATAATCAGATAATATAATTTTACATAGCTGATGTAAATACAGGTACCTGATTGATTCACTGATTGTGATTATATTTTTGCAATTGTCCTATGTAAGAACAGGACATTTGAACATAAAAAGTTGTGATAGGATGTCAGGTCCATGCCCATTTAGCCTAGAATTCTAGTGTTAGCCTAGAATTTAGCCTAGAATTCTAGTGTTACTATAACTGAAAGTAACTCATCAAATAGTTCTGGTAAAATAAATGGAAACTCTGGGAAATAAACCTCAAGGCATCATCTCAGCCATTTCAGCGGCATCACCTAATAGCATACCAGATTGGAACCCTATTCTAGTTTTTTTTCCACAAGTTTCTGCACCATATACGTAGATCAGCATCCATAGCTTTTCATAGCATCCATAACTTCTGATGCATGACACATGTCTCCAAATTGAACTGCCTGTATAAATGGCTAAGGTCTGAAGATCTCTATATCCAGGAGCTTTGAATATGTCATCAGAGATTAGTACTGGCAATCAGAACGAACTTCTCTCCCTTCTGAGATCTCCATATTTGGGGAAATAGACATAAAATGTTTGTCCATCAAAAAGAACAGATGTAAAATGTACTAGCCTGCATTGTGGACATTTTGAAGCATGTGTATTTGGGACGGGCTTATGCCTCATGTGTACTCCTATGTTAAAGTTGCTTCTAAAATTACCATTTTATCATAATTGGACTAAATAATTGCAGATTATTTAGGGAACAACAGATAGGAGCATATATTTAACCAGTTTGTAAAATGGACATTAAGGGATGGTATAAAAAAGAGAGGAAAATTGCACAGAACAATTAAAGAAACAAAAATAAACAAAATATGAATATAGTGTCATATAGAGTACAAAGTCATTCTCTTATTTTAAAAAGGAGGTAATGAATTAACTGGACTAAATTGTTATGGTCATCAACAAAACCATAGTTTACATTGAAGTGAACTATAGTTTCTGATGTTGGAAATAACCAACATCGGAACTGATAGATGTCTATAGAGATTTTCTGTCATCCAGGTCATATTGCCCCTAAGGTGCTTTTTCAAATGGCAACTGGATTTTGTTTTTCCTTGAAGATGTTTCTCTTCTTATCCAAAAAGTTTCTTTAGTTCTTCAAATGAGCTTCTTGGATGAGAAGTGAAATGTCTTCAAGGAAAAACCAAGTCCAGTTGCCGTTTGAAAAAGGACCTTTGGGATGATCAGTTACTCCTGATCAGTTACTCCTAATTAGATTATTTGCAACACTGCAGGCATATACACAGGTTTATTTTTTAAATTATTTATTTCATAAATAAAGAAATAAAGAAATATAAACAGGGAAAACTGATACATGCCACAAGTGCCTCTAATGCCCTGGTTGTTTAAAGTGTGAAGAATTAGAAAGCATTCCCTTTGTTCCTATACCACATCGCCTAAAAGAAAGAAAACTGGCTATAAACCAGACACGGTTACTGGATATTAATTTGCAGAGAACACCTACCTCACTCCAGACCAGCATGGTGCCGAATATGACCTGTAACCCATCAAAGAAATTGTCTCCTATGATGATGACAGTGGCACCTCCCGTAGTCCATCCTTCACTTGGACTGATGGCTTTGATACAGGGTGTAGCTGCTTTCCAACACACATGAAAAAGAAGGATTTGGCTGTTAGAATAGGATTTTAATGATAAAAGACCTGGGGGGGGGGAGAGAAAACTTTGATTACCCTTCCTCTTTCTAATATGAAGATCCCTTTCTGTGTCTAGCTCATCATACTGTCCCTCTCTTTTGTGGGAGAAAAATTTCTAGAACAGATTCTTGAAAAGAGAATGATTCCCCATTAATTTTTAATTTTGTTCCTATTTTTTTCCTCTTTAAAAGATAATCTTAGTTGGCAGCCCACTGAAAGAAAAGAGCAGACTTGCTAGTTGAAGACTGACTAGCTGGAGAAAAGAGTGCATTTTTCAAATTCTTAGTTCCTGCCTGTACAAAATATGACCCTGCCTTCTTCTCTTTTGGAGATTCATCATAAAGGACTTTGGTAAACCTGCTTCATGATTACAGTGTTTTTGATGGCAAATAGCCATGATGTATCATTATGTTTAAATAATGTTGGTACTTTGCAGTCATGAAAATCTATACAGAGCGTATTTGGAAACACAACAGATCTCTGCAAAGGTTTAGGGGAGAAATGGATTATCTTTGAAAAAGATACCATTACATATTAGAAAATGAAGCCACAGTCCTATTTTTAATCATATGTTTGTTAGCAATAGCATATATATTTTAATGAATCCAAAGATGGTAGGCTTTATAACATTGATTAATTTTTGAAAGGATGAAATTTAATTTCCAATCACTGAACAGAGCACAAAAATCTACAGTTAATACTAGAAAATTTCTCTAGCCTAGTTATAATGAATTTGTAGAGTTAATCTAAAAAGTGGCAGCATGAAGTAAATGACCAAGAACTGAGCAACTTCCATTTATATATCCTTTTTAACTTTTAACTTTTGGCATTATGGTATAAGGGACGTCCGTGCCATTTGGGGGTATATTTTTTGGTTCAAAAACTACTACAGTTTTTCAAGGCTTCACCTTTGGATCTAATTCAGAGATGGCACAGCTTTGTTATGCCAAGACTGAAAGATGACTCACTGTTATTCTTTCTTTTATCTACAATATCTTATTCTCTGCATGTCTGCCATGTTAAGAACATCTTCATGGGCAAGTAAAAACCTGCCTGTGGAAAGGAACATTCTTAAATTCTTTTATGGAAATAAGCAATGGGGTCCTTCAATGAGCAGGATAAACAAAATCAAATGCATTCCCTGATGAATTATGGACACATCCATATAAATTTATTAGAAGTATTATATAAACAGCTTGATTTTGTCTTTTTCTAGGTTATTTTTTCAACTTCCCAGTCTAGCCTAAATTCTAGGATTTTCTTGGTCATCTTCCATCCTAGCACTAACTAGATCTAATCCTCCTTCAAAATCAGCAAAAGTTATCTTGGAAATGCTAGAAGATCAAATTTCTTTTCCTACATATTCCCAAACTCTGCTCTGAATGGCTTGGGGACTCCCTGAATAATATATGTTGTGTGGATTAAGAGGAGAATGAGTAAGGAAGTTCCTTTTATGTATATGCAAATCTGCTCATATTATGTTGGACTGAGCTACTACTCTCTCAAGGGAGTATATAATCATCTTGTTCCAAGATTATCTTCCCTTTCTCTATAAAATGTGACAAAGTCTGTGAGAGTTGAAATTGTGTTGTGTTGTGTAATGACTATTTCCAAGACTTTGGTAGACCATGTGTGTTTAAACTACACTTGAACCCAAATTCCTTTTGTCTAGTATTTAGACGTAGGCATTTAGATATAGGTGTACACTCGCATGCACATGCATGCCTGTGCACACATGTATGCACACAGGTAAATACCCACACAGGGTGATTGCCCTCCAAGAAAAGAGAATGACTTTCAGCAACCTTCAGGGATTTATATCCAAATACAAATGGATATGGGGAGAATGATACCATTGGGGCTCAAGTTCAATCCCATTTATATGCACAATTATAACCACGTGCAAGTTTCTTTTTCCCAGACCAGACTCAATTCCAGTTTTTTAAAAAATGAGACTACTGACCCAGGACACAGGGTTTCTCTGAAGATAAATAGGTTTGAATGGATTTTGCATATGCGGGAAAATGGTAATAGAAAATACATGATTTATTCTTATACCCAGGCTTTATTTAAAAGCAGCTGTTTAATATGAAGTTGTTTGTTGAAAAACGTGAAATAAGTCATTTTTTCCTTTCCTTTTCATACAGTATATATAAATACAGACAGACGGAAAATAAATAGAAATGTAAATAAATATTAAGCAGGCAAAGAACGTACCATTAATAGAGTTTTTAACCATTCACTGTTGAATGGTTGAATGGTTCTTTCTGCATTCTACCATTGCACAAATGATAAAGCGTGTGTGAGTATGTATATGAATAAAAATATTAAGCAATTAGAATAGAGCAAAAAATAACCAAAAGAATTATTTTTTTTCCCCTAGCAAAATGCCATCTCTCTTTTTCCTCCCAAATTACCATGCAGCCAGTTAAGAGCAAGTTGTCAATTAACTACATCATGATATTCAGTGCTTTTTTTTGGGGGGGGGCATAACATTCTTTAGGATATAAGAGCATAAACAATTTGCAGAAGCAATCCAGAATTATATTTTAGAAAGATAATCTTGCAGACCTAAGGAGTTTAATAATCTCTTAAACATTCACCAAATTTAATGATCATAGAACAAATAATGCTGAGTATTTTCATGCTTCAGTATTAGCATGATATAATTATTGCTTGTTTGGGAAGGAAGGAAGGAAGGAAGGAGGGAGGGAGGGAGGGAGGGAGGGAGGGAGGGAGGGAAGGAAGGAAGGAAGGAAGGAAGGAAGGAAATAGGCTTATTAGATCCTCCCATCCCTAACTGATATACCGACAGGGTTTCAGAGGGAGCTTGAGGTTGTTCCGGAAAGTCTTCTACATGGTCCAAAGAAAGCCTTGGTGGTTAGATGGCATGAAAGACAAGCCATGGCCTTGAACTGGATTAGATTGTGTCTGAGTAGCGTCTCCATGACCACGGTTCCCACACTCTTTGTGGTATACAGAGGAGTTGAGGAATTTAAAGAGACTAAGAGATCCCTAGAGCACTGCTGGCAAATTACAGAGAGTGAAGACAATTAAAGCCTACCCTGGTGGTAAGGATAGTGAAACATGATTAATTCTCCATCCTTATTGCATTTGCAGATACCCATTCAGCAGCCCTATTTTGGGTGACCTGATCTCTTCTCAGAGTTTATCTATAGGGTCAATGTGAAGATTATGCTGTGCATCTCAGAGATAAAGTCACTTGCATCTGCTCTATATTGGACTCTCACAAATATAGGGCAGTGCAATGGAAACTTACCCAATGGGGCTAAGGCTTGGAAGTTTATATGGAGGGAGTTTGATGCCTTTGCACCTGGAGACGTGGATAGCTCTCTTGCAGTTTGGCTACCTATGTGTTAGATTCCTGTTGCTTCTGGCTAGCTAAGGATGCTAAGGGAGAGGATGAATGATTACATCTGGGTGGTGGTTAATAATTCTTTGAGGGACGGGGTGATTTTATTGGCTTTCAAGGAGGCATTGGCATGCCCTGTCCTGAAAGGGCCATTTCATACAGTCTATAAACTTCTCTTTTGGGAAAAGGTTGAGAACAAGGCAACTACAGAGGGCTTTGAATGAAGTGGATTATCTCTTTTCATTCAGAGTTCAGGGTGGGTTATGGGAGTGAAATAGCATTGATTAAACTATTAGTTTACACCTGATCGGAGCAGGATGGGGACAGTGTAACTATCCTCACTCTTCTTGACTTTTTAATAGCTTTTGATATCATCAATGATACCCTTCTGCACTTGCTTTGGGAGTTGGGGGAAGGCGGTATTCTGTTGTGCTCATTCTCCTCCTTCCTCCAGGATAGTCCCAGTCAGGTGAGAGAGATCCAGTCTGTGGCACTTACCCTTCCCTAGCCAAAGCTGACATTTGCATATTCAATGACTATAAATGACCATAATAGAGGTGAGCCTCTGCTTCCATTTGGGGCCATGCCACTTGCATCTGTTACTTGTTTCATTGTTTATTTCACTGCATATGTATCCTTAGCTTGCTGACTCTTAGGTTTATGAGTATAATTAAGAAGTTGCCATTTCTTAATGTAGTGATTGGTCTGGTGGTTGTAGTTTACAGTATCTGGATTTGATGTACAAGGCCAGCAGTTCTTTCAGTTCTCAAATGCCTATCTGTGCATCTCCTTACTATAAAAAGTATAATTCATGACAGTGTACAAGATAATCTATAGAAGTGTTATCAATACTGAAAGCATTTTAAATGCATGCTGTACTGAATTAAACTAACACTTCATGCATGATACATGACCTATAAAGCCCCTTACATAATCATTCTATCATACTAAATGAAATGTACGATTTGTGATCTTTATGAAATCAATGGCCTTGCATATTAGATTGTCACCGAATTGTGCTCAAAGCAAAAGTACTCTATAGTAGTGAAAGCAAGGCAAAAAAAGGAATGGGTTTGTTCCTAGAAAACCTGGGAAGGGAAGAGTCCACATATGACCAAGGTGCCAGTAGAGTTTCTTTCAAAGCAGCAAAAATGTAGACAAAAATCTGGAAAATTCTGCTCACAAGAAATGTCTAAGCCTTCTCTAAAAGGACAGGAAATGAACCTACGAAAATTTAGAAGCATTTCTCTGAGGAATCTTAAAATTTCCACAAATTGCATCTGTTACAAATCGAATAGGCACTATCCTGGCATTTTGGCTTGTACTTGTTAGATCAAGAAAAGAAAAGCGAATGCACGAACCAGTTCTGGCCTTCAGAACCTAGCTTTTTTTTTTTTTTACTTGCGTTTTTAGGCACAAAGCAAATGCCACTTAAAGTACAAGGGCTTCCCCAAAGTTGTTATCATTAACTGCATTGCCCTTTGTGGGGTTTTCTCTCATTTTTGTAGCCACTGCGGGTAGAGAATTTCCTCCCTTCAAACACTGACAATAAAATGATTACCCTGCCTCAGTTTAGCATAATTGTTCAGAAATGCTCATAGCATATTGCCAACTAAAAGTGGAAATTATTAGGTAGCTGTTCTTTGTTATAATAATGATCACTCCACAAATAAAAGCTCTTCTCCCAAAGGTGCAGCAAGGCACAAAATGCTAATTCTGAAGATTATGTGCCTGCTTTTATTAAATATTACTATGCCCTGTTCTGTTTGAGGGTTTCACTGCTCTGATTGTTTTATGAGTGCCATGTTAATGTCATTCCCATCTCGCTAGCAGCAGGCACACATTTTAGCTTTTGCAGAATTGATCAAAGGCTACGTGCTGTGGGAATTGCTGAGAAAACACGGACAAGCAGTAAAAATCTAACTGATTAATTGGTTTAAATTTCATTTCAGGGTGTTGACCTTTGGCTTGGGAGTCTAATACTACACTAAGAGTCAGGCCTAATTACGAGATTTCCAATTTGCTTCGCACAAAGGCGGAGAGAGAGGGGGGGAATGAATACGAAAAATAATTATAGAGAGGTGGGGGACTTCTGCTTCTATATTTATTTAACTGCTAACGTTCTCTATGTGTGTGCATATGCTCACACGAATATACAAACACTTTTACTGGGGATGCCCTATCATCACCTGCTGGGCAACCAGAGTGTCTAATGATACAAATAAATTAAGGAGCTACTGGCAGTGTCAAAGCTTGTGATTTGCCATATCGAAGAGACAGTGTTTCAAAGGCTGGCAGATAAAACACACCCTTCATTAGTAAGTAAACAACATCCCCCCTCCCCAACTCCCAAAAGAAAAATCTATTTCATTGATATAAAACAAGGGAAAATGGTGCTTACTTGGTAGTTTATGGGTGGCCTTGGAAATAAGGGTTAATTGAACTCAGACATGCAGACTTACTGAGCCGAATTAGTGACATGCAGAGCTATTGGCCAAGTTCTGCCTTTGCTCTTTTTTTGGTTCAGAAAATCTGTGCTATGATTAATGTAGAGGTTGTGCAGGTGTTGAAGAGTGACCCATTTCCTAGCCCCTTCAGTATTTATCATAAAAGATCGGGTGAGCTTCCATAGAGAAGGCTTTGTCCAAACCGAGTTAGGATGATGCACAAATATAGCCACTGGTTATGACTGAAATGGATAACTGCAGTCTATATTCAGAGGATCCAGTAAACTGGGGAGAATAGGATGCTACCAAACTGGGAAGTAAAGGAAGGGGGAAGCAGCCAATTCTAATAAAATGAGTTTGTTTATACTTAAACTGGAAAGTATTTGTCCAAATATTCCCAAGTTAACTAATTAAAATATCCATAGACCATTAATAATTCATTCTTCCATAGTAATTAAGATGTCTTAGATTACATATGTACCAAATTTTACCTTCCGGTTTCTCTACCCTTTCTGCACTTAATGAAGGCTTAATGAAACAGAGTTATGTATAGGATAGTCAGAGGTAGCTAGTTATAGGATGGTGCAACCAAAGGCTAAATAGCTAAACAAGAACCATTGTAAGCCTGGCTGCACAGCATAATTTATATAACAACAACAACAACAACAAAATACAAAGACCTGCTAATAGAAATGGAATGGCAATAGAAAAAGAAAGTAAAGGCAGTACAATAGTAATAGGTGCCTTGGATGCAATCCCCAAAAAGCTGGAACACTATTTGATAAACCATCAGCATTGATAAAATCACCATCAGTCAACTGTAAAAGGCAGCTTTACTTGGAACAGTTTACATCCTGTGACAATACCTTCAAACATCAACATCTTCCTATCCCAGGTACTTGGGAACAACTTAATAAGTGGATAAAACTGCCAAATCCAGTCTGAACATCTGGCTGACTATGTGATGAACCATAATAACACAATACTGCAGTCTCAAATACAAGCACCAGCTCACTGCAAGAAACAAATGAACTAATGTACAGCAAGGCGACAGTTATAACGGAATACCTTGGATGCAAATGAACAAACAGGAAAAAAAAGTCAAACAGTGCTACAGTGGAAGATCAGGTTGGAAAATATGATCAGATGCAAGCAAGCTAGGGAAAAAAAATAAAGAAAAGAAGTCCAAACAATATCTGATCAAGAAATATCACCCAGAAACAAGGAAGATCAAGAAAGTAAATAACAGCTATCGCCAAGAAGATCAGTAGATACAAAGGTTGAATTGCACATTATAGGCAGACTCTCCGATTTCAGTTGAATAAAAAATGTTTCTACCAAACGTAATAAACCAGTCAACATCTGACAAAGAAGTAACAGTACAGTTCCAGTTCTGTGCACAGCTATCAAACAACCCAAAGGACTATAATAAGAATGCAACTTTGATAAAGGTGATGGGAAAAAAATGAAAAGATGCTGAAATGAAAGAACTTGTAATAACTGCAGAATCGGTGGAGAAAAGGGCAAGGAAGATCAAGAATTGGTTAGCACTAGACAAAGAAGTACTACATGGTTTTTGATTGAAACATCTGACCGGTCTATTGTACATTCACTCATTCCCAACAACATAGTGCAAGGAGGTGAAATAGAAGATTGGTTAAACTCTGGCAAAAACCTACCTGATAAAGGAAGAGTCAACAAAAGGTACAGCACTAATCAACTGGAGGTCAATTACCTGCTTACCAATAACTTTCAAATTGCTAACTGGTGTGGTAGTTGATGCAGTCCAGCAGCCTCTAGCTCTTTCCACTTGAGCAGAAATGAAACTGATCAAACAGCATGAAGGGAATTAACACCTGGGCAATTTTAGTCATTAGATAGATAGAAGGAATGGTAGGATGGACTCAAGCAGAATTAAAAGCCCAGGATAGGAAGACAAGGTCCATGTAGAGTGTGTTGTAGTAGTCAAGCTATGAAGTAGTCCTGCCCATAATATAGGACAGTGTAGAACTGGTATACTAGATGAAGCTGGGCAAAAATCTTTCTAGCCACATCTGCCACCTGCTCATTGAGCAGGATCTGTGAGTCCTGGAAGACCTTCAAATTCTTGAATGATGAAGTGCAACCCCAAGCTCAGAGTTGGAATAAACCCAGATTTTGGTGATCCAAACACCCATAGCCACTTGGCTTTGGTAAGCTTGAGTGGGAGATAATTCCTTCCCATTCAAACTCAAATATCCTGCAGGCACAGAACAGGACCTCAACTGCCTCTCTTGGCTAGCACAGAGTAGAAAGATATAATTAGATAACATCAGCAACTGGTATTGCTGATATTATTGCTCAATAAGAGGATTTGGAAGATCCACTGTGAGTCCTGCATAGCATGCATTGTTATGTAAAAATTATGCTTCTATTAAATAACCCAACGAATGGTATTATTTCATGTTTTCTACCCAGCTAATTCCTTGTTAAAAACTTCATGTCTATCTAATAAAATAAAGATTTCTGTACAACAACATAGAACTAGTATGCTCTGCAATGTACAGAAATGACTGACATACTCACTATAATCATGGTGAAGACTCAGTTATAGATAGTTTGATGATTGGTCTGCTATCTCATGATGTTTAATGCTGACAGAAGTTTCCCAAGAATTATATTTGAGACCTTTTGCATCTAAAGCATCTGCTTTACTGCTGAGCTACATATTCCAACAAAGAGGTCTCCATTCAGTTGTCTTCAGAAGTTGACCTCCCTGCACCTTATTCCATTCTCTCTTGGCCTCTGGCAAAGATGCAAGAATACAGCCTGGGGAGACTTCTTCTAAAGCTGCAGGCAAATTTGACAACATATTGAATTATACTTCCAACTTATGGACCCCTGCAGAATAAAAATGTGCTAGTCTACTTTGTTTCTTAGCTCCAGAGACCCAGATCAGTGTTCCTTCTTGGACTTATCAGTGGGGAGCAATATAGATTTTTTTTATTTGCACTTTTGTTTTTAATTCAAACTTATATTGGAAAAATATTAATATTGTGCATATTCATTTGAGGAAGTAGTCCTAAGCAAATACGTTATACAGAAGTAATGTGGTAGGTAACTGGCTTCATTATGGCGATATAGGCTGCAAGAGCTGTGGTGGCACAGTGGTTAGAAAGCAGTACTGCAGGGCTAACTCACTGCTCACTCCTGGAGTTCAATTTTGAGTGACTCAGTCACTGAAGTGGCTGAGTGACTCAGCCTTCCACCCTTCCAAGGTTGGTAAAATGTGGACCCAGATTGTTGGGGGCAATATGCTGACTCTGTAAACCACTTAGAAAGGGCTGCAAAAGCACTGTGAAGCAGTCAGTCTAAATCTAAGTGTGATCACTATTATTATTTTTCTACAGAATAAAAATACAGAATACAGAATATAGAATAACAGAAGAAACCTTGGAGGTCTTCTAGTCCAACCCACTGCTTAGGCAGGAAACCCTACACCACTTCAGACAAATGGTTATCCAATATTTTCTGGAGGAAAGTTGATTAATTGTTCTAACTGTCAGGAAATTTCTCTTTAGTTCTAGGTTGCTTCTCTCCTTGATTAGTTTCCACCCTTTGGTTCTTTCCTGCCCTCGGGTGCTTTGGAGAATAGCTTGACTCCTTCTTCTTTGTGGTAGCCCCTGAGATATTGGAACACTGCTATCATGTCACTCCTGGTCCTTCTTTTCATTAAACTAGACATACCCAATTCCTGCAAAAATAAATTCTGTGGCTTTACTGTGACCATCCCAAATAATATTTTAGTTAAAAATAATTTTATTTGTAAACAGCACATCAAAGCTCAGGGGAAAACACAGTTCCTTTTTATGTCTTTCCCTAGTTAAGTGCTAAAATAAATACTTATTGATTTTTTTTTTCCTATGCCATTTTCTATGCCTGGAAGAAAGAACAGATTTTGTTACACTGCTTTTGACTTCACACTTGGAAGGCAGAGAAGATCACTCATGATATTTTCAAATCAATTTATCATGTGCAGTTATCCCAGAAATGTAACAGGAGAGTTTCTATTGGTTGAAGAGAGGAGATACCTTTCTAGAAAAATAAAGAAGAGGAGCTGAAAAAAAATGTGTAATTCATCCAATTCTTCAAATCATATGGAAGTTGACAGCACTGCAAATATATAAAGTGTTGGCATATATGCCAAATGGCTAAGTTTGTTCTTACACTTCACTTATTGCAGGATAGGAAGAGAACTGTGTTAGTACATGGTGGCAAAAAAAAATAAAAATCAGTAGCATCTTTTCTGACTAACAAGTGTTATTTTAAAAGGTTTTGTGAACTGCAACTCAGTTGACCAGATGCACAGTATAGCTAGGCAGATGCAAGATTTACACTGAGGTAAACAGCATAATCTCAGAAGAATATTTCAACTCTTCTGGCCTTCTGGAGAGATAGAGTACTTTTTATTAGAAATAGTTAACAGTTTTTAGTCTCTCCACGAGATCTTAGTCTTGTTTATTTTATTAAAGGGAAGTTACAACTATTTTGAATTTTCCCCGGAAATCAGCTCCCAGGTCCCTCACAGGATGTTCATGATGAACAAATTTGGATTTAAATCTTCATAGTTTTATTTTCAGCAAACCACCTATTACAGAAATTTCTATGGATATGAAATATCCATAATATTGGATGGTAAATGGTAAAATCATCATTATTTTAGTTATGTTGATTAAATGAAAAAATAAGGCCATGGGTTGAGGGGCTGGGTCTGAGGAGAAGAAAAGCAAAAGATTCAAAGCCAAAGAGGGACGCACAAAATATAATACTTGATAAAACACTTCCACTGCAAATGTCTAAACCCAAGGAGACTAAAATTCCCAGACCTGAATGTCAGGAGTTATATACAGATACACATAAGGAAGCATAAAACGCATATACATATATCATGGCTGAGGAAAAAGAAGGCTAAACTTCCCTGCCACCACAGCCATATATTTCTTTATTTGCTGCCCCCCAGTCCATCTGTGTTGCTTTGGAACAGCAATGTTTCTACATGTTTCTTCAGTAATGAAAAAAGAATGTCAGACTTTCAATAGTAATGGTTATTTTCCTGGTGTACAATTGATAACAGAGTGCAATTATTTTGTTTCAGAATGTGAACATAGTGTTCCAAGAATGCTAGCCAATATATTATGACTACACAGTTGTAATTTTTCTAAAGCTAACTGGACCACCTACTAAATCATTCTGGTCAAATTTGAAGTAAAACTCTCCTATTTTCTAGACACACATTAGCCACTTTGTATAAAGTGTCGGGCTTAGTTATACAGTGGGGTTTCATTGACAGTAGGAAGATACAATGCTTGCATTATAAGTAGAACTTAATTTATAGGCTACAATTTTCTGTAGTTGCAGTATTTATTTTATTTTATTTTTATTTATTTATTTTATTTTTATTTATATGCCACCCTTCTCCGGAGACTCAGGGCGGCTTACAATGCGTTAAGCAATAGCCTTCATACTTTTGTATATTTTATACAAAGTCAGCTTAGTAGTTCTGTAGTATATAAAAAATAACAATAATTTAACAAACATTTGATTATATTGTTTGTTATACCAAGTTTAATTGTTTTGATCATGTGGAAAACAAGCCCCACCTTCCCACCCCACATATTTAAAGTTTTTCTTCTGAACCTTATTTTTGTATCAGTTCATTTTTTTCTGAAGCTGCACAAAGCAGCCAATCTTTTAAAAAAAGGAAAGGAAATCTTTAAAAATGAATGTAATATATATGGATATATAAGGAAATTGTTGAGGAAGAAGGAACTGTAATTTGGTTTCCACAAATAAAAATTTAAGCTTTAAGAATTCTTATTCCTATTTAGATTCTTCCTTTAAATAAAGGAACCTTTTAAAGGAAGTTTCCAGAGCCTGGAAATAATAAAGTCAAATAACTACCAGAAAATCCGGAATGTTAATCTTGGCCTATGTTGTATTTTTAACAAGTGCTGAATTTATATGCATCGTAATCCAGATGGCCATAGAGGAATCACCCTGATAGGATTAAACCTTTGTATTGAACCTGTCCGTCTGTTCAAGTTTTACTTGCTGGTCAGAATATAAATTTGCTGCCTCTGTATATTCTTTAGCACAAGTAACAGCAGCATTTTACAGACAAACATAGAACAAGCACAAACACACACACACACACACACACACACTTAAACATTTATTAGTAATGTGTAATATAAGTAGCTTGAAGTTTACTGCCAATGAAGCATGCTAAATTTAATATTCATCTGAAGCACAAAGTGTGTAGTCTCTAAATTTGAACAACCGCAACAAGAAGATGTTTGTCGTTGTTCAGGGACTTGTTCAATTCATTAAACCATAATACCACTATAAATTCACAGATAAAGGTATGACGGCATATCAAGTGGGGAGTATTTGAAAACTAAGCTAGAATGTCAGATGCAATTTTAGTTCCCAAACAGGCTGTTAAATATTCTGGATTAGTTTAGAAAGGATAACAATAAGAATGGTTATTTCTGTCTCACTTTGGCTGCAGGCTGGAGCAATAGGAGAAGGGGGAAAAAATCAAGAAAACAAATCCTACTCTGTAGAAAAAAAGAGAAAAAGTTCCAGCATCAGTCTGTCCAGCCTGGATGACTGATACTTAGCATAGGCTAGTAGGCAGGATAGTAATAATCTGAGATGCAGTTTGGGCGTACTCATTATACATCAATGGAAGCCTTCCATTACTAGAATAGGAAGACAGATGGTCCAGCTGCCCCTTAAGGATGAAGATGGGGGCTAAAGGTTAATAGATGGAATCCTGAAATGAATGTATGTTTCAATCAGAAGAAAAAGGTCAAGGAAAAAAAAAACCAAAACAAACAAGCAAACAACCTCAACAACCACTAATCTAGCTGGGCACTTGGGGGATTAACTTTTGGGATAGGAGTAACATGGTTCTGCATCGACTTTGCCAGACCTTGAAAATAAAAGAGTAATCATTCTTAATTTACAGTGCACAAATGTACACCATCTAGAAAACTGGTGGATAGGATTGCCTTCTCATAGCTCCCCTCCCACCAGTACATTTTATGTGCTAAGGGTAGGGTTTCGTTGAAAGTGGGTAGAATAACTTCAGTTCCTGGAGAAAAAAATAGACCCATAAATTAAAATGTGAAAAGAAGAACTTTCCTATACTGCAAGGCAGGATTCTGCGAGTTTTAGGTCAGTAAAATTGAAGTTTGAATGACATTCACTAGGATATAATTCCACCAAATAGGGAGAGATATTAATTCTGAAGAAATTATTTTTTTCTACTACATAAGAATAGACAGATATACAGACAGACAATCAGACAGCCAGAGAGACAAACAGTGCTAGAGAAGTCACAACTCTTTAGGTTCTAGTTTTGGAGCTCCACAAAAAGATTTAGGGAATTGTATTCTAGGGAAAAAAATATAAATACTCCCAGCAGTTGAGTCATTGTTTTAGAATTTGTTCCTATGCTTACTGATTTAGTAATTTATATTTAGAAAAGTGTGATTAATAATCTATGTATATCAACTTTATTTTTGCTGCTGCTGAAACAGCAACTCCATATCTTCTTCATTTTCCTCTTAGTGGTAGTAGGAAGGTTAGTAAGACCCTTGACAGAATAAACACATTGTGGTATCATATCACCATGCCAAACACCTGCTACCAAGCACACCCTTAATCCTTTTTTTGGTTAGACTCTGGGATTGAAATGGATAACAGTAGATTTCTATTCTTAATCCCACTACGAATTTTAATATTTTGAACTATCAGTGATGACCACAGAATAAATACATCTAACTTTTCTTAGATTTAACAGCCTAATTGATCTTTCCTAGAAGATTTGTACTTTGTAGTAACCAAGTTTTGGCTATTTATGTGCGTTCATGTTGTTACAGAATCAAACTGCCAAAGAGTTGCCACAATTTGTAGAAGACAAGGAAAAGCAGGAAGAAGAAGAAGAAAACACTGGCCTGGCCTTTTAAAAAAACCAAAAAAACACCCAACCCTATTTAAACTGCTTGTCAGTTATCAGCTTGACAAGGCCACTTGAATATATTTGGAGGTATTAGCATAAATGCTCGGCGGTGAGTTCACAATGGTTGCTAGCGCTAATGGTACATAAAGTAATTTAGTCACTTCTCTTAGGCTCCTGTCAGAATGATGAGAATCTCCTCTTTGCATTGTTGCATATTAGATCATTAGATAATAAAGTGTTAGAGCATCCAAACTGACAGGGTTTCTTGCCCTGTAATTTTGAGGCTATGGCATTATGCTATGCCCTATTGTGTGCTGGGCTTTACAGTCTAATAAATACAAAGCCCAAGATGGAAAATTAGCTTCAAGGAGCGCTAAAACCCTACTGGATAACCTTTGCAAATGTCCATAGGGACATCTGGCTCCATCCAAACAGGATTAGAGATCATTGCTACATTATTGATTGTAACTAAATAGATAGTAGAAACCTAAGATTTGCACGATTGTCACAGATAGAGAACACTTTTTATTTCATAGTAGTCCAACAGGGTTATTTATTCTTTATGTTCTATTTTTCTCCAACTTACTTAGCTATATATATATAGATTTCATTTATTTATATTTATTAATTTATACCTCTTTATTATTTTTTATAAATAACTGAAATCAACAAACATACATAACAGTCATTTCTCCTCTTGTATTCTGTTGTGGCTGAGTGAAGGATTCACACAAATGCTATTTTTTCAAAGAATCAACCCTGCTAGTTTTAGAGCTATAGTTATATAGCTATATAAACTATATATAGTTTTATAGCCTTATTTATTGTTTCAATAAATTTGATTTATTTGCTTGAGAAAAAAAGATCATGTAAAACGATGATTTATTTATTTATAAAATTTATTGGCCGCTGATTTTATCATACGATGCCAGTGGTGACGATGGTGACTACAGCCTCACTTGCTTAAAAGCTAGTTTGAAATATTGGTGAGCCTTGAATCAAATAAAGTCCTTTGGATAATGTCATGTTTCTTTGAATCTACACGTTCTGTTTGTTATAACATTTATTTCACAAGAACAGTAAGGGTAACTGCTTCAAGTATCTTTGCAAGATTTGTTCCACAAAAGAATAAACTTAAATTTTCCAACATGTCCACAATTACCAGATGAGAAAACCAGCAAAAATCTGTCTGGGAGTTGTAAATAAACCAGTCTAGAATGACATAATCAAAATACACACTGCATCACAGCAAGTAATCATTGCAGATAAGAACTGCTTTCCTGCATAATTGTCATAATATTATCAAGAGATAATTTACAGCATCAGATTTACAACTGTCTCTACAATCACTTTCCAGAGCTACATCTTAAATATATATTTTTTGAAGATAAAAATAGCATTTGTAATAATATCCATGAGAAAATTTATTTTGGTTGTAATCCTATATTCATGTACTCATTCAGTGAATTCTGTAAGAACGTCTTCTGATTAAAAATATAAAGAGAGTATACTAAAAGGCCAATCGTAATGTTTTATTAGTTCTATTAATATTTTTTCAGAGAAAACATTACTGTAGTTAGAAACGTTCAAAGGCCATGCATCAAATGAACAAAGAAACGTTTAAAAAAAACAACAACCAATTCGAACATTTAACATAATTTATATAACTTTCTATCGGGGCCTGGCATTTGGTACATTCTATATTCATATATTTGATTGTATCAGTTTTTCAATAAAGTTGTTTGCATGTTTGATACACATGTACAGACATGCATATACACATCCTATGTCCACTCTAATGGGCAAAAGGAAAATAAGGATACAGTGATAACAGGCAACTGCCAGTAGGGAGAATCATATATTATTAAGAGAATTCACCATATAGGTGCAAAATGCGAACAGAACCTACCGAAAATAGAAGAGGTTCTTTTATATATGTGCTTTACATGAAGAGCAGCATGGGTATGATGCCCATTCATCCAGTGTCCCCTAACTTCTGAAATGGCCTATAGCAAACTCCTTTTTATTTTACTATTATTATTGGTGCCTAAACCAGTGTTGACTCCTGGTTAGTCTCCTGGTTTCTAGACTGATGCCTTACCCACTACACCAAACTGCCTCTCCAGTAAATTCAAATTCTATACTTAAAACACGGATCAGTTCTCGTTTGAAATGTTCCATTTTGCCCTTACAAAAATATTTCATTAAAATATTCTATGACCCATTTAAAATGTTGGCAGCAGCATAGAAGTGACTTTTAAACACAGTTTTGAAGAGAAGTATAAAATATTTTCTTCATTTAATGTTCCCTTCACCCTTTTCCTTCAAATTCTTTATGAGCTAGGGTTTGTGATTTAGAGAAGTTCTCTTTTAAAACTTACATCCTAGAAATCCGTATTGATTGAATATATTGGTCTTCTCATCCCAATGTTTACAATTTTGAAACACAAGAAAAAACAGACACATCTTAGTGAAACTATTTTACTACAAATCACTGGTTTTACTTCCCTTGTACCAAATAGAGCTGCTTACTTGAGCATCTGCCAGCTATTATTTTTGAAATTTAAAAACTGTGCACTGACCAATGTATTTATTAAGGCATGCCTGTTAAGGAAAATTCATGGAGTACAATCTTGATTAGAGGGAAATAAACTAATGAGAATTTTCCTTTTTTCTTTTTCAGCAATATGTGACAACTGGACTGAAAAAAGAAAATTAATTCCAAATTTTAAAGCAATGTAGGAGGGTTAAAAATTAATTTACTGCTACGTTATGAAATTAACAGAAAATATTGCACTGTGCTAATTATGCACTTGTATAGAATAATCTATACAAATGATGATTCCTAGAAAAACAAAGTTAATTCATTTTTTAGTCCATAATATTTTTACTTATTGATTTATTAAACAAATGTATATAATCAACTAACTTATATACTGTATAGGTGACTTTATGTTATTGTAGTCCCTTTTCCACCCATGGTTATTGTGTAAAGTATATAGTAATAGATCTTCAGGGGACTTTTTTGCTTCATTAAATTTTATAAATGATCAAATAGGAAGACAACAAGAAAGAAATCTGTCTTCCCAATATTATAGCAAAGTTCCTGAATTTTGATCTTTTCACGGTCTTGAAAAGCTTTCTCTGGAACTACATGACTGTTGCTTAAATACAAGGTAGCAATATCTTAGAAAGGCGTAAGGACCTGGAGAAGATGCAGCCTGATTTTATGGGAACAGGATGCATTCACAGGCCTTCCATTCCAGCCCAGCTGAAGATAACAAGATCATTAAAAATATAATTTATGTGGGCCAAAAGCTCATCTACCATGTTGTGCTTGCATAAAATATGACCAAAATTGTGAATAGGCAAAATCTTTTCCTGCAGATATTTCTTCAGAAAGAAAGCCTAATTATTTTTGCATTCCTTTCTCCTTAGAAAAGCTATGCATAGGATTGCTGCCTTGGCTTATTATAGCATATTTAGAATGTGTTTCTAGTAACAAAAGAAACTGAAATGTCAAATCAAAGAGACTTCATTATACACATGACTTCTTTTTCTTACCAGATTTAATCCCTGCCACCATTTGTGAAGTCAAATAATTTTAAATTGAGGCAACCAAGGCCAATAGAGTTCCCTCCATACTCCCCCTACAGAAGCCAGGCAAAGTAGCAGATCTGGTTATCCCCATGGTAGAAAGGGCCATGTATGACTCTTTCCTCCAATACCCAGGGCTCTGCCTGGTACTTTTGCACTCTGAGATTGAATAAATGCTGCCTTTCTTCAACAGAGGCACCAACATGGCCCTTAGAAAGAGAGCAATGCATGTGCAATAAAGGAAGGATGGTCAATCTCAGCTGGATAACTCTTACCTGTCCTAAAACATCAACTCATTAAAGTAAATGTACCTTATAGCAATAACACTTAGACTTATATACCGCTTCACAGTGCTTTACAGCAGTTTACAGAGTCAGCATATTGCCCACCAACAATCTGGATCCTCATTTTACCAACCTTGGAAGGATGGAAGGATGAGTCAACCCTGAGTCGCTCAGACTTGAACTGCCAAACCACGGGCAGCTGGCAGGCAGCAGAAGTAGCCTGCAGTACTGCATTCTAACAACGGTGCCACCTCGGCTCTTGATCAAGAAGTGACTCTATTGCTGATTGAATTTCTTGTATGTGCTTTTTCTTTTTAAAAACTTCTTTAGCATGACTATGTTTCACATGGTTATTGTTTTATACTTTTTTTTTTACTGTATGCAGCCCAGATTCACTTCTTGTGAAATGGGTAGCCATAAAAGTAAAAGGTAAAGCAGTCCCTACAGATTTTATTCCACTAGTCATTGCTGACTATGGGAAACTATGTTCATGTCCATTTTAAGACCATTGAGCCAGTGCTGTCCTAAGACATGTCTGTGGACATGTGACCAGCATGACATCATGGAGCGCTGTTACCTTCCCACTATTTATCTATTTATCTACTTGCATTTGCATGCTTTTGAACTGCTAGGTTGGAAGGAGCTGGGGCAGAGATGGGTGGTCACCCTATCCTGTGGCACTTGGTCTCGAACCTGTGTTGCCGGCTTTCTAGCTGACAAGCCAAAATCTTAATTGCTTAGCCACCACGCTGTCCCAGTGTGGCCATATAAATGTGATAAATAAAAATAAATAATTTCAGAACTTTGCATAGTTCTAAAAAGTAATGCTTTAATCCCAATACTAAAATATGATTGTGGAATTACAAAATTTGATATAAACTCATGCAAGCAGAATTTTCTATACCACCTGCTCTTAGCTGGAATCTGATTTTCCTTTTTCTCCCCATATTACATGGAAAAGAACTATGAGAAAAATTTAGAGCAGGCAGCTTTATGCTAAGGGTGAAAGCAGAAAGTTTCCAATCTGAAGGAATTCTGGCCTATCCTTCTAATTGGCAGGTACAACAAATCCCCAGATTAAGAACACTCTGGTTTAAACAGGACCCATAATTAAGAACAGAGCCTATTATAGCAAGATTTGAGTTAAATGCACAGTGATTCAAGTTAAATGCACAGTGGTTCATTATACAATAGTACTTATGTAGTATTATACAATAACACTGGTCCAGTTTACAAACAAATTTGACTTTAAGGACAGACTTTGGGAATGGAACTTGTTCTTAAATCGGGGACTACCTGTATTGACTGAGTCCTCTAAAAAAAACATCTGTATCCTATTTTTTTAATAAAAAAAAGAAGGGGGGATTTGGTTTGTATAAGAAACTTCAAGGATGAATTAATAGATATTCTCTGCATACTTCGTTTCCTTCTAATTAATAAAATAACAGCTTGAACATTCCTTAGTAAATCAGCCAAAAATTATGACAGTGGTTTGTTTATTAAATTAGGTTGCTGGCAAGGATGGAAAAAATCTATAGTATGAATTATTGCATAAAATGTCTCATGGTCTACATAAAAGTTAAAGCTAAATAAATACAGATGTAAGTTATGTTTATATAATAAGAAACTCTGCTGAGCTAAGAATTTTAGGTTGGAAAGTGCAAACTTGTGGATCTAATACATTATGCATTTACCACGTGACCAAATTTATTTTGTAAGTAGCTCCTATAACATAAAGAGAGCTGTTTTACATATATGCAAAGTAAAATGATAAGTTATAATAGTAGGGCAGCCTAATAATGAGGCAAGAGGTAGTGTTTTTTCCATCAATGATTCCTACAATGATGGTAGTTCGTATTTTCATACTGCATGGTTTTTCAACATGGTATTAGTTTCCTAGAATAAATTTCAGATACGCTAAGTGATAAATATTGTTAGCATTGGCATAAGCTATTTATACATGCATATTAGTACTAATTGGAATTGTGGGAGATTAATATCCTATTTGTTGTAGTCTCAACATGTCCTGGCTGAACCTGTCCACGTGGCTTCTCTGAAACACAATCTCTTTACCCAAATGATGTAGACAGAAGGGGGAGTCATCTTAAGAAGCAAGAGGAAGAGCTACCTCTAAAATAGCAGCCAGATAAAAGAAGATTGAGTTGGGGATAGGAATGTAATCTGATAAAGTGACTCAGTCAAGCCCCTCCCAAGTTCTCATGAATATAAAAGAGAGAGGAGAAGGTACATTAAGATTTGCAAGTCTTTAATTTTACAGTAAAAGCAATATGGACCTAATGCACAAAGTGAAATTCATACCCAGCAATTCTTTGAGGATGGGTGAGGAAGGCCATCCGTAGTGGTAAAAACATCACTTTTTAAACTCTGCCAGATCGGCCAGCTACAGCATAAGTCTATTCCTCTTTTTGCACATCTGTTTAATTTTTAATTTATCTATTCATATATTTTTTTCATCAGTGAGAGAAACTAGCATTAGGCCTGCTCCAGGACTGGTATAGCTTTTCCTTCTTACTGGGAAGGTGGAGGAGACGCTGAGGGAACAAGATGCCTTTGTATTATCTAAATCATGGGTGGGCAACCAGTACCTCAGTTTAATTTCATGCAGTCTTTGGCCTAATTTCAAAAGCCCTCTGTAAGCAATCACTTCATACTTCTGGCAAGAGAAATCTGTCCTGGCCAGTTACAGAGAAACAAAGTGTTAAAGAAAGTGACAGGGGAGGGGAGGGTGAGCAAATAAATGCCCCATCCACATTTGGCTCTGGGTCTACCTTCTGTTTGCTTCCATTCTACTCACTGGTGACAATGCACTCTATATTTACTTAGCCTCCCCCTTACAAGGAACCACCCATCCTCTACTCTCAATTTATGATTTATTTGGCCCATAGAGGAAGAGGAGAAGGAAGTAGTAGTCATTATACATCTACCCCAACAAAGCTTTTCACCACTAGTGAAATTCTGCTTTGATAAAGAGCATTTCCACAAAAGCTCCCAGTCTGCTGATGGATTTCAGAACTGCAGCTTTCACTGACGGTTTTGAAAGTAGAGTGTGCAAGCTTCTAGTAAGATACATTCAGCATCCTCTTTGCTTCTTTTAAAGGTTATATTCAGATTCTTCTTGCTTTCATTTTCCAGGGAGACTTTGAGAAAGATGTGTGCCAGTAACGTACTGTTGTTGCATAGTTTCAGTTGTTAGTCACTATTTTAATACCGTGTTTGTTTTATATGTTTACCAATTCAGAGTTTCTTTTTAAAGGAGAAAGATGAAAACCAAACATTTTAACAAAATAAATAAATAAATAAATAAATAAATAGGATTTCTCCATGTTAAAATAGTGAAAATGATTTATCCATGAATACTTTGTAAGACTGCATTTCTAAGTCTTAAAAAAATGTTCAGAAAAACAATTGCAAGAAAATATTCAAAGATTCAGATTAATTTCATTCATGTAAACATGTTGTCATTGCAAGATAGCTCATTGGACCTAAACTCAGTTGCTGACTCAGCCACCAAGTTATTCTTGAAATTGGATTATGGTGTAGGAGTGAGGATCGTACTATTTCAAAATCATCCTGTAAGCCATAGAGAAGGAACATGTGGCCATCTAAACGATGAACTCTAACACCCAGCATTCCTCCCCAACAGGCTATGTTGAATGGGACTCCTGTTCTTACAGCTTCTAGAGGGCATGGATTCAGTTTCGTTCTCCAGATATGCACTATAAGATCCAAAATACGTGTTAACATTACTGCTTCTTGAAATTAAAAAAGGAGGTAATGTAGTGTGACTATTTTACAGTAATTGATCCAATGTATATACACATTTGCAGAGACTCTCTCACTTTCTTATACTTCATAGAACTAGCAAAATTTAGGAACATTATGTACATAACAAAAAGCAGTATTTGTGAATTTAAAACATAATGTCCATAAAAGAATTCTCTATAGCACTGTTTCTAAACCTTGGCAATTTGAAGGTGTGTGGACTTCAACTCCCCAAATTCCCCAGCCAGCATGTTGACTGGGGAACTCTGGGAGATGAAGTCCACACATTTTCAAATTGCCAAGGTTGAGAAACACTCTTTTGACAGAAAGTGGTCTTGGCTATTTCAGATTTACAAAAAATAATCAATTGTGTGATTGTAAGAACTCTACCATATATAAGATTGAGCCCTACTTCTACGTATAAGCTGGATTTGTAGAATGATTCCAATAGGTTGAAAAATTGGTGCTGGTTTTCAGCAATATTTTCAAATTTTTGCACCAGTGTTGAGCATGGGAAGAAAATAGGGGGAAAGAAAGCCCAAGGACCCATAGTGAAAGAAGAAATGGCAACCAACAAAAAATGCCTACCATGTTCCAGATAAGAAGGCGTACCTTCCGAAGGATCAAGCCTTCGAGCCCTCCGCCCATGTTTGGAGTTATTGTGCACAAACATATTATCCGACACTGCCAAGACGTGGCCATCCACATTGACTGTTGTAGATACCACAACCTGCAAGTGGAACAGCAATATAAGGAAACACTTTAATGCAATTTAAAATCAAATAAAGCACAGAGACTAATAAACCCAGAATCTTAAATAACAGCTGGGAGCGGCAGAAAATTGCACAGCTATTTCGCATAATAACTAGTGCCTAGACTCTATGACTCTAACAAGAGGTGCTATTGATGAGTGGGTCTTTGGCATCACAGGCTTTTGATGTCATTTAGTCAAATTACACAGTTTGTAGCTGTATAAAGGAATATACACGGTTAACCATAATTTTAACAAGAGCAGCTTTATTAACTCCTTTTTAAAAGAGTTGGCTGCATATTACTCCACATCATCCTTCAGCATGCATGTCAGAATAGATAAACTGTTGTCACTGCAAATGAGAATTGATTCAAGTGCAAAAACAAAATTGGTTGCTAAAGTTGGATTAGAGTAACTGAATTCATCATACTGCTAAAGCCTGGAATGTATGCATTTGTCCAAAATTCTCTTGAACAGGGTAGAAAGAAAGAAAGATTGTACGTGTAAAGAATATTTTAGAACTTAAATGAATACTGCTTTTCGAATCTAAGTAGACTTTGTCTTTATCAAACGATCAAGTGTGAATTTAGTGTTTTTGCAAACTTCATTATCCTAATGGGAACAACTAGAAATAGAAATATTGTTTTGCTGTGCAATATAATATATGTGGAAATTTAGACAGTAAGATGGGCAGCATATACATTTAGTAATAAATAAACAAACAAACAAACAAAAAGCACAAACTCAACCAGCTGATACATTTATTAATAAAGCATAATTTTATTGATAAAATATAATTTTCAAGCAAGTTGATAAAGGATTTCCATTAAGTTACCTTGATAAAAATATTGTTTTCTGTACTTCCTATGGATCAAAAATAGGATCCAACAGTGATTATTTATTATAGTTGAATCTTATTTATATTAGAGGCTGTATAAAAAGCGTCAACTTTAAGGAGTTAAGCAGTAGAGTAGACAACTGAGACCTTTAGATGACAGCATTGATAATACTGGCATTATTACTATTACGCTTGTTATCACCATCTCATTCATTATTTTTCTTTATTATATTAAGTCTCATTTATATTAAGAGAACCTTGCAAAACATTTTTTTCTTTAAGGACTTAAATAACAGGATACTAAGAGGATGCCTTAAGACAGGGATCTCAACCCTTGGTCTGTGGCCCAGTGCTGGACCACAGCCTATTCGGAACCAGGCCATGAAAGTCGTGGGCGAGTGCAAGAGCATGAACACATGAAGTTGCATTTGTAAAAGTGGCACACCTGTGAAACCATCCCTCCCACCCCCCTTGCTGCCACCACCACCTCCACCAGTCTGCCGAGCAAGGAAAGTTGGTGACTGCTGCCTTAAGAAGATCACATTTATGATATTAGCAAGCAAGTTCACTCATTGCTGTTTGAATCATCCTGGATTTTTAAATATACAAACAACTCTTGAATTTTGTTTGTTGCAAAGAATGGACAGTTTAGGGTTGTCAGAGGATGTGCTTGCCTTTGAACAATGGATTCCTTAGATTACTTTCACTAAGTGAAGTAGCCATTGTGCATATGTATATTGATTAGGACACGATTACCCAAATATGAAAATAAAAACAGTCATCCACTTAACAATTGTACTCAAATCTAGTGCTTGCTACAGCACTACCTCCCTCCCAGTGTTGAAGGATTGTATTCTTAAATCACATCCAAATATTTTATCTCGGCTCTAGTCATTATGATTGTATGACACTTATCTTGCCGGTCCCGTATTAATTATCAGCAAGAGTTCTATATACAATTCAAAGTGCTAGTTTCAATCAAAAATTCCAAACATGGTTTGGTATTTCCAGAACTTCTGACTCTTACCAAATTTGAGCCATCTGAGGGTCTTCTGGGAAAATCTCCATGTGATATCCTAATTCTGTGAGGTGGGGAAGGAATGAACCCAGAAGGGTAGGTGTCCCATCTTGGCACCAATGCTCTGGAACTGCCTCCCCCAAGAAATTAGGCTGGCCCCTTGGTGATGGCCTTCACAAATTTACCAAAGATCAAAATTTTCTGGAAGGCCTCCAGGGAATAACTATTGACTATCAGCGTTTAGATGCTTAGCTACCTACTTATGTTATATGCACTGATTTCTGATTAGAGATATTATAAACATGTACTGTAATTTTTATTTATGTCATTTGTTTCTTTCAGACTGGCATTACTGTAAATCTCCAGGAGTCTGCCAGAATTTATTTAAAATTTAAAATAATAACAGTTATAATAATATTGATTTTGATTTCTGTAAACAAATATAGCCTTAGCATTAAGTCAATCTGTTACCATGATCAAACACAACAGTACATGTGTGGACAGACATTTATTCCAATACAGGATATTTGTAGCTCAGGGTTGACATGAGGGGTCCTTGGTATTCTCTGAGCTTGCTTGTTTTCTTGCAGACATTTCATTTCCCTAAACATCATTGTAGACATGTTTTGTAGATGATGTAGATCAGGGCTGTCAAACTTGTGGCCCGTGGGCCGGATGCATCACGTGCTGGCCATGCCCACACCCAGTTTAGTGAAGGGGAAAAAAGTCCCTATACGTCACGTGATGATGTGAGTTTGACATCCCTGATGGAGGTGATGAAGCAACCACCCTTATTGTGAATAAATGTATGTCCGTGCTAATATTAAAGTACTGTTGTGTTTGATCATGGAGGGGGGGGGAGGGGGAGAAACAGATTACTAACACCATACCGTGCCTGGTTAGTTATAAATTCAACAGGACGTATTCCAACGGGGATGATGAATCAACAAAACAAATCACCAACAAAAATTTTGGTGGGCCATTTTCACAAAACGTGTTTTCTCTCAAGTTTTAGGGAAATTCTGCATCTGTGTGGCTGCATCACTGTTGTTCTTTTTTGCCACTGCCTAACTACGCATTCAACCTAAAGGCTATGTTTCCATTCCACTACCACTCATTAAGCATCCTAAGCTAATTACAGCTTCCCTCCCATGAACCTGCCTTCCAGAACTTTTGCTAAAACAATAAGAAGAAATGACCTACACTTCTCCTTAAATTAAACAAGGAAGGGGGATTAAAAATGGAAACCCACTGAGATATGTTTATTCATGCGACCTCTTACAACCAAATATAATAATTGTCTGTTAATTGCAGTTTCAGCTCCCACCTCATGCTTCAACATGTGAAACTGCAATCAGCTGGCTCCTGTTTAATCCACCTATTATGTTGACTAATTAACTTTGCTCGACAGTTTATTTCTTCCTCCATTATCAGCCCCTGTCAGCCTCAAGCACAGCGCCGCTAAGGGAGACCTCAGCCTCTTTGATTGATCACCGATAGATTGACATGCAGATTAATTTAATTAGAATCACCTCACTTGAGAAATGAAAGACAATGGCAAAGGGGCTAATAGATCTGCTCTTATAATGAGGCTACCCTCCAGAGCCAAGGAAGAGGGTTTCTGATTTATTTTGCTGAATTCCCCAGTCGCTCCACAAGGCTCTTGCTTTAATTGTTCTTGGTATTGAGAAGCTTTAGCCTCTGAAGAGGTGAAATGCTTTACAAGGATTGGCAAACATTTCTTCAATTCTCCAAGGAAGCTGTTACCCTCTCAAAGTTGCATGAACAGAAAGGGTTGCTGGCAAGAATTTCCTTATGGGGCTTAAAATGGGTAAAAGGGACGAAAATGAAGCAAAGTTTTCAAAGTAATATTTCATTAACCATAGTAAATTCCTCAAAAACATGTTTTGTCATTCTTGACCTAAAACACTGTTTAATCCAGCAGTTCCAATTTTCTGTTTATTTAATTTGTCCCTCCCTCTCTCCCCTCCTCTCTTCAATTTATTAATGTTTACAAGCCTGTGAATGTTAACATGATTTGTGTCTGGATATAGTTTGTCACAGAATGCCATTAGCTCATTTCATTAGATATTTAAACAGTTTTAGAAGTTAGAGTACTGAACAAGATAGAACCAGCACACTAGTTAGAGCATACTGAAAAAGAACACATCAGCAAAAGCTTGAAATTAAATTTAATTTGTTTTTATAATCAAGATTCATAGACACAGTTCTCTACATGGCAAATACATACCTGGGTAGAAAACTGCATGTGCCTTAACAGAGATTTCATGCAAAACACTATATAATGAAAATCCCTATATACAAGATAGCAATAGTAATAGCACGTAGACTTATATACCGCTTCATAGTGCTATACAGCCCTCTCTAAGCGGTTTAAAGAGTCACCATATTTCCCCCAACAATCTGGGCCCTCATTTTACCAACTTTGGAAGGGTGGAAGGCTGAGTCAACCTTGAGCCTGGTGAGATTTGATCTGCCAAACTGCTGGTAACTGGTGATCAGCTAACCACTGCGCCAACGCGGCTCATTGTAATGAGATTGTAATAATAGCAATAGCAATGATAGCAAGATTGTAATGATAGCAATAGCACTAGCAATAAAATACGAATAGCACTTAGAGTTATATATCGATCCATAGTGCTTTACAGCACTCTGAGTTGTTTACAAATGTCACTATATTGCCCCCAACAATCTGGGTCCTCATTTTAGTGACCTCAGAAGGATGGAACACTAAGTCAATCAGCATTGAATTCCTGGCTGTGAACAGTGTTAGCCTGCAATACTGCATCCTAACCACTGCATCACCAGGACTCCTATGATCAGTCACTTTCATTTGTTCAAAATTAATTTTGCTCTTTTTTGGCTATTGAGTACTATTCTATATATATGGAATATTGAACTGTTTCAATTGAAAAGGTTTAACTAATAGCTCTTACTAAAAAGATTAGTTATCTTGGGTTACATTATACAGTCTTGGCCATTTAAGTCAACTGAGAAATACAAACATCCCCAATATGTTTATAGTATTACTGAATTTAAATAAATAAATAGATAAATAAATAGATAAAGCAAAACCCTACACAAGATACTAAAGATACTTAGATACTGTAAAACAATGTTTGCCATGGTGTTTCCCACACTGGTGGAAAGGAACCTGAGACCCCAAGAAATTGTCGTGCATGTACCCTAAAGTGCAGCCAAAATGTTGGAGATGTGATTGTTTAGATGCTACATATTATCACATCTGGTGGACTTGCAGGAAAGTGAGGGCTTTTTGGATAAAAATCTGGTGGGTTATGCAAAATGTTTTAAAGAAAAAAATACAATTTTCTCCGCAATTTTTCTTATTGGGTATAGTTAAAGATTTTACATTGGGTGAAACTAAATTGATTTTGTATATGGTGACAGAAGCTAGGTTGTTGATTGCCCAACATTGGAAGAGTGATGTTTTACCGACGGTTGATGAATGGACCCAGAAGATCGCTGGATTTGCAGAAATGGCAAAGGTTTCAGCTTTTTTAAAGGATATACATGAGAAGTATATACAGGAATGGAAATTATGGATTGAGTATGTACAGAATAAGTATCAGACTAGAAAATATTATATCGCTTTTAGCTGAGATGACTATGTTAATATGTTAGTAAATATAGGAAAAAAGATATGGAAGTTTGAATAACATATATATTGTTTGGGAATATTAATATTGCATATAATGGAAGTCAAGGGGGGGAGGGAAGAGGGAGGAGGGGGAGGGTTAGGGTGGGGATGGGAAGGATTTATATATTCTTTTTATATGTATTCTACATTTGTGGTTAGGGGGGGGGAAAGGGGGAAAAATTTGTATTGTTAAAACTTTTTCAATAAAAAAAAAAAAGAAAGGAACCTGAGATATTATTTGTGTCATGATGTCATTGTGCAAATGACGCAAATGAAATACCGTGTGTCGTTCATGACATGGCATCATTACATAATTACATCAACTTGCATGTAATATCATTGACATTTCTACAGGACACCTAAGGCCCTTGGCATGTCAAGTCACTGCAGTACTATGCCTTTTTCTACAATGATTAATCCATTTGCTTAAGCAATAGAAGACACAAGCAACTGTTGTTGTTTTTACATGGGGGAAATTTCTAGGGTGAGGGTGGAAGAGACAAATCCAGAAATTGGTAATTTATTAATACTTTTCAAATATGCTGGTATCAAGGATGGAGGATTTTGCTCCTATTCAATAAAAAATACATGACATTGTTATCTTAAGAAAAATGGTCAGGAACCAACACAAAGTTTCCCTCTATAGACATCCTCCAAATTTATTAGGAATGCCTCATTCTGTTCTGTTCAGTGGTGGGTTTCATTTACCCTTGCTACCAGTTCATGCACCACTTCTGCACATGCGCAGAGTGTATTTGATGACGTCCGCGCAGGTGGGCGGAGCCTCCCTCCACCGCTGCTACCGGTTCGCCTGTAGCAACCCACCACTGGTTCTGTTCCGTAGCAACCGACCATTGGTTCTGTTCTATTTTAAGGTTGATTTTGATACCGATGTTTTTGGCTGCCTGAAAATGCTGCTGATACACAGATTTAAAAACCAACCAAATAGAGGGGAATAAAGGAAAAGAAAAAAGTAACAGACTAAAATATTTCAAGAGCATAAATCCTAACAAATCCAACTGTTTAATATTATTCCATTTAAAAGAACTAAATCAGAGTTTCAAATAATACTGTAAAGGGAGCTCTGAGCCTATAAAAGAGAATGCAATATTTTTCTCCGCAGGAGAACATTGATTAACTTTTTTTTTTTAACCAGAGTAATCTCACTGAAATCCGTTATTTAATTCTTGCTACCCACAACATCTGCAACATCGGGGGCTCATACCCATACATTGCATAACATAATCTTGCTACCTAGTTTCCTTGACTAGAATATGATTTACTACAACGATGCCAAACCAGGGTGGTTCTTTTATAGCCATTAGGAGAAAAAGTACTATAAAAAGGAATCCCCTAGAGAAACTGTTTCCAGCATCAGGAAGTATGAAAAAAGTTCTAGTGGTTATTTGGTGGTCTACTTTCAGAAGTGATTATTCATAGTGCACCTGTAGAACAAGAAAAAGAAACCTATTGTTTCCACACAAGCATGCATTACATTAATCAGAGGTCATATAGTTTTAAGAAAAACATATTCAGTATATTCAATATTAAACATTAATGTTCTGTGAGATGGGGAAAACCTAGTATGTTCTGAACACTCTTGTAAAGGGCACTGGCTGTTTTATGACTAAAGGCCACTCATATGTTTATTCTGGAAACTGGAAAATCCTATAAAAGTTAGGAAAACTTCTCAAGAGAGAATGAATTTCTTAACTATGATCCAAATTTCTCTTTAAAAAGGCAACTCATTTCTTTTTTTAAAAAAGTTTTTAATATTTTTTATTAAACAAAGACATACATACATACATACATACAATACACAACGTAAACAAACTCTACATTAAAATCAATTCTTACAACTTGAGCTTTAAGAAAAAAGAAAATTACTTCGGTATTTTATATTTATACACACACACACACACACACACACACACACACACATCCTTCGTTATATAACGATATTTTAAGATTATTTCTAAATTTTGGTTTCCTTTGTTGGTTTTCCCTTCCTGTCCTATTTGATCGTTTCTTGTTACGTTTTTCTTTTCTCTAGCCAATCGTACCATTGTTGCCAAACTAGATAGTACTCTGTATCTTGCTTATCTTGCATTTCTTTAGTAAGCCTGTCCATCTCCGCACATTCCATTACTTTTTGTATTATTTTTTCCTCTAGTGGTGTATCTTCCAATTTCCACATTTGTGCGAACATGAGTCTTGCGGCTGTCAGAATATGGATTATCAAATATTGTATTTCCTTTTCATAGTGGTTCGTTAGTATTCCTAATAAGTATGTTTCTGGTCTTAATGGCACTCTCTGGGTAGTAATTTCTTCCAACTGTTTTTGAATCATTTTCCAATTTTTTTTTGCCTTTTGGCATGACCACCACATGTGGTAAAACGTCCCCCTATGTGTTCTACATTTCCAACAGTCCTGTGTGGTATTAGGGAACATCTTTGCCAAATGTGCCGGGGGGGGGGGGGGGGGCTCATTTCAATTGCTGCATTAATGGGCTGTATCTTGATCAAAGCATATGCAATATTAACTTGTAACAGAAACAAGTTTTGTTTTAGGTTTTTTTAAAAAAAACAACACAACCACAAGGTAAAAAGTATGCAAAGAAGCAACTTTTTAAAAAGTGCATACCAACACATGAAGGGGGAAAAAAGTATATTCTTGTTTAAAAATTGATTAATGAAGTGCTGACAAATTCATGTAAACATGGGTATGGACAAGCCTGCCAAATCTCAAAGCTATCCAAATGTTGTGAAGAAAACACAGTTTTTAATTTGGGAAAAGCAAACGGGGAAAAAATTCTGCAGTACGATCAGCTCTTCATGTATAGCTAGTCCTCTACTTACAACCATTCATTAAGTGACCGTTCAAAATTACTTAACAACCATTCCTCACACACTTAGAACCATCACAGAATTCTTCATCTAACATTTCAAGATTAGGAGTTGCATTGATCCCTGTTTTGATTACACACCATTAGGTTAAGTTAATCTATGGTCCTGATATTTTCAATTATCTACACTTTATTGGAAGGAAATATATATATTTGTTTACACCTCTGAACACTATGTGAAAGAGGCTGAAATAATTTCTAGACAAATTCTGGCAGCATGGATCTATTATTATTTTGCAACTCAACTTCTAGTTCCAAGATACTAAAAGCCTGACCTAAATTTAGGTAGAAGCTTCACGATGATTAAAATATATTTCCTCATTGCTGATTTTTAAAATTAGCCTCATGAAATATCATTTGCAACTCTTGAATAGACTCAGCACTGAATCATCAACGAATGCTATTCAAATCCACAACAAAATAATATTACCAAAACAGAACTTAATTTCTAATGCACTGCAACAATGTCCACCTTGTATTCCTAGCATTGGAATACTGCAACTTTATTTCCAGCTCAGTCCTTCAAATATTTTCAAATCAGTTTTTATTCCAGCTGCTTATGTAATATAGAAAAATGAAAGTCCTATTTGTCAGCAATAATATTGATACGTGCTAAAATGATTTAATAAGATTTTTTCCATCAATGTTAAAGATTTGAGTGCAGATATCATGGGGATTATCAATTGGAAGAAAGGCAGGACAGGAATTTGAGAAATAAAGAAAATACAGAACGTTTCCACATTGCCATTTCTTTCCATTGAAGGCATAAATTTGATCAATTATTTTGGTCACGTGCTGGCCACGCACACCCCCATTTTAGTGAAGGGGAAAAAAGTCCCGATAGTCACGTGACGCCACCATGACGACGTGAGTTTGACACCCCAGATCTAGATAAAACTTTCTCCCACTCCATTATCATTCCTGCAGGTGTCAAAATTGTTTACTTGCATTCATTTTTTATCCAATCAAAAGAATAGTGCAGTTCTTTCAAATTGTAACTGAAATAATAATTACAATTAGTCAGAATATTTGGATGATGTTGCATGTATCAAAGAGATACTGTACAATCCCAGCCTTTTTCATTTTCTGTCTGCCTTGCCACCATTATATTCTCAAATAATTTATATTATCACAACTATTCTGAGGTTGCTCAGAGTTTGGTATAAAATGGATAGTTATAAAAATTTTTAAATAAATAAATAAAGTACTATGTCTTAATTAAATCTAGGGTGAACATTGAATATTACACATTGAATATCTGTCCACTCTTCCTCAAAGAGGGTGTTGCAGTGGCACAGTACTTAAGACCCTGGGCTTGTCAGCTGGAAAGCTGACCACCCAAGTTTGAGACCCATGTGCCGTGTTCTTGCTTCAGCTCCTGCCAACCTAGTAGTTCAAAAATATGCAAATGCGACTAGATAAATAGGTACTACATCATTGCGAAGATAACAGTGCTCCATTTTGTTATACTGGCCATATGACTGCAAAAGCATCTTCAGACAGCGCTGGCTCAACTGCCTCAAAACAGAGATGAGCACCACCCCCTATAGTTAGCAATGACTAGCAGAGTAAAAATCCAGAGGAACTCCTTCTCTAAACAGTCAGCCCTGGGGAAAGTTCTAAAGAAGATAAGTCTATCAAATGTGGGGAAAGTAGCCCATGAACTGACCCCTAAGAATATGTAACAGACAGTTAACTTTTTACATCACTACAGTCATATCTGCTTTTCATAACAAAACTCAATTTCAAAATGTTTTCTCAATATTTTTTATCCAATCTAAATTCAGGTGATCAATGCTGAAATGAACACTTCATGGAGGTCAGGGACATACTAAGCTGGAACTATAGGAATGTATGAGTTGTCTCATAAAAGGAGGCATTATAGCTTGGGCAAGGAGGCTGCCTTTAATATCGTGGCTCTGACAATGTCCAACAGAATTAAGCTAAGGCCATCCTATCCTCAACTGGTCCTTTCCTTGCCCAGCTACAATAAATAAATTGCATCATCAACAAGAGGCTAGACTTGTTTTCTACAAATATTCAAGTATCAGATCTGGAAGCTAGGGTAGGAGGGAGAAAAAGTCATAACCATTGCCCATGGAAATAGTTTTTTGTGGGGGTTTTTTTGGTCACTGAAGAAGACAGGCTGGATTTTAAAAGTATGAAGGGTGATCTGCTCCGCTGAAAGTGATTAATTTCCTTAAAATGCTAAGGTCACACTAATTGACATGACCTGTGTAATTAAGCAGTCTCTGTTTACACATGGAAAGCTTAACTGCTGTGAGGCTCAGCTTGCCTGACAGAATGTCTTTACAAGTCAAGAGATCAACAGCCTCTCTTATGTCCTACCTGGTCACCTACACAAACTTTTGATTTCTCTCCTGACAGAACACGCAAAAGCATTACCATATGAAAATCAGCTGACATCTTGGGGGGAGTTCTGAACTGGCAGCAGAACAGGTAGGTTTGAACTGGTGCTTTGACAGCCTTGGCTGCTCATGCTAGATTCCCTTATCTATGAAGTAGATTTAACTGGTGGATATTCTGGAAAAATAGGCTAGATTTAGCAAGGACAAGGCAAAGCAGGAGAAAAACTGGGGAAATACCGGTAAGAGGTCCCTAACCATTATGCATCAAAAATTACAAATTAGGAAATGTTAAGGTCTGTGATCAGACAACAGCACAAGACAAGACAAGACAAGACAAGACAAGACAAGACAAGACAAGACAAGACAAGACAAGACAAGACAAAACAAAACAAAACAAAACAAAACAACCTGAGACATTACCAACTTCCAATTGCCACGATAGAAGTTGGTAATGGATCCGAGATGAATAGCAGGTTCAGGAATTAAGAATGACAACTCAATAGGCTCAATGCAAAAAGAAGGATTCCTGTGCCTGCCCTGAAGACAAGGAAACCACCAGTAGGGTTGATCAGAGATCTTCCACTGAATGAGACTAAAGCAGCAATCTGTCATTCATCCATATAGCATATGAAGAGACTGGAGCACCCAATTGGGATGTGAAAGACACCTCCTTCTGTTTCTATTGATCCATGTAGGAATCCAACCAATCAAAGACTTGAAGATAGTGAGAGAGATGGGGGCAAGATTGCATTTTCTTCATTTCCTATGTCTAATAACATGGCACAGGAAGAGAAGCAAAGAATACTGGAAATGAACAAAGTGCTACCGAGATGTTGGCAGCTGGAATGGATCTGATTTTTTGATAATGAAATATGAAGTAGTCCTGACAAAAGATGAGAAGTACATCAAAGGAACTGGACAAAATGTGAAAGGCAGCTTGCAAATTCTACGGAGACTTCAAACTGAGTGCTGTGGGGAGTACTCAAGACACCTAAGACATATAATATTAAAGTTAAATCATGCATTAAAACTGCATCAATAGCAGCTAGAATCACTAACAATCCAACTCAAAAGGCCTCAGTGAAGAGCAAAGTTATACTCTTTCCTTCAAGTCGAAGAATGTGGGAGCCAAGAGCAACTGCCAAGAAAACTTCCTTTTAGAGAATTAGACATGCCTTCTGTGTATGAGAAAGAACAATGCTCTGAAATTTATAGCATCTTTAAGACAGCATCCTGTTGAACTCACTACTTATACAGCTTCTTACAATAAGGCACATTCTCAGATAATTGGACATTAAATCATTTACGGCTTTAAAGTGCAATGTAAACATAATTATAAGTACTATATTTATATACAACTTTATCAGGAAAACTCATAGAAACATATACACACATACACAAATGCCCACATACATTTTGGTAATTTTTCAAATTATTGTCTTCCTTATCATCTATACTATGAAAATAAAAAAAATACAGAGCTAAGAGATTAATCCTAGGCATTTTTACTCAGAAAGCCACACGGTTTCTTCTTGGTAACAGAGTAACCCCATCTATGTCTTTGACAGAGTAATCCTATGACTAATACCTGAAGTCTTCATTCTTAATTTATCTTCTCCCATAAAAAATATTAAATAAAAGCATTAAATTATTGAATAAGAAAAATATGAGTTTCAGGCAGTCCTAACCCTGCCCCACAATTCTACTTTTGTTATATTTTATTATTTATAACATTTATATAGCTGTCCATCTTATATTGAGCTCAGATCAGGAGACAGGGTGACTATGTTTATATATCCCAATAAGATCACAATATAATGATCACAATATAATACAGAATCCTGTATTATAGAGATGTATGGTTTTTAATTTCAATTTATTATTTATTTATTTGTTTGTTTTTTATTTATTTATTTATTTATTTATTTATTTATTTATATATATCTCATCTTTATTATTTTTATAAATAACTGAAGGAGAACATATCCAACAGCCCTTCCTCCTCCTATTTCCCCCTATGAGATGAATTGGGCTGAGAGAGTGACTGGCTCAAGGTCACCCAGCTGACCTTCATTACTAAGGCAGGACTTGAACTGCCTGAGTGGCACAGTAGACTAAGGCACTGATTAACATTCAGCTGCCTGCAATTACTGCAAGTTCTAATCTCACCAGGCTCAAAGTTGACTCAGCCTTCCATCCTTTCTAAGGTCGGTAAAATGAGGACCCAGATTGTGGGGCAATAAGCTGACTTTGTATAAAATATACAAAAAGTATGAAGGCTATTGCTTAACGCATTGTAAGCCGCCCTGAATCTCTGGAGAAGGGCGGCATATAAATCAATATTTTTTTTTAAAAAAAGGGGTCTCCTGCTTTCTAGCCTGGTACTTTAACCACTAGACCAAACTGGTTCTCAAAAGTACAAACTATCTTTAGGCCCCCACCCACAAAACCCTATGAAAAAGTAAGTTTTAGTTCATATTAAAGGCTTAAACATATTTTGTAATACTACAAAAGGCAGTTCTCTGAATAAATTGCATAAGGAAGGTAAGATTTAAAAAGATAAACAAGATATTTTCCTTGAAAAAGTTCTCTTAATATGCCAGAAACCAAAAGGGTCCATGAATTAACCACTGTAGCTGTTTTGGATCACATTATTTCATAGAAAGCCAGAAGTTTTTCTGCTGGAATAGTATTATATTAAAGAAAGGCAAAAACATGAAAATTAGCCAGGATTACTCAAGTGGGTAGAGGCTACCTGCTTAGGAATGCTGAGTTCATATACATCTGACTCCCTACTAGGATATCAAAGTCATTTGCATGTAGGTGTGAATTGTTTATTTTGTCTAATGTATCTGTTCTACTTGGTTATATCCTCTGTTCTGTCCTGAAGAGCCTTTCCAAAGAGCCTATTTTTTTATGCCTTGCAGATCAAGTGGAAGGATTTTAGACTAATTGCACAAGGATTCTGATTTGCCTGTGGTCCATGAGTCAAACAATGAAATAAATTTGATTCAATCTCACTGCCTAGGGCAGCAAAACTGAGCATACTAGACTTAAATGTCTAGTGGAATTGGCCTAGATTATTAGATCACATCTTTATACATCTAGTCTAATCTATTTTTCAATTCTTGTAAGATCTGTTGTGTTTGTTTGATTTATATGTTGCTGTTTTAAGCATTATTTGATCCTGTGCAGGTAATCCTAGCTTAATAACAATAATTAAGACAGACAACTCTGTCGCTAAGACCACACCAACTTACAATGGCAGCTGCAGCAATTCCTGTTGCAGTTGTTAAGTTCATTCTGTGTAGTCATTATGTGTTAAATCATATGATCGCCAATTATGACCTCTTGTCAGCTTCTCCACTGACTTTGTTGTCAGAAGCTGACCGTGAAGATCACAATTTTCATCATATGACTGTGGGATGCTGCAAAGGTCGCAATTGCAAACCAGTTATCAAGCATCTGAATTGCAATTGTGTGATTGCCAGGTTATTGTCATGGCTGAAATTATGAAGACTAGTCATAAGGCCATTCAGCATTGTCCTAACTTCTAATGGTTGTTGACTGGTCAGTAAACAAGGGTTACTTGTACGGTCATTGATAATTCTCGGGCTGAAATTTTAACATGCTTCCCAAATGCTAGATAAAAACTTGCACAAAGCATGCACAAATAAAATAGCCAGGTTACCTGGCTGAAATTTTTCTTAGCTCATATTTTCAAAAAGAGATTGATCAAATAGGTAGGAAGTGTCACTAACCTGAAATCTCCGCATGTCTCGAGGATTTCCTGCATTTTTTAAGCAGTTCTGGTTACATTTAAGAAAAAATTTCAAGAAGAACCTGTTGGAAAAAAGATAATTCGTTTAGTATATTCACTCAATATTTGTTTTGCTTAATTGCTAAAAAAAATCTATTCAGTGTATGCATCTTTAAACACATTCTTGGAACTTGAGGCAGATGGCAAAGAAACAGGAGAAACAGGCAATCCATCCCATAGGTGTCTCTTTGCTGGAATTTGCAGGGGCAGGCAGTTTTATATTTTGAAGTTCCTTCCAATTTCATTTATAATTAGGTATGACAAAATAATCCATTTTCACTGCCACAAAACAACTCTAACTTTCACAAAGGGCGCATTTCCATACCAATACTAATACCATGCCAATAAAGCAGTTTGAAAGCAGTGTGATCATTTTCTTTTCTTCAAAATTCAAAATACTAAAAACACATGGGGAACAGCAAGAACCAATTAATATCCACCTTCAACTGACCAATAGGATAATAGGATAGGGCCAAATAATATCATCCAATCATGTTCCTGTCTCGCAAACTTTCATAGAAACTTTCATAGAACAAAAAAAAAATGCCTTTCACCCCAATTCTATTTCTACAAGCAGGCACTCTTCCCAGTTTTTCCAACCCTGGCTGCCTGTTTCTACAACAGCTTGAAGCGGGAAGAGAAATACATTCTCAACCATGCCTATACACAA
Source organism: Ptyas mucosa (assembly GCA_012654045.1). Lineage (NCBI taxonomy): Eukaryota > Metazoa > Chordata > Lepidosauria > Squamata > Colubridae > Ptyas > Ptyas mucosa. The sequence continues at coordinate 31,811,008 of WNWU01000012.1, forward strand.
GAGCAAAATGCTGAAGTTGCAGGATAAGAATGCCTTCAATGGGAGAAGAAATTGCCTGCAAAATCCATAGGGCTATACAGTGGTGGGATTCAAATTTTTTTACTACCGGTTCTGTGGGCGTGGCTTGGTGGGCATGGCATGGCTTGGTGGGCATGGCAGGGGAAAGATACTGTAAAATCTCCATTCCCACCCCACTCCAGGGGAAGGTTACTGCAAAATCCCCATTTCCTCCCAATCAGCTGGGACTCGGGAGGCAGAGAATAGATGGGGCGGGGCCAGTCAGAGGTGGTAATTACCGGTTCTCCGAACTACTCAAAATTTCCACTACCGGTTCTCCAGAACTGGTCAGAACCTACTGAATACCACATCTGGGGCTATAGCACTAACAAACCAAAAATCAGCTTTGTTTTGCTTTCAGACAAAGTGGTATCAAACAGGAAAACAATACAACCCAACTCTTGAGTTTGGATGACAATGTGGGAATACTGGGGTTCAGAGCTAAATTGGCAAAAAGAACTTGATGGATGCACTTAAATTCTAACTTTTATTATCTGGCCAAGTAGGAGAAGTAAGGTAGGGAATGTAACTGAAGCTGACTGGGAGGACTTCGCTTTTGGATAAATGAGTACACATCCCATGTGTTACCAAAGCAACAAGTGCAGGGGTGGGTGTGTTGAATTGTGTATAATATGATACACAAGAGCAAGAAATTCCACCACATATTGTGGCCCTTTTAAGAAAAGAAAATATGGGTCCCATATTATAGGCTGGATATAATGGTAGCATCTATGCCTTACGCATCACACTTAGAATAAAGAGAATAAATCAATATGTAGAAATCACTGAGGATAGCAAGAAAAGAGATGCCAAATAAATTCTGGGTGTGGCAAGGAGTGGGGAAAAACTATTAAATATCTACAATGTATTAAGTATACAGTATGTATTCTTTCCAAGAGCTCAGCCAAACAAAAGCTGAAAAAAAGCCAACTATCATGAAGCTCTCACATGGCAAGTTTTCTTTTAATTAGAGCTGTCATTACATTAAAGGTTGCAGTCAATTAGTTGTGTTACTTTTAACCTATTAATCAATCAACTGACTATTTAAAAGACATACTGCACTTTGCATTGTCTCAATAAAGAGTGTATTCTCGGAGTTGTCATTGAACCTAACAGAAGTTTTGAATCTTTCTATGTGCCGAAGCTAGCAGATTGTTTTCAATACGGACTATCCTATTCAACATCCTAAATGAAAGTGCTTTTAAAAACTGAACTTTGGACTTACTGTCTTAATCAGGAAGGTTGATGTTCAATAGAGTTGGGATAGAAACAGAGCATATACTTTATACTTCTAAAGTATATGCTCTGATTCTATCCCAACTCTCTTGAACATCAACCTTCCTGATTAAGATAGTAAGTCCAAAGTTCAATTTAGCTCCTTCCAAAAGAGAGCTAGTTAGCTGTTTTTGTGGCTGATTTTAAGATGACTTTAAAAACAAAACCATTGTGTTTCACTTCTTAACTGAAAAAAACATCATAGAATTTACTGCGGTTAGCAATATGAATCTACCGTATATACTCGCGTATAAGCCGAGTTTTTCAGCCCCTTTTTCAGCCTGAAAAACGCCCCCTCGGCTTATACGCGGGTCACGAAAAAAATGACTTTCCCTGCAATCTAGGAAACAGCGGGAGAACGGGGTTTGCTTACCCCACCCACTCCCAATCTATTGAGACTGCCTCCTGAGTTCCAGCTGATGGCTAGAGGGAAAAAAAACACTTTAAATTCTTGCCCTGGGGCTTCAAAGGCCCCCCCTAGAGCTGATCAGGGTTAAAAAAAAAACAAATGAGAAGATCGGTGCCGGCTGCAAAAAGGTGCCTTTTGCAAAGAGCACATTTTTTTAAAAAAGGTGCCTGCTGCAAAGAGCACATTTTTTAAAAAAAGGTGCCTGCTGCAAAGAGCACATTTTTTAAAAAAAGGTGCCTGCTGCAAAGAGCACATTTTTCTAAAAAAGGTGCCTTCTGCAAAGAGCACATTTTTTTTTCTCCTGCTGAAACCCAAAGCGAAACTAAAACAGCTTGTTGGCTTTGCTGTTTGCTAAGGCAGATTTGATTTCTTTTTCCTCATCAAAAAAGGTTGGTGCAAACAATGGGAAATTTATGGCAAATGGCAAAAGAGGGGAGTTCAAGATTTTAAAACACAAAAGAAAAAAAAGCTCTATTTAAATAGGGAATTGTAATAATTGAGATATTATTAATTGTATATTGTGTTGAAAGCAGAAATGGTTAAGTTGTGGTTTGGAAGAATATTGGGGGAAATTATTTGGTTTATTATTATTGGTAAATATAATTAATTGATTTGTAAGAAATTGGATTGCATGGAAATAATTGGAATATTCAATATTCAAAGAAAATACATTGTATGTTTGTATGTGTGTTTCTAATTATTGCTATTTATTCATATTTGTTCTCCTTTTATGCACATGGACTACTCAGAGGGCTCAAAAAGTGATTTTTGACTGGTCCTCGCACTTGTGACCAGTCCTTGAACTTATGACTGTCCTCACATTTTACGTTTTGGCCCTATCTTGTCATCATGCAAAATGCCCGTGCAGCATTCTTAAAACCATGTCACTCATTTCACAATTGCTTCTCTTCACCATGGTGACAAGATAGGGCAAAAACGTAAAATGTGAGGACAGTCGTAAGTTTGAGGACTGGTCACAAGTGCGAGGACCAGTCAAAAATTACTTTTTCAGCCCTCTGAGTAGTCCATGTGCACAAAAGGACTACCCACAGGGCTGAAAAAAGTGATTTCTGACAGGTCCTCGCACTTTTGACCAGTCTTTTTTTATTTTGAAATTTACCAGTAGCCGCTGCATTTTCCACCCCCGGCTTATACGTGAGTCAACAAGTTTTCCCAGTTTTGGGGGGTAAAATTGGGGGGGTCGGCTTATATGCGGGTCGGCTTATACACGAGTATATACGGTATATTTTATTGCAACTGGTTTATTTTGGAATTTTTGTTTAAAGATACTTCTTTAAACTTTACTTTTGTATAAAACATGAGTTAAATTATTTGGTAAAAGCCGAATGTCTGCCTGTGTGAGCACACACATATCAATAAAAAGAATGATTTATAAATAAAATATTTTTCCAAAGCTGTTAAATCAAGCTGAATCAAAATTCTTATCAAAACTTGCATGATGAACATTTAAGAAAATCAGCTGTGGTCTTCAAACTAAAATAAGGACGTGAAAAAAAATATATTTATCTTTGTTCTTGGAAACCACAAATGTTTAAATGAACAATACTTTTTAAGTTCTTGACTCTGTAAAAATCACTGAAATCATTTTATAATCCGTATTTCTTCAGAAACAGAAGACATATTTTACCAAAGAGATAAACAATACAAAGTGTCTTCCTCAATGTTCTGCATTAATAAGCCATAAAAACAAAAACTTGAAGAAAATTGGCCTCACATTTTGGACATTTTCCATAAAAGTAAAAACAAAGAAATATATCAAACTTATTTTTATTTTTTTAGAAATAAGTTAAAGCATATCAAAAAGAAATCACCATAAGTAGGAAAGGTCATGACACATATTTGGAATAATTGTTGATTCAAAAATGCACAACCAATTTACTTTGGACACAATTCATCAGGAATGTCTTGTGCAAGACATAAATGCCATTGAAATAAATATGAAGTTAACAATATGTGTTCGGCTCTCAAACTGGTCTCATTCATAAAAAAAATAGACCAACTATGAAGAAGTTTCTCATTTGTTTTGCCTCTTATCGTAAATCTATAGCGAAAACAAAAGAAATTTAGGGGGAAAAAATAACATGCCATTCCAATCCTTTATAAGACTATTATTCATCTTCCACAGCAGGGGTCTCCAACCCCCGTGGCCTATTCTGAACTGGGCTGCGCAAGTGGTGGTCCCACAAGCACTCATGTGCATGCAGCTTGACTTCCACATCATGCACATGCAGCTCAACTTGTGCAAGTCAAGATGCAAGCACGTGCATGTGCGCCAGCCTGCCACTCATGTGGCCTGTCTGGGGGGTGGGGAGAGGGAAACTGGGCCACATGACTGGCCCCCCAGACAGGCCACCAAGCCGCAAAAGTTGGGGACCACTGTTCCAGTGGATAGACTGTTCAAATATGTTTTAAAATTATAATTAGAAAATGATGACATTTGATTTTGCTCAAGGACTATAAACTTCTTGTTTTCCATTAAGATTCATATTCAAATTTGTGGTTGAGATATTAGACAATTTTACGTGCAGATCGTTGATTCAATGCACTTAGTACAAAAGCTCATCTAACTTTATTTAGAGATAGGATCTTTTGTACAGATGTGGGATAACCGTTTAGGAAAGGGGATCTCTGAACTAAAGCTCTTCAAAAAGAAGACACTTGATTGCAATTAAATCAGTTTGTTTTCAATCAAGTTTGAAGACAAAATGTGTTTGCTCGTCCCTTTCAACATGCTTTTGATATCTGTTAATCATTTATTTTCCACCAAATCTCTTGGAAAGTAATTTCAAGAGGGTTATCTTTCAACAAGAACTGCAAGGTCTCTTTTTCATTGCATATAATACTTTAAAAATTTCCAAATGGTTTCAGGGTGTTGCCAGAAATTTTCTCTATAAGTTTATGATTCCTGCTTTTCAAATTCCTGATGGACTTATTCCCGAGGATAATAAGGAAGAAAAGATGGTCTTTTAAAGCAATACAGACAAACATTAAAAAAAAATCCAAAAAGTTTATTGGATGAATCAAAATATTTTATTTATTTAGGAGGTTACCAGGAAAAAGAAACATCATTAATTAACCTCATACTAATATTAATATTAGTAATAATACTAATATTAGTTAACCTCATACTGAATTGGCATGATGAAAGTTGTAGTTACAATTTGTAAATCTCAACATTCTTGAATTATGGTGTTAGGTTGACTCAACCTTCCATCCTTCCGAAGTGGGTAAAATGAGGACCCAGATTGTTGGGGGCCATATGATGACTCTGTAAACTGCTTAGTGAGGGCTGTAAAGCACTATGAAGTGGTATATAAGCCTAAGTGCTATTGCTATTGCTAAATATGTTGAAAGGGCATGAAATACAAAACAAAACTCTAAGATGGCTCAGACACTCCATCCTGTTTATTTGTTATGAGTTTGGTCTACCTCCTGAAATCAAAAGGACTCTAGGTAGCTTGCAACTGATATAAAGAATACAGTACATACCAATATAATAAGTAAAAGAATAATCAAATTTAGCTCTCAATTTAAATTAAATATTAAAATAAGGAGGTAATATTTACTGAATATGGCACCAGTTGTTATAATTAAAACCCAAAGAAGTCATGTTTTCATCTGCTTCTGGAAGGCCAGCTGGAGAAGCAGAGGCAACCCACTTCCGTATTATTTCCCAGAATAATAGAATAGGAATGTGTCTACCACATGGGTGGGAGTTGAGCTAAGGGAGATATTTTTTCCCATTACACCCATTTAATATAATTTTAATAGCAATAGCAATAGTACTTAGACTTATATACCGCTTCATAGTGCCTTACATCCCTCTCTAAGCAGTTTACAGAGTCAGCATATTGCCCCCAACAATCTAGGTCCTCATTTTACCAACCTTGGAAAGATGGAAGGCTGAGTCAATTTTGAGCCAGGTGAGATTCGATCTGCCAAACTGCTGGCAGCTGGTGATCAGCAGAAATAGCCTGCAGTACTGCACTCTAACCACTGCACCACCGCGGCTCATATAATATATCCTATTATATTATTATAATATAATAATATCAGAAAACAGTTGACATTGTTCAAAAAGAAATCAAGTAACCGTCTCTGAATTGAACTTTTTTTAAAAAAGTATGATGTCTGTATTCATGCAATATAGTCAGCTGAATAGGGATTAGAAAAGCTTTGTCCCCCCCCCCCCCCTTGTCCCATCAAGCAAAATATGGCCATCATTAGTTGTAATCTGGCATGAGTTAACTATTGGGGTGGTTGTCTATGGTGGGGGAAGAGCTTTCTCTCCTGGCCAGCTGTGGGAGGCTTGACTCTGAATGTGTGGAAAGAACTGTCAGCACAAATCCTGGCATCTAAAGTCCAGACAACTGCTTGCCACCAAGCGGTGGTTTGTACTGGTGCCAAAACGGATTTGGGAAGATAAGCAAATAGGACATTAATTCTGCCAAAGAAAAAATTGGAAAGGGAGAAGCACAGAGGTTTGTATGTTGAGGATAAGCACTTGATGGCTCTCCTGTCAACAGTCCATCATTTAGCTCGCCAACTATGAAGGGCATGGACATTAGATCCCTTTTGCCCTAAACTGGCCCTGCCGTGTGGAATGCAGGCAAAATCCTGAGATCCCTCTGCTGCTTGCTGACATGGAAAGCTTGACCATCTGTCAGGAGGCAAAGATGTCCCTGTCAACTGATGCCTACACAGAGCCTCTGACAGGCCCTTATGAGGCAAAGTCTCTCAGAAGCCCTTGTTCTTTGGGGAAAAGGTTGCTTTGCCCCAGAGATTTGCTGGAGGATTCTTCAGAGTTTTCCAAAATGTAGAAGCCAAGCAGCTGACCATTTTGACCTGCCCTTCCCAAAAGGAATAGGTTACCAAGAAGGAGAGGTAAAGAGATAGATGGAACAGTTAAAAATAATTTTAAGTCAGAGGCAAGCACATGTTTTGAAACAGCCTGTGCAAATACAGGGAAGATTTATATAAAAGTCTGGGGCATATGCACTTGTGCTAGTGCAGGAAGCAGATAAAATCCCAATATTCTTTTATTTCATAAAGTTCTAACTCTATTTCCTTTTTTAAAAGAATAACACACACACACACACAGAGAGAGAGAGAAACAGGGATCTTTCCACGAAGTATCCTAAGCGTTGAGGAGTTACCCATTTTGCAATGATCATTATTTCAAGGTAGATTGTTACCCTTTATTAGAAAAGAAAAAGAAAAATATGAAAAGGAGGATCCAAGACGAAGATGAATGGGTGAAACCAGAATAAATTTGCATTGAGTGTTAAGTTAGAGATAGGAGAAAAGAAAGTCTATAATTATATAAATTTTAACGGGATATTTTTTAATGAATTCTTTATGTGTGGATGCGAGTTTGACACGTAGGGGTACACATTCTCCCTTCAACTAATCAGAAGGGATAAACATTCAAGTTGTATTTAATACAAGGACCCGGTTTGTGGGGGCAATAAGCTGACTTTGTATAAAATATACAAAAGTATGAAGGCTATTGCTTAACGCATTGTAAGCCGCCCTGAGTCTCCGGAGAAGGGCGGCATATAAATAAATATAAATAAATAAATAAATAAATAAATAAATAAATAAATAAATAAATAAATAATAGTACCCTCCATCTTTCATCCACCAGAAGTGAATAGAAAAGCCACCCTTTCTCTTACATTGCTTGCTGTTCCTCCAAACCTCTGGAGCAGTCTCAAGGGGTGCAAAGGACTGCAGAAATTGGGGAGAATTACTGAGAAAGATCCCGTCTTTTTTTTTTTTTTTTTTTTGCTTATGGGAGCTTGTGCTGAATCAAAAATGAATGGAAAGATATTATTGTATGTAATTGTGTGTAAATGTCTGGGGATAGCCACTATAATTGGAGTGCTTAGGAATATCAGTAGAAGATTAATACCTAGTTTAGAATTTAGCTATCTACTAGCTTTCCTGAATCCTGAATGTTCTGATATAATTCTTGGCGCATCCACACCAAATTAAAACAAAAAAGGTTTTGAAATGCCTAGTCAGAAAATACATTTTAGAAATCTGCACCATTTTGAATGAAAATACATTTTTAATTTAATATTGAATTTCCAGGCAGGGTTTTTTTTTTTAAAAAAAAGCAGGAGATGTGATTAGAAAAGAACTTACAGATTGATACTTGGCAATGTAACATGGGCCAAAACAGGGTTAATAATCTGTCTTGAAATTCTGAACATTGCAAAATGGGAAATGAAATCTTTAGTATACTCTCCCAAATTTTAAAACATCTGACCAAACCTTGTACATCTTACTTCTTCTGTTAAATACCATCTTACTGAATTTTCAAAATACAGCAATTTCAAGTCAAACACAGGTTATGATTTCCAGAAATTTAAATAAGTCACTTTGCTGCAAACAAGGATTACGGTTATGTGAAAATAATTCCTATACAATTCAAAATGATATCATTTAGACACAGCATATAGAAGGCAATACTGTAAAGTTGCAATCATATGCCTATATTTAACTGAAGAAGGAGTTGTCAGAAATAAAATATTTATTTTATTATTTTATTTGCAGGTTTCCCTGCAGGAGGTTTGCCTTATATGCAAGTGTTCTGTCTGTAATTGAAAGATAAATATAAGCAAATCCTAAGCACCACTAAAATACTTTTAGGCTATAGATAGAAGGATTCCAAACAGTTGCACTGGTTATTAAGATTGGCAAAATCAGAGAACTGGATAGGGCCAAATATAGATCAATGGTCCCATGAACCTTTGACTACAGCAACTACTGAAAAACGTCTTTGATGAAAAGGAGTTCCAGGATACAGTTGAAAATATTTGTCAGGGCTTTTTTCTTTCTTTGCCCTCCTTGGGGACTGAGAAGATATTTGTGGCTTGGGCTTACACGATGCTCTGAAGAGAATCTTAAAAATATCTGCTCTTTTCTAGCTTCCAGTTCTAAGCTTTTCTCATCTCATTCTTCTCTCATTCTCTTCCACTATCCATTTTTCAGAAATTATTATTTTTATCCAACACCTATTATGTAGTTGTGGGAAGTGAGCAAGATGGATGAAAGAAAGCTGATGAAGAATCTAATAGATTGGAAAAGTGTCTTTTATAGTATTGTTACATTTCCATAAAAAGGGGAATTAAAGAAAATTAGAAATGTGTCATGTGTTTCCCAAATATTTCAAAAACAGAATATTTTTGTATCACCTGAATTATTCTTCTTAAGACAATTTGCAGGGGCTTAACTGAATGGGCTGGTTCCAAAATTTTGAAGATATTATAGTTTTCAAATTACTTTCATCATACTATCACAACCAAAGGGAATGGTATGCTGAAGTACACATTTCTCAGAATAGCAATAGATGAATAAGAACTAGAAAATGACTGATATTTGCCTGCTCGTTCAAACTTCCTCAACCTCAACAAGATATAAAATATCTGAAATGGCCCCTCAAAAGGCCTGGAAAAGAGTAACTTCAGCATTAATTATTTCAATTTATTCCTTTTCACATCAAAAGCCACTGAAATTTTCTACAAGTGACATCTGATAGGGAAATACAGGAAGCAATGTTTGAAGAAAAAAATAAAAATTAGGAAGGGAAAAAGCGCGATTTTGACTCCAATTTTGAGGTCTTTTGGGCCAGTACTAATAACAGGTGTTCCATATTCTTGGAGGAATAGTATAAGTGAATAAATCAATGGGTTCCAAAATGTTTGGAACTAGTATACATAAAAGTCACTTCCTCAACCTTTTCCCTCAACAACAGTGGATCAATTGAGTGCAAAGTCACAACTGGCTAGCTAGAAGAACCAAATTTCTCTAGCCTCCTCAGCAATGGATTTTGTTTGGCAACATCTGAAAAGTCTGAAGTTTTTTACCCTGGTCCACTCTTCTAAGGTACTGAGAAAATATATCTACATAATGTGAAAATAACATAATTATAGTGTCAATAGATTAACAGAATGGCTAAGGGGTGGTAACCATGAACATATTACTTTCTGCTGGAAGAAAATACATTATTTGTAATAACTCTTTTATTTTTTTAGGAAAAAAATGTGGAATTTATCATTCTCTGCAATGACCTGTTGTCTACTTGGTATTGCTCAGAATTTAGAACACCTTTTAATTATTCAGTACTAGTTTTTATTTTCATCCTAATCAAATAAGTGCATTTATTTAGTAACTATTGAAGTAACTAGGACTGATACTACTTTTTATATTTGTTTCCATGACTTATTTGGATATTAAATATTTATTTTTAGTTACTACTAGAATTCTTCACTTATAGAAGTCATGGATATCAGTCATGGATACCCCAAACTTTTCATATAAATAAATCATATCTTTTTTTTCCCCATTATGATTTTTTTTCACTGAGAACGTTAAGTCTCTATCATGAATTCCTAGCTACCATGAATAGTGCTGAGCTGTCAGGAGTAAAGTCATTCAGTGCAACTTTATGTCTGTAATCTGTTCACTTGCTCTGTATTCACTGATCATTGGTTAATGTAAGTTGGAAAAATGCCAGTTCACAGACGAATGCTAGTGAGATCTGAACATACTGAAAACTGAAATCTGAGATAATACAGCAGCCTCTTTTCAACAAGTCCCTATAGTATAGATATTGTTCATGGACTGGTATATGTAGAAACATCCATTCTTATTTATATAAAAAAAATTAAAGACTTTATATAGGAACTTATCAGCAACAGGTTGTGTGTATGAATATCATACAGAGAAATAGATCAGGTTTCCCTTGTACTCAGAGCTACCATAACCATGTCTCATTCATCTGTAATTAACATTATCGATCATCTAACAAGAAAATAATTATTGAAGGAAAAAAATTCAAGCATTTCTATATCTACAAAATGCTCACTGGTTTAACCAGAAACAATTAGCAGAAGCAATTAAGATTGTTCTCATAGTTTGAATTTACCAATTTCTGATTTATTGTTCTGATTTAACACTCTATAAATCCTGGGTAATCAGAGAATAAGTTGTGCACTTCACATCATCCTCATGCATATTAGCTTTAGTGTTAAAGGTTCTTATGATATTAAAACTGTCCTTATTCTTTTTTGGAATTAATCAGCAATGAGTATCCAGGTTGGTAAAAGGGATGAAATCATACTTTTCCTGTTTTGAAGATAATGTAGAATTATAATTTCAGCATCCTTGCATCTCAGTTTCCAGAGGAAAAGTCAAGTTATTCTGTTGCCACAAAACTAAATAAATAAATAAAAATCTTCCAGCGTTTTCAAGGCTAACATTTTTATTTATTAACATATTCATTTATTTATACAGAAATACATATTTGATAAATAAATAAAAATCTTCCAGCCTCTTAAGGACTTAACATATTTTTGTATAACTTTCTGTGTTCTGCAGTGTGATTTATTAAATGTTCTGAGTTGTATCCTGAGCAAAGAACCTATATACATAAGCATAGTTGTAGTAATTAGCACTGTCTGTATCTCTTACATTTTAGTTCCCTTTAATCCCCATTTATAATTCATTTCTCAATCTTGTACATATATGTATAACAGAGAGAGACAAAGAATATATACAACAGAAAAATAGAATATGCACTGTTCACTTAGATTAAAGCTCCATGCAATTGATTTAGTCCACAAAATCTTATAATAGATGAGCTGATCTTTGAGGCTTCAGGGGACTTTACATTGGCTTTATTCCATATAAGTCAACAATACTGATTTGCTACCATGCCAAGAACACAAAAATCATGGGAACTCCTTAACTCCCCAAACAGACATTCCCTCCCTTCCTGACGTGATTTTGTTCATTCACCATATCTGTCTGTTCAGATATATTTTGGTGTCTGAATATATCAGAATGCACTGTTTAAAATAGTGTGGAAATGTGAAATCTCTGAAGATCCACATGCAGATAGGAATGAAAGAAGCTAGCTATATTGCAGGAACACCTCCTGCTGTCTTCATGGATATTTGCATTCCATCCACAAGAAATGAAGATATAGTACATTGAATGCTTAAAATATGTTTATTTCTTAGGCTATTAAACTAGCAATTTGCAGAAAAACTGTAGAGAGAAAATTCTGGACAGTGCCCTGTGATTTGTTAACAACTGGTACATTTTCTAAGGTTACTTCTTGAACTATGAAAACAACTTCATAGGGACTAAAACACATATACTCCGGGAGGCCTTTCATAAGGCCTGCAATGGTTCATGAACACTTTCAATGCTTGAATATAATGGCAAAATACATACATATATACATACAGTACACACACAAACATACACACATATATATCTCATTGTCTTCTTACGATCTAGCAATTAGAGCAGTGGTGGAATTCAATTTTTTTTACTAGTGGTTCTGTGGGCGTGGCTTGGATGTGGTGTGACTTGGTGGGCGTGGCTTGGTGGGCATGGCAGGGGAAGGATTCTGCAAAATGTCCATTCCCACCCCACTCCTGGGGGAAGGATATTGCAAAATTTCCATTTCCACCAGCCAGACGTGGTATTTGCCAGTTCTCTGAACTACTCAAAATTTCCACTACTGGTTTTCTAGAACCTATCAGAACCTGCTGAATATCACCCCTGAATTAGAATCTCAATTGCCCAACATATAATATAGTCTCTTAGAAGCTAAATGACAGAGGAAAAGGCATATACAGTATTATTTCATGAACTTTTTAATCAAGGCCTGAAGCAGAGGCTGAGGATATAAATGCAATTTATTTCAGCACTACAAATTGTTGGAAGGACCCACCTATTCACTGAAGCAGAAGTTACCCTTGCCCAGAGGCAGCCTTCAACTTTTCTTAGCCTGTTTTCAACAAAGTTTCCAAGCTGTTTTTCTACAGGCTTCAGTGTGCACAGTGCACTGGAGCAGAGCACATCAATTTTTAATCCAAAAACAGCTTCTCCATAAAAAAAGAAAAAGAAAATCACTCTATTCCTTTCTTTCAAGAGTTACAAAACTTCACAAAACTTCAGCTCTTTCCTGAAATATTTCCCAAGGTTATATTATCAATCTTGTCAGCATGCCAAATTCAAATGAGAACAGGCCACACAACTTGTTGATGCTGGACCTAAAGCCAGAATATTACAAAGGAGAGACAGGAACAATTTGATAGTGGGGTTTACATCTTATTTCCCCTAATTTAACTGTAATAATCCATGTTCTGATTTTTACCATGATTTTCCTATCAAGATGTAATGACAGACAGTGGATAGAGATAGTAGTAGGATTAATATGTTAATATGCTTCTTCCTATTTGTAATATTTATGTATTTAGTTAGGAACTGCCTTAAGCAGGAGCTGTTTGTAAGAAGCACATACAGCTGCATTAGGAAGAAAAAGGGAAGAAACCAAACACATTAATGCCACTTGAAGCTGGATCAAATACAGCATTATTATTTTTATTATTGCTTTCTGAGCTCTCAGGATTAGGGCAAGAGAATCCATAAATAATATTTCCATACAAAGTGGCATTATTTCCCACAAGATAACCTTGAATTGGTTAATTTGCTGGTAGGGAACAGGAACATCAAAATGATTGTGATCTGATGTGACCTGGGAAATAAGTCAGTAGACCATCAAGCTCAAAATCTGGACGGAGCAGTTTTGTATAGTCAGAGGAAGTACCTGTACTTAGAGTCACCTGGAAGTAGATTCATTTCAAAGAACAAGCATAATTCCCAACTAGACATTTCTACAGTAAGGGACTCAATAATGCCATAGAAAAGCAAGATTAGTTTTGCTGTCACACTCCTGTGCAGTTAAAACAGTGAAGACTTAGTTCAAGCTGTGTAGGTACTGCTCTTCATGAAATAAGGAGTTATTGCTTTAGCAGAGATGGTGACAGGCTTCTCTAGAATTAGAGTATTTTATTATCACATTAGAACAAGGAAAAGTCACATAATTAGCAGGATTTATCCTCATTTATTCAGTAAAAGCACTAATATTCAATTAATCTGCCCGTGTTTAATTACTTTTCTTTACACTATTTTTTTTCTTTACCTGATCCCCTTAAATACTAGAGTACAGAAATGTGTGAGGTCTACTTTTTAATTTCACTTCTAATGCTACATGCTATTCACTATTCATCCAAATAATCATAATACGGTACAGGGACTGCTATACTTTGCAAGCTGCCACCAAGTTAGCAGCCACACCAGTCTTATACTTTTGCAAGATCCTCTGTTAAGTGATGACATATAGCAGAATTACTGTTAATTGTAATACGACACTAACGTCTAAGTGCCTGTTATCTCTGGATGAACTACTCTTACCACAGCATGAGTGGCTAGAACATCAGGAGCACTTCAGGTGGAATTTACGCAAGGAGCTGAATTAACTGGTAATATAACAAAACAGATCTGAAGATAGAGAAAGAGAGAGAGGGAGGGAGAGAAAACGAGGACTTGCATAAAAACAGGGCAACTATTTCCATCTGGTGGCCTAGTTTTAATTATGTGAAGTGAGTATTTTATTTTTTATTTTATTTTATTTTATTTCCAATTTATATACCGCCCTTCTCCCTGAGGACTCAGGGCGGTGTACAGCCAGAAATAAAAACATAAAATGCAAACATTAAAACAGTTAAAATATATATAAATTTGGCTCCAGAATTAAAACTAACAAACCAATTAAAATTTAAAATTTAAAATTTCTTATTAAGCCAGCCCAGCTTGTTGGAAAAAATGTGTTTTAAGGGCACGGTGGAAGGCATTGAGGTCATGAATTCTCCTAATCTCCGGGGGCAACTGGTTCCAGAGGGTGGGTGCCCCCACAGAGAAGGCTCTCCCCCTGGGGGTCACCAGCCTACATTGTTTGGCTGATGGCACCCTGAGGAAGCCCTCTCTGTGGGAGTGCACGGGTCGATGGGAGGTCATCGGTGACAGCAGGCGGTCTCGGAGATAACTAGGCCCTATGCCATGGAGTGCTTTAAAGGTGATCACCAACACCTTGAAGCGCACCCGGAAGACCACTGGAAGCCAGTGCAGCTCACGCAGGAGCGGTGTTATGTGGGAGCGCCATGCTGCTCCCGTCACTACCCGCGCGGTTGCATTCTGGACCAGTTGGAGCCTCCGGGTGCTCTTCAAGGGGAGCCCCATGTAGAGAGCATTACAGTAGTCTGGGCGAGAGGTGACGAGGGCATGAGTGACTGTGCACAGGGAATCCCGATCAAGAAAGGGCCGCAACTGGTGAATCAGGCGAACCTGACAAAAGGTCCCCTGGCTACAGTGGTCAGATGTTCCTCCAAAGACAGCTGCCTATCCAGGAGGACTCCCAGATTGCGGGCCCTTTCCGCAGGGGCCAAAGACTCGCCCCGGATAGTCAGTGATGGAGTCAACTGACTATATCGGGATGCCGGGAGCCACAGCCACTCCGTCTTGGATGGGTTGAGCTTGAGCTTGTTTCTCTCCATCCAGATCTGCACGGCTTCCAGGCACTGGGACATCACTTCGAGGGCATCGTTGGGGTGGCCTGGGGTGGATATGTACAGCTGGGTGTCATCAGCATACTGATGGTATCTCACCCCAAAGCCACGGATGATCTCACCCAGCGGCTTCACATAAATGTTGAACAGAAGGGGCGAGAGGACCGACCCCTGCGGCACTCCACAAATGAGAGGCCTCGAGGTCGACCTCTGCCCCCCTGTCAACACAAACTGCGACCAGTTGGAGAGAAAGGAAGAGAACCACCGTAATACGGTGCCCCCCATCCCCAACTCTTCCAGCCGGTGCAGCATGATACCATGGTCGATGGTATCAAAAGCCGCTGAGAGGTCTAATAGGGCTAGGACAGAGGAACATCCCCATCCCGAGCCCTCCAGAGATCATCAACCAACGCGACCAATGCCGTCTCTGTGCTGTGTCCAGACCTGAAACCCGACTGGAACGGATCCAGATAGGATCTTTCCTCCAGGAATTGTGGAAACTGTCGCGCAACCATACTCTCAACAACCTTCGCAATAAAGCGGAGGTTGGAGACAGGACGATAATTTGCTAATATTGCCGGGTCCAGGGAAGGCTTCTTGAGGAGAGGCCTCACCACCGCCTCTTTCAAGGCAGCAGGGAAGTGACCCTCACTCAAAGATGTGTTGATAATACCCTGGAGCCAGCCTCGTGTAACCTCCTGGGAGGCCAGTACCAACCAGGAGGGACACGGGTCCAATAAACATATGGCCGCACTAAGTCTCCCCAAGATCCTGTCCACATCATCAGGAGTCACAGAGTCAAACTCTTCCCAGGTAACATTCTCAAGACTGTTCCTCGTCACCCTGCCCAGATCTACCCAGTCGGAGTCCAAATCCCCCCGAATCTGAGCGATTTTGTCATACAGGTATTGTCCGAAATCCTCCGACCTGCCTTCCAAGGGATCCTCCCGCACTCCTGGATGGAGCAGTGAGCGGGTCACCCTGAACAGGGCGGCTGGATGATTCCCTGATGACGCAATAGAAGCGGAAAAGTAATTAAACTTTGCCGCTTTTATCGCCACTAGGTAGGTCTTAATATGCGACCTTACCAGTGTTCGATCAGATTCAGCGAGACTGGCCCTCCAACCACTCTCCAGGAGTCTTTTCCAGTGCTTCATCTCTCTCAGCTCCTCGGTAAACCAGGGAGCCACTCGAGATCCGCACCGGGTCAGAGGCCGCACAGGCACAACTTGATCCAAGGCTCCACCAGCCGCCTGATTCCAGTATAAGTCTATATTGTCCAATATAAGTCTATATTGACTTATAGACTGCCTCAATCACAACCGCATTCCTTCTTTTGAAATCAGAGTAGAATATGAGATCGCAGGAATTACATACCAGAAAATTTAATTGTCAAAAGAGAGAACTAATTATTTTTTTACCATAAAATTGAAAGAGTTAATTGGACAAGCAAATCAAAGTATGAAATCAAGAATGAACCAAAACCAGAATCGTTTTTCAGTAGCTTAATGGTATGCAAATCTAGAGCGGTTGGCAAATCTTTCTATGTAAATGTGAAGTAATTGGCAGGTTGCACAATATAAAAATATAAATGCATATGTACTATTTCTTTTTTCCAGATTCTTTCGAAAATGATCATCCAACCAGTAAATATTTTTAAACGAAAGGGTTCATAACTGAACAAAGAAAAAAACCCAATCCCACACACATATGAGTTTCACTGAAAATATTTATTTTGACAATGCAACAAGTTTTTTTAAAAAATATGTGTTGAGTGGGCTGACTCAAAACAAAACATGAGAAGTTTTTACCAGCATCCAGTGTTGGAAGTTTGAACGACCTAACTTTCCCTTACTATGAAATGGTTATTTCAGTTACAAGCGGCTTTCATTATTTACTTTTTCTCTCCTGAGGTACATTTTGATTTTCCTGTGATAAATTAAACTACGAAACACAAAGTAAAGAGAAATAATGAGTTTCAGGAATAAGAAGAGTGAAAATTGGACATTTTCCCCCCAGTGATCAGTATTTAATCACAAAGATGTACTATACCACTTTTTTTCTTGTTAAGAGAGCAAACTAGAACTACTAATTTGCTCATCCATGTAGGAGAATTAGGTGGTTGCCTGGAGTGCGTATGGCACTAAATTTTGACTAAGAAAATCAAAGATGATGATGACAACTGGTTGAATCTACAACAATGTGAATTTAACATAATCTCAGGAACTGGGTCTTGCCACTACAACTCGAAACACAATTGCATATTATAATCAGATGCAAATGTGCAATTGGATGAAAAATATACTAGAGAGAGAGAAATTTGGGTCAAATAGAACATTTGAAAATTTCATCACATTATGAACAATGAAGTACTCAATTCATATTTCTTTTCCTTATTTGCTGACAATTGCTCACAATTTTACCTCAAGAGCCACTATAGCTGTTTTACTCCTAATATCATTTTTTGATCATCCCTAATATGATTTTTGGATAGTTATTATTAATTAATAGGTTGCTAGAGGATATTTACTCTATATTATAATTTTTTAATCTTTAAATTTATCATTTAAAAATAAATATCATTCAGTATGTGACTTGCCATTTAGTATATGCTGTAGTAATTTGTGTCACTCTATTATTGTTCTTTTAAATTTGCTGGTCGTTGATCGAATAAATAAATACTTGCTTAATTTACCACACAATGGAGCATGTTTGAATTTAAGATGCTTTGCATGCAACAAGGGCAGCATTCACATCTAATTGCTGCTACCATTTCAGTTCAATCTTCATCAACTATCTTTGCCAGCTTGAGCGCTTCATGCCCACTGTGGTTCTTCCAATGGTATATGACGGTGCTCTAAGCAAGAGCCTTTCAAATTACAACATTTGCTTCGCTGTTCATTATATTTGCCTCCGCATTCTACCCACAGCACAAGTTAAAGGCCTTTGGCTTCAGCTGTTCCACTGTGTCATTATCAGAGAGAGGGTGAGATGCATTCCAGAGACTAGGGATTAACCTCCAGGATGATACCCAGTTTCAGTCTTAGCCTACTAAATCCCTACCAAAGCTATAACAGCCATGGCTGATTTGGAACCTAAACTGTAAATCTTCTCTTCACACTATCTGACTAAAAAGATGACTAGAAAGATTTTGCAACTAGCCAATGGGGATATTTTACATATAGAGGCCTTAAAGATGCCAATATGGTAAAAATACCAGAGACATTTTTCTTTAAAACACACTGTAAGTGCTTCTACCAGTTAATGAAGTCTGTTCATTCAAGGCTGAGCATTTTGAAAGATAGAAAGAAAGAAAAGGAAGAAATGGATCTCATAAACCTTGTTCATAAAGGTAATTTCCTCCAATCCTACTTTCATGGGAAAGGCAAATATGTTTTCTTTTTAAAATATGAGGAGTAAATATGAATTAAAATATAAAATACAGAAATGTGCTTCTGTATTTTACTTTGGGGGCACATTCCAAATGATACCTTCTCCAGCCATGATTTCTGTCACTCATGTACTCAGCATCCATGAGAGGGAGCCTTATTTCTCTATCAGCTGTAGCAAAGAACCTCTTCACAGAAAAGAAGATTCTGGGATTGTAGAGAAACTTCGCAAGTGCAAAGACCCTTATGTATATCTGTGGCAATTGCTCGGCAGGTCTGGAACCAATATGGCTGGCCTCATGTTCAATGTCATGGAAGGAGATTCCTCTGATCCTATTTCTTACCTATGAGACCACCTTCTGCCATCGATAACCTCCCACCGACCAATACGCTCCCACAGAGAGGGTCTCCTCAGGGTGCCGTTGGTCAAGCAATGTCTACTGGCGACCCCCAGGGGGAGAGCCTTCTCCGTGGGGGCACCCACCCTCTGGAACGAGCTACTCCCAGGGATACAATTGATCCCGGACCTCCGTACTTTCCGCCTCTGAAGACTTTCTTCTTTCAGCAAGCCGGGCTGGCTTAAAATTTTTAATTGTTTTATGGGTAAGGGTTTTTAAATTGGGGAAGCCAAACAAATTTAATTATGTTTGAAATTATTTTAATTTTCATATTGTATGTATTTTAATCCTGGCTGTTCACTGCCCTGAGTCAATTCAATTCAATTCTTGATCTCAGTAGACAGAAATCTGTACCCTACTGAATGGAAATGAAATGATGGATCAATATATAGGAGGTATGGAAGGAAAGAAGAAAGAAAGAAAGAAAGAAAGAAAGAAAGAAAGAAAGAAAGAAAGAAAGAAAGAAAGAAAAAGTCCACCTATTCAGTACTGTATTATTTTTAAAGTTGATTAGGAAAATTAAACTAAATTAATTCAGTCCTTGCGAGTTCTTGTTCAAAGTATTGTGATAATGTCGAGAAGGTAGAATAGTCAAAGACTGTGTGCTTCTTACACTTTTTATCATCATTTTTTTAAAAAAAATATTTACTAATTTTATATGCCACCCGCTATCTAAAGCAACTGTTGTTCTGTCTCATACTGGTATTCACTAAAAATGGAAAGTGTATGGAGGAAATCCATACAATCAGGAAACCATTCCCAGTTCCCAAGATAGTTAAAGTATAAATAAAGTATAAATTCCTCTTTATACATCAGTGGAAGAAGGATATAAATGAAAAGGAGTAATAATAATCAAACAACAATATCTGCCTAACCTAGTCCTTGGACATGATAGGTGGATAAGAGAATAAAAATGCCAAATCCACTCTAATTATCTTGCTGATTTTGGGACAAACCATAACAATTTTGTAAACTTAATAGATAAAATGGATCAAAGGATTTCAGCTGCATACTGATATCTAGCCCATCTTTGCAAGCTTTAATCCAGAACTAGAAAAGAAGGCCAATCTCAGAAGCCCCAAAACGGTAGGCTCAGTCTCTATTACAGATTATTAGAAATGCCGTTTCCAGGAAATTCAATCATATCAATTCTTTGTGGGCTAAAACAATGTTAGCTGAAACAAAAAACACGACAGCCGCACTGTTTGTTTATCTCATACCAATGTCAGAGAATGAAAGAAATTTTGTGGCAAAATTCAGATAATGAATTTCAATCACTCTGGGAAAGGTCTCCAACATTTATTAAGATCTTTAGTTGGTCCCAATAGCTGTCCCTAAATACCGGTATTGACGCCAGGCTTGTTGGGGGAATTTTCACAAGAATAAACTCTTGATTATTTCTCACCAAATAAAATAAGCTGTGAACCACTAACTGCATTTTTATAGCAGCCTCTCTTCTGTTTCATATTTTCCCCAGAGAAGCGTTCCAGTACTTTGCTGTCCTATTTCTTTTCCTGTTTGGTTCAGTGTCTGGAAACCAAAACATTGCTGCAGTGAATTACACAAGTCACTCGGCAGAGAATTGTGCACATTTCTGCACATGTCTACAACTGGAGGGCACACCCATTCTTTATTTTTTTTTCTCCAGGTAGGAGGTACTTCTAGGAATTATCATCACTAAACCACCAAGCGTGGTAGGCATCTGCTTTATGCAAATTTCTCTTTCTCCCAAACATTCTGAGTTTTAACTCCCTAAAGAGATGCAGACAAAACTATTCAAGAGGCTCAGAGCTTCTAGGCCTCCGTTTTTTCCTCTCGCTTTTCTGTTTTTTTGAGCATTCTAGCTAGTGGTTTCCCTATTGTTCAAACACACTTAAAGAATAAAACTCTCACTTCCTTTGTGGCACAGAGTTTTGGCAATGAGGATGGAACCTAGCATGTGGTCACTATTTTAAGACTGCAAGGAAGAGGTTATATGTGCAAAGGCCAAGAGCTTCATCCGAGCAGTGCATATAGTAATACCGGATCTTCAGGGAAACATGTCTTTATTCCTGTTTTTAAATAATGGCTAAGTTCCATAATTTGTTAACTGTTTTTTTTTTGGCAGTGTTTTTCTTCCTTCCCCCAAAAAGGCATTCCAAAAAAAAAAAAAAAAATCACAAGAGATCACACATAGAGTTCTTCTGGATTCAGTACATATTAGGTACACTGCAAGCAAATTTTGTAGTAATAAGATATTGGTGAGTTTAACTCAATGTTTTAAAAATAAGATGTGAAAGTGTTCCAGCTATATTTTCTACCTGTTGTGAACGGTAGTAAAGGTAAGTACAACCCACCCCTGGGGGTGTCATATAAGCAGATGGATTCAATCCAGTGGTGGGTTGCCCCCGGTTTGCACCGGTCTATAGAACCGGTAGTAAAACTGGTGGGAGGCTCCGCCCACTGAACCGGACATCATAAAAACACTTCTATGGATGCACAGAAGCTTCTGCGCTTGTGCAGAAGAGCGCACATGCAAGTGAAGCAAGTGTGCACGCGTGGCCCTGTTGCGAACCGGTAGTAAAGATAAGTAGAACCCACCCCTGATTCAATCACAGTAGAAACTGCAGGAGTGAGTTTCAAGTATAAGTGGTATTATACCTTAATGTTTAGTTAAGGGCCAATGTTACCTTGGAATTGATTTTGAGACAAAGTCATGCTTCCATTGTTGAACGTGAAAAGAATATAAATAGTTGAAAATTACTATTTCTCAAAAGAAATAACAAACAGTGGCAAATGTTTGATTTAATTGATTAAGGTGCTGCTCTAGAAACCAGGAGACTGTGAGTTTTAGTCCTGCTTTAGGCATGAAAAACTGGCTGGGTGATTTTGGACCAGTCACTCTCTTTTAGTCCAACCCACCGGGTTGCTATTGTGGGGAAAATAGGAGGCAAAAGTATGTAAGTTCACTGCTTTAAGTTAAGTAATAAAGGTGGGATAAAATCTACTAAACACATAAATAAATAAGAATAGAGACTATGCCGAGAAATGGGTACAGGAACCAAGCACTGTAATCAGTATGTATAAAATAAGAAGCAAACTGGCAGAATGTATTATTTTTGAATCATTGTATTATCCTTGAATTATTCTCATAATCATTAAATGGCTGATGGGTGCAAAGATTGTAGATTTTGGCACCAGTGACAGAACATTCCTACCTATTCCCAAGAGGACAAAACACAAATAATCATTCAATTGGCTTGACATTTTTGATAAATCTAACCGGTTTCATTTTTTATTTCTGCTTAAATCTTCTTTGATAACCAGCATACTGCCAACTAGCTGAAAGCAAGGAGGATCAACAAAAATGCATAGCTGACAAAATTAATTCATTTATAATGTAAACTCAAATCAGGCATCTCCACCCAAAATCTAGGAAACAAAAATGGATATACTCAACTCCAGTACATCACTTCTGAAATGTCAAGAACTTTATCTTCACTGGTTTATGTTTCTTGGGAATTTGCTAAAGGTAATTTATTTAGTATCCCAAATTGCAGGGATAACTACATGGAGAAAAAAGAAATGACAAGACAAAATGGTAATATTCTGAAGTTACATTCTGATGTATTCAATTCAGCAATTGCCAAGAGCACAAGACATCTCAAACTTGGTACTCACCAAATTCATTTGACTACCATCATCTTCTACCCAACATAGTTGCCAGTTGATGTTCTTATTTTAGTATGAGTCTCTAATGATATGGAAAGTTCCTCAAATCCTTAACAGCAGAATATGACATTTAAAAAATGGGAGCTTTTTATATTTCTTAAATGCATTCTTTCATATTTTAATCTAAGAAACTCAACTATAAAAGAAGAGTGTGCTATTTTCTAGGTATCAGCCCTCTTCAAAACCTTTTCTTCAGCACTTTTATAAGAAAGAGATGCAGAGAAAGTACACCATTCCCAATTGCTAGCTAGTTTTCAAACTATCCTCTCTTTCCACTATTGAAAGGACATTGGTTAAGATATCACCTTAATAACAGCTATGTATCTCCCCACCAAAAAAACACCGTCACTCTGGTGCTGTCACAAAACACAAAACAGCTAAATAACTGACAGCCTTGATCAGGTGCTGTCCAAACATTTTATTAAAACATTTAAAATGATGAATATATCCAATTATTACTATTAATGCAGCTAATACTGACTAATGAGGGGGAAACATTCTAGCTTGTGTCCTGCAATTCATTACCTCTGCCTTGTCAACAATTGAAAGCCCCAAACCTAATCATCCATACCGGGCCCTGTTATATTTCACACGTCACATTTAATAAGTCACTCAGTGCCTATAAATTAATGTAACATGTCGGCATTTATGAGTGTGGCTTTGTCGTTGCTAACAAATGATGTGCTGGCCCAGTCTGCTGCAGCCAGGCAATGACAAATGATAGAAAATGATTTCTTTCCAAAATGCAAACTATGCACTGGAGACCACCATAGTTATAGTTATACAGTCATAGATATATCTGCTCAGACTTATAGATGTTTACCTGTTCCCTTCCCTCCTAGGGTAACAATTGCTATTAAATGTTGGTACACAAGCATCATCTTCTGATACTTGGGTGGGGGATCAAGTGCTGTGTCAGCTCAACATTGGGTTATGCCAGTGTGACTGCATATTTAGTCTCTCATTTGACCTCATGGAGAGCTCTCTCCATACAGTAAATGGACTAGCAAAATAGGTCAACTGATCAGACTGGTGGGGAAGACCTATGTATAATTGAATGAATAAATGGAGATAACTATATTTCATTACATGCATCCTCTTCTACAAAATAACAGAACAAACACACACACAAAGTCCTAATGGAGATTCTGAAAAACACAAATTCTCATAGACAGTGGAGGAAGCTGTTAAAAATTAGGCTTTCAGAAAACAGAATAACAGAGTTGGAAGGGACCTTGGAGGTCTTCTAATCCAACCCCCTGCTTAGGCAGGAAACCCTACACCACTTCAGACAAATGGTTATTCAATATCTTCTTAAAAACTTCCAGTGTTGGAACATTCACAACTTCTGGAGGCAAGTTGATTAATTGCTCTAACTGTCAGGAAATTTCTCCTTAGTTCTAGGTTATTTCTCTCCTTGATTACTTTCCACCCATTGCTTCTTATCTTGCCCTCAGGTGTTTTGAAGAATAGCTTGACTCCCTCTTCTTTGTGGCAACCCCTGAGATAGTGGAACACTGCTATCATGTCACCCCTAGTCCTTCTTTTCATTAAACTAAACACACCCAGATCCTGCAGCCATTCTTCATGTGTTCTTCATATGTTCTTCATATTCAGAGCAAAGAAAAAAAGTTTCCTCTATATTGCCATTGAGCTAGAGATTAAGGCACCAGGCTAGAAACCAAGAGTCTCTGAGTTCTAGCCCCGGTTTAGGCATGAAAGCCATCCGGATAACTTTGACCCAATCACTCTCTCTCAGTCCAATCCACCTCACAGGGTTATTGTTGGGGAAATAGAGTATTAGATATGTTCATTGCCTTGAGGTATTTGTAAACATAATAAAGATGGGATATAAATAAATAATAGTGAATACAAGTGATAGTTGATATATTTTAAAATCTAATTATGTCGAGCTTCACTGCAAAGCAAGGTCAAATTACTAAGCAAATTAAAATGTAATTTTTTTAAAAAAAGTATTTCTGAAACCCTGTGTAGTGTGTAGAATACATGAAATAGCTCCTTTATTTGTAAAAAGGTTACAACTTCTATTGATTATATCAAACATAACTGTGCATGGGAAGACTATGTTTATGTACTTTTTCCCCCCTTTGGCACGAGTATTGATTTTTTTTTCTCCCAAGCTGTTAAATACCAACTTCTTTCCCCGTTAATAATTGTGGGTAAATGTGGGCACTGCTTTTCCAACTCTCCGCATAATTGGGAAATGACAAGTGTTGAAGTGAACTCTTTTTCAATGGCAAGCAAAGGTCAGAGTATGTGTTACAGCAGTCGGCCCATAACAGCACAAATCAGTTGACCAATTAAGCATAAGTGATAACTTGGCTTTCTGAGCAGCCTGATGCCACTTGAAAAGAATAGTACTGTAGAACAACTAAACAGGAGAAAAGTAGCACACCTGGAATGACTCACCTGCTACCTTTTCTTTTTCTTCTCCAGAAAAAGAATATGGAGAAACATAAGAGTCTTTCTTTAGTATATAAAATATATGAGCAATCAATTATGTTATAATTAATAGTTTGGGGCAAAGAATGCTCCAGTGTATCAGCCATAGACTGACATGTGTTTTCACTACCTCTATTCTAATCCAAAATCATTGGCAAATACAGCAAGAGTAAATAAATGTAGGGCAAATGCCAATTAAAATGCCTTCAAGATGGCTCACCCACAAAGTTTACGTTGACCTGAAAGATCTTGCTTATTTATGAAATGCAGCCTTGCATAATTTTCTGTGCCTCAACTTATTTATTTATTTATTTATTTATTTATTTATTTGTTTGTTTGTTATTTATTTATTTATTTATTTATCAAGAACATATTAGGTAATTTATATAATTATAAGCATGAACTGAATACATAAAATAGATACAAGTAGAGGAAACATTAGGACAGGGACGGTAGGCACGTTATACTTATACTTTATCTTTGCTTGTGTCTTTGCTTGTGTTCTGAGTATCAGTTGCATTTTTTTTTCTCCCAAAAGATTGCACACATTGACTGTTCAAGAAACAGCCAAGTCCATGAACTCTGGACTAGTTTCATTTGATCAACCAGATATTAGTAAGAATCCAATCCACAGCAATACATTATGCAGTATGCTGAACCCAATTCTTTATTACAAGAATGCGATATTACAAGGAACCTAAAGGTATAGCAGAGACACTTAAACCACAATACTGTGTTATCTAAATCAATTCCATATGAATGGTATTAAACTTGCACAGCCCTCTTGGGAGATCAACTCTCTTCTCTCAGAAGGGCAGCCATAACCCGGAAGCTCTTGGCTTTAGAGCAGCTGTAGAACTAAGGAAAATATATAGTTATTTTGTTACTAATTTTCAGAGTCACAATTCTTTAGATAAATTGCAATCTCACTGATGCATTGCTTCATAAATGCTTTTGTTCCTATCTAGGAAGCTGAGAGTTTTGAGATCAATTTGTGTGTAAACTCTTTGAAGAACAATCCATAACTTCTTTGAGGTATTTCTTTTTAAGTTAGCACTACATTCATTATTTGATTCAACGACTCACATTTATTCCACAACGGAAAACAGTGAAGGTATTTCTAAGGAATTTTCCTGCATGCATAAAATGAAACATGAACGTTTCTTTCTTCTGTGAACAATGAGCAAACTGAAACAGTAATTGAGAGAATGGGATACTATTTCAGGAATAGTAACTACAGACCTTTCCAACTCAGCCCGGAAAGCTCTATGAATTCTATTGAATATGCAGAGATCGTAGAACACTGGACACTGAGAAGTAGATTATTTTCATGAAGTTACTAGTGGCATCTGTCAAACAAAACATCCCTTTAATGAACTTAGCTATTTATGGTAACTTATAGGACAAAATGGAGTATTCTAGACAGTACTGCAATAATTTTCTTTCTGACTGAAGAATAAGAGTTTACATGGAAAACACAGAATTTTGCAGTTCACCCATGATACAAATTGTGACTATCATCCATTTATTCTCCTGGGGAGAGAGGAGGAAAGACATTTGGGCAGGGATACATTTTTAAAGAATTTATTATACATCCAAATGTCTTGTTTTAAGGAAAATGTTTCTTTCTCTGCGTTTTTTTTCCCTGTCAGTTCCCTGTGATTCTATTGCTGAGTCACTTTCATCCACAGTCAAACTTTTCTACCAGTCATGTAATTTCTTTTTTCTCATCTTCTCACTTGCTGTCTTTTCTGTTTTGCTGCATAAGGATTTGAATATTTCTACTGCATTTTTCCTATGAACACTAGAGCTCTGTTGCCACATTCTTAGCAATTTACTGCAGTATTTTAGCTGGATATTTCTCTAGAAAGTTGATGAGGAAAAGCAAAATGGTCAAATAGAGTTACTTTAAAAATCATTTCATCATGTTGTGTTGTGTTGGGATTCTACTTACAAAATAAATAAATGAAAGATTTGCCATAGGTGTTCTGCAGTTTTTCTGACATCTTCGAAGGAAAGCCACCACATACCCAAAAGGTATTTCGCCATGGAAGCTTCTCATAGCTTCATCGAGTAGCTCCAGGGTAAGTTTTGTATCCTGTGAAATGATTTCTACAGGCTTACTAGCACTGAGTCCCAGAGAGCACAGAAAATAGCAGCAGGCAGCTCCATGATTAGGTGGCACCCTTATACTGTAAGTGGCACCTAAATCCTTTTTCCTAACTCTTTTATTATCTCATTTGGGCAACAGAGTTTTGTGTCTCCCATTGTTTGTTCCATGTCTCCTAAATTAATTTGCAGCTATCCAATGCAGTTAAAGACATTGCTTGTCAGCAATACTTAATTATAAGCCCATTTCATTTCTACAAACGAAATGGGGAGGAAGGCCCCATCTTGCCTTTTGCTACAAGCTACAAGCCATCTTGGACTACCTGTGAACAACAGGTAAAATAGGCATCATTTCTAATATAGTATTAGGGATGAGTAGGAGACACTGATGTAACCTACATGCACATGCATACAAATTGAGCTCTGGTTATAGCATTTAATCTACTTGCTTAGCCCTATTGATACTTACATTTATACAACACTTATATACCACTCCATAGTGCTTTACAGCACTCTATGGGCAGTTCACAATGTCAGCATATTGCCTCCAACAATTTGGGCCTTCATTTTACCGACCTTGGAAGGATGGAAGGCTGAGTCAACCTTAAGCCCTGTCAGGCTGTGAGCAGAGTTTGCCTGCAATATTGCATTTTAAACCATCAGGGCTCAGTACAAATCAGTCTGTAGTTTCTCGTCACTGGGTGTTTTTTAACCAAAGGCTAAAGAACAATTTTGTCAGAATGCTTTAAATTGGATTTTTGCAGCAAGTAAGATATTGATTTCAGTGGCTGAAATGACCCTCTCCAAATCTGTTACTAAGTTTCCAGTTTAAAATACCAATTATCCTTAAATGCCCAAAACATTCAAATAATTCATAATAACAACAATTTATTAAATCATAATTTTAAAAAAATGAATATATGAATAGCAACTATTTATTTATTGCTAGACTGAGGCTTTAACATTTATATTTATCGGTACATGTGTATGTATGTATGTGTGTGTGTACACACACACACACACACACACACAACCTACTCCAGTGAATATAATGATAGATTTTCAATGCACAGAATAGGGCTATCTGATCCAGTCTGCAAAACACTGGATTACCACTAGATGGCTACATAAGGATGGACTTTGCTGCTGCTTAGAAGTCATTTAATATGTGCAGAACAAACTTTCTCATCCTATTCTCTAATTTTTCCATCTCTAATTTATTAAGGAATATTTTCAGGATTATGCACACAGTATAAAATGATTCTTCAGAAGCTAAATGGGAACTGTGTTGGATCTGTGTGAAATGCCATCAGTTTTGTCTCCTAGCATCTGTAAGGTTTTTACAGGCTTTTGTTTTTCAAACCACATTCATTTTTTATGTCTACATTGTATCTAGGTGACCTTGTCATCCTAAACAGAGATGTCTACTCAAGGACTATACTAGGCTTTGTGAAACTTCTCAAGCAGCAAGTTCAAAAAGCAAGCAGAATCACAGCATATTTGGGGAAGGGGTTTCCAAAGTTTTAGTATATGAAATAGGTGTATAAGCATCTGCAAAACTTGAAGCTCCAATATTTCTCTCTAAATCATTCATAGCTTCCTGAAATACATACCCACACACAAAAGAGTCCACAATCTGGCCCTATTCACTCGAATGCTATGGAAGGATAAATAAATTAATCAATCTTGGGGAAACATACTAACCCAGGTTACACTTTTTACAGGTATAGATTCAAAAGTATCAACCAGGAGAAGATATAAAAGATCCCAGGTACACAGAAATGCTCACTGAGCCACTTAAAAAATAAACAGTGCTCAAAGTCCCTGAGTAATCGGACAAAGGAGAATGAAGACTGCCAATATTCCCTACCACCACCACTGTTCCCAGACAAGTCAACTTTCAGGTTATTTGTAAAAACAACTGTAGCAACCACGAACTGCCTCTCATTACAAAG
This sequence comes from Ptyas mucosa, assembly GCA_012654045.1. Classification (NCBI taxonomy): domain Eukaryota; kingdom Metazoa; phylum Chordata; class Lepidosauria; order Squamata; family Colubridae; genus Ptyas; species Ptyas mucosa. Next base: position 31,840,225 of record WNWU01000012.1, read on the forward strand.
TGATCTCTAAAACAGTACAGAGATTCACTATCATAGAAATATGACCATAGATCTTTTGCCAAGAGTCCTTCAACTATAAAATTGGCCCTGAAGTTCAGACAGTCTTATCAGAAACATAGTTTTTCTGTCCGGTTTTGCAATTCCAGATGTGTTGCCACCAAAACTCCAAGAATCCCCAGGTTTTGACCATGAAGAATTATGAGAACTGAAGTCCCAGGGGTTGTAAGATTGGAGAAAACTGGCCTGTACTTTGGGAAATGTGATGCTCTGGATTTTTTAAAAAGGAAAAAGATATAAGGAATAGATTTTCTTCTACTCCTGTTCTTCATGTTATGGAGCCTGAACAACAATTACAAGTTGTAGCAGAGATTTTTTTTAGGTGGAGGATATTCACAACCTGATTATAATAGTTTTATAATCACATAGTGATTATATTCTCTGGTATTATCTGTAGTAGAATATACATTTTATATTGTTTATGATAAAGTATAGAAAATGCATGCATCTCATCCTTTCCCTCTTCCACTTATTCAAAAGCTATTAAATAGCAAAGTAATTTTGGTAAAGGCGGAGGGGAACTAAACATAAAAACAAAACCAAAAATATTGTTATATGTCTTCCTAAATTGAACTGTGAAATGTTGGCTAACAATTAGAACCAACAAACTTACCAATGGTGTAGAATAAAAGGGTTAAGATACAAGGATGTTCTCATACATCCATTTCAATAAATCGTATAGAATAGGCAGGAGATTGTTCTTCAGAACATCATTTTGGGATCAAGAAGGAAATCATTTCAACCCACATTTTGATTTCTGTAAAATTCCGCAGGAATGATGTGACTTAGCAGCATCCCGACAATTAGTCTATGATAACTTCAATATATACCATATATCTCAGTAATATAATTCCACTACTTAATGCAAAGTAACAGGCATTAGAGTGTTTGGGATCTTCTCTTCTATGGTGTTATCTGCTCTATCAGTAAATGAGACTATATGAACAGTACAACCCATTAATAATTCAAGGCCTGAGATGGCAATTATAGAGCCATGCACAACCAGCATGAATATTTTATGAGGGCTAAAACAGCCCTCAGAATGAATCATGGATAGATGAACGTACTCTCTCTCCTTCTCTCTCCTTCTCTCTCTCTCTCTCTCTCTCACACACACACACACACATTCACAAACACAAGCTTATGAGTTGAGTATTCCTTTCAGATGTGCCTTACAACAGACAACTTTAAAACCCAAAGACAAAGGGGAAAAAATCTATCCCTCAAAAAACAGAAGCAACCTATGTCTGTGTACATTTACCATTTGAGAAAATCAGTGTGTAGAGTGAAGCTGGGGAAAGGATCAAATAGGAAATAAATACTTCATAAAATAAATATTAAGATTTTTTAAAAAAGATACTCTCTTTCCTCTTCCTTTATCAAACCATTATATAACATGTATTAGCGAATATTTTAGATACTTCTTTTATTGAATCAGTATAGATCTGGTGGAGTAATATTCATTCCTACACTAAAATTTCTGAATATTTTAATTAAAGAATTTGGCAGACCTACCAGGCAATCTAGATGTTTTTAACTAAGATTCTCTAGAGTCCGCTCAGATTGACTATAAGATTGTATAGAGGCAGTTCTCGACTTACAATAGCTCATTTAGTGACTGTTCAAAGTTACAACAGCATTGAAAAAAGTGACTTAGGACCATTTTTCACACTTACTTTCCAGCATCCCCATGATCATGTGATCAAAATTCAGATGCTTGGCAACTGGTCCATATTTATGACTGTTGCTGCATCCCATGATCATGTAATCACCTTTTGCAACCTTCTGACAAGCAAAGTCAATACGGAAGCCAGGTTCACTTAACAATCAGCTTACTAATTTATGAACTGTAGTGATTCACTTAACAACTGAGGCAAGAAAGGTTGTTTAATGGGGCAAAATTCATTTAATAAATGTCTCAGTTAACAACAGAAATTTTGGGCTCAATTGTGGTCCTAAGTTGAGGACTACCTGTAATTACGATCAAAACACCTGAATTCCAGTAATAGTTTTCTAAAGTGTATGCAAATTTATGGAAACTCAATTTATGAAACTTTAGAGAGAAATACAGTCACAAAATATATTGGCTGTAACTTTATATCTATCTGCCTGAAGTTTGAATAACACAAATGTAGAGTATTGTAAATTCTTACTTATTCAAGTTCACAGAAGTCTTAACAATTAGACAGTTGATGCTGGTTTTGGAATCCTTCAGTATAATTTTTGAACATGGTGGCTTGGATGAACAATTTCTTAGTGCACATTGTATCATCAGCATCTGGATCCGCAACTGCTTTGTATGATTCACAATTTATTAAAAGTTCTTTCTGTGCTCAAGGGTCAGTGTTCACACAACCAGTTTCCAGAAGCGTAGACAACTATGATCCCTGTTCTGGAATCTGCAGAGTTGTCATCAGCACCATTTTAAAGACACCCATTTGTCTTTTTCTGCAGTGTCAGGTACTGTATAAAAGAAGTACATATCCAGCTTGAACCTGTCCCTATTGCCACAAAATTTCAACTTAACTTTAGGCATTTCAGTTTCCGTCTTCTCCCTAAGAAGATCTCTGCCTTCCATCCTTTAGGTCATGTTTCTCAACCTTGGCAAGTTTAAGATACGTGGACTTTATCTCCTAGAATTCCCGAGCCAATATGCTGACTCGACAGTTCTGAGAGTTGAAATCCACACATCTTATAGTTGCCAAGATTGAGAAATATCGCTTTAGGGTATTTACTTAGAAAAACTTTAGACAACTATGAGGAAGGGAACACACATGAGTGGCTTTTGTTCCCTGTTCCCTCACCCTTCCCCCAAGTTTGAATGTTTGTAGTTATCTACATAAACAATATGAGAAATGTGGAGATGGGTGAAAGGGAAGGAGGCTTAAGTTAGTATGTAATGGGTGAAAACATGTATTCCCTGCTGTAAGAATAGGGGGTTAAAGAGGAAAGAAAGATCACGATGGAGTGAAAATGTACATCACTTCACAGAGAATCCTGTAATTTTGTGGGTTTGGTAAACAAAGCAGGCGATTGTCCCAGCTAGCTTGTGGCTGCCACCATGGGAGCCACTGAGGCTAAGGAATTGTGAAATGAAGAATCTGGTTAAGATAATGTCATTTGGGGGGCATGTTTGCCAAAGGGTAAGTAATGTTAGTCACTTATGGCAGATTAACCAGTAGTATTTTATTTGAATTCATTTATATAAATTCATTTAAAGTTGAAGACTGACAGTAGAAAAAGCAAGACATGTCTAACTCTAGAATGTGATGATCATCTCTGTGCCTTAGCCATGGGAGCCAATGTTGTCCGAAAACACTTTCGTGGTCATGTGGCCAGCATGACTATATATCGAACAGCATGGGACACTGTTACCTTCCCACCAAAGTGGTGCCTATTTATCTACTCACATTTGCAGGCTTTAGAAGTGCTAGTTTGAATGCTGCTAATTAAACTGGACCTGGAGAAAATATTGCAAGCTCTGAACAATTTACTTTTGAATAGTGAACAAGAGGAGACTAGCTCACCACTTTTTCTTCCGACTGTTATTTTGCTACTGCCACTAGCTTTGTCCAATGAAGTGCCTCCAGATGAGGACTACATAATCCAAGGTTCTCCACCAACACAGACAATGAGATCCAGAAATATAGAACACGTGGCTATACATCAGGGGTGGGTTCTACTTACCTTTACTACCAGCTCACATCTGTGCACATGCACAGATCACCTATGATGACGTCCGGGTCAGTGGGCGAAGCCTCCTGCTGGTTTTACTACCAGTTCTTGCGAACCAGTCCGAATCAGGAGCAGCCCACCACTGCTATACATAGTTATCCATCATGTATTATTGCATTTCTGAAAGTGGGGAAGACAGAAATCTGCAGACCTAATGCAAAGGAAGGCTTTTTTAAAAGTATTATTACTCAGTAATCTTGGCAGGATTGAGCTCCCTGATTTCAATGAAGCACTCAGAAAAAAGCAAAACAGAATGACTATTAATAATATGCTGTTATGGTGTTCCAGTTTCTGTATATATCTATTCTTGGGTTGCTGTTTTTGCTGAATTTATTTATTCATTTTATACTTGCCTGGCCTGGATTAGATGTGCTTAGATTAAAAAAAAAATCTTTTAAAACATACGTATGAGGGGAGAGGGTGGGAAAAAAATCCTATATCCAAAACACTGTTGTTTTTCAGGGGCTACTATACAATTCAGTACATCTGGAGAAAGGAATTACCATTGTAAAGTAGTCAGGATTACCCAGCTACACTCATAAAGTGTAGCAAGAGAGAAACTGCAAAGAAGCCCTCTTCTGATTTAAACTCTACGTGTAGTGAGTAGGAAGGAATGCATATCCTGAGACCACAAATAAAAAGGAAACACTCTGCTAATTGCCTGGCTTTTTTTTTTAAAGTCATGATGTAAGTAAGTAAAACTAATTTGCAGATGGCATATTTTTCTGCTTTCCAGATTTTTGTTTAGGCATACCATAAAACAGGGCTTCTAGCTGAGCTAAGGAAGGCAAAGAGGCAACCAGCACTAATATCAAGCTCAAACATAGTTTAACTGAGCCAACTTTTTTTCTTCATTTCAATTAACGTGAAAAACAATTCTGAACACGCTAGTCTTTCATTTCTTTATTTTGATGTTCCTGTTTACCTTTCTCAAAAGCCATCCCAGGCACAATAAAGAATAGAAAAAACTAAATGCTAAATGCTAACACATGGAGGGCTCGCTAGCTAGCTTGTCGGAAATTTCTCTCATATTTTTTGCAAGTAACACTGGCCAAAATAAACTGAGCAAGTTTGATTTTCTTCATCATGAATTGACAGCTTATTTACCTCCACAGAGGAACATTCTAAACCCTGTAACTTTTTCACAGAACTAAGGCAGGGCTCTGCTGTCTCTTCTAAAGTATGTTTCTTTATGAAATGGTGGTTCCCCTGCTCGGGAAACATTTTCATGATAATAAACCTGATGGAATACTTTTCAGAATCAGATTCATAGGAGTGTGTGCTGACAAACAAACACCCTCAACCCCAAATTCTTCTAACGAAGACAAACTTTACAACAGATCACTCCAAAGTAAGCACAAGTTAATCAGTTCCTCACAGTTTTCTATCATAAGTGAAGAGGTCATTAGGTGATCTGGTGATCCGGTGCACAAATGTGACCTTTTTGAGATTCTGCACTCAAATCATTTGGAGTTACCTCCAAGCAATTTATTTATGATTACATGACCAGAAGAAGGTCATGGAGGATAGCTGAATGAGTCGGAAATTCATACAAATGGGAGCTTTATTCGCATTCATCATGAATGAGAGAAGATATGTATTATATGTGTTATAGGAATTCTGTGGTATTGTGGTAAGGAATACGATCCATCTCATTATTGTGGGATACTGCCTGAATTCTGCTACAGTAACAGGGAAAAGTCATTTCCATCTGCCATCAGTCGCAATGAAAATAATAGCTTTGGATGTCTGTAAGGCAGTCTGAGATGGCATGCAAATATAAACAGGGAGGTGCTGGGGGAAAGAAGCATAACCTTGCTTGCACTTTTTCCTTCACTAGCCAAAAAGTATTTCAAACAAACAAAGCTTTGCAATGAGCTATTGTTTGCTCTAAATCCTTAAATCAAAGCAAAAGAAAGAAAAATATTCTACAGTGGTAAGCAACTCTCTGAATGTAGAAACTATATTAACTGTACAATATTTAAATAACCTACTGTTCTGTAACAAGCATTATAAAGAGAGTAGCCTTTTTAAAGTCTTTTTGTTTGGTGCCCTATAAAACAATTCCAAACTGTTTTTATTTATAGAACAACCTTAAAAGACGCATATGGATTAAAATCTCATCTATTGTACATGTATATTGCTTTAAACATTTCTTCCATGTTTCTTGTTAAGCTAGATATAAAAATCTGTTATTTAAGAATAGATCCTCTTCTATCTAAGGAAGGACTGACAAAATGTGTGGCTCTTGGCTCTCCTTCTTTTTTTTTAATCTTTACATTGGTTCTTTTACAAAATCCTTTAATTTCACGAAACTGTCACAGATTCCACTGGAGGCATCAGTAGCTCTATCACACAGAACAAAACTGTTAGCAAAATCATTTTGTGTTAGTTTCTAATTCTTTCTCTCTTTCATATGAATAAGCAAAACAACTTCTACAATACAAGGCAGGGGCAGGATAAATTTATGCAAATTATTGTGCTTTAACATTTTGTTAATATAGCAGCTTGTGTTGAATATATCCAGCCCTTTAGAAAACTACTATATAGCAACAATTGTCAGAGCTGGTATAGCTGCAAACATCAACATTGCCATTATAGTGCAGCTACTATTAATTAATCTTGCTCTTTTTCATGGTTGCAGAAGTTAGGACTTGTTCACTGACCAAAACAGTGATTTAAAACAAAATGGTGGCAATACTTAACACGATTAGGAAGGGGAAAAAAGGATTCTACATGTGAGAATTGAACTGGTTCTGCTTTTCTCAGTCACTGTACCACAACTCAGGCAGTATCCCGCAATAATGAGATGGATCTGAATGGTTTTGACGGCTGCCATTATCTGGAAGCCTCTGACAGCTGTGGTCATCAGGAGCCCTCTAAACAAATGATCAAGTCTGTTCTGTGAATTGGATTCAATGACTGACCTTCAGATTTTCACCAGCCTTCTCAAAGTTGTGTTCAGAGTATCGTAGAGTTGGAAACGTCTATTAAGACCACTGAGTCTAACCCCCTGAGTCTGCTTCCTCTTTCTTTCCAGGCTAACCTGATGCTTTCATAATGGCTGCCACATACCTTTTTCAAGGCTATTTCTATACTCCTGTACATCTACTGTGTGAGAAGCATAAGCATTTTCATTACTTGTTCACTTATTTTTCAAGAGAATGTTAAAAATTCAAAAGGCCTGGGCACACAACACACAAAGTAACCTTACGTTTGTCCTTTGTAATGATAAATTGAAAAGAACCTGTGGCACCTTCTTTTTGGATCATTCCAAATTTAACAGGAAAATTGGAACAATTGAGCTAAAGGTTTTCTATGTAGTTGGAAATTCCATGTAATTTGTCAGACAGTATTTCAGATTTAATTCACATCTTTTTCAAATAGACACCCCTGCCCTCATTCCATTAGAATGCGAAACACTTATGTGGCTCCTTTCCCCCATGGGAAAGTATTTCATAATATGAGACCTCATCTGTCATTTGAAGAGGTACAGTTATCTGTTCTTTATGAGAATTAGAACAAAGTTCCACTATGAATTATACAGACAAGACAATGAATCTGAATATCCCTGAGTAATATACAGTATTTGTATATGTGTTTGTTTCATACTATCTCAATTATTGTTTTTCTGCATAATTGCCCTCCAATGCATTCTCTTAAGGAAGATAATTATTTCCAGAGCAATCACTTTGGCAAAATGAGAAGGCAAAAGGAAAAAGGACTTCTCTTCTTACCCCCATTAATGGAGGGGAGAAAAAATTAAATTGGGACTTTGCAGATTGTGAGCCATTTAGGAACAATAATTGATAGCTTTATATTTGATGAAATCACGGTAACCTGCCCTAAGGCTACCAGATAGGGTAGGCTATATATAATGAATAATTCATGAATAATTAAGGAAAGTCTCAGATTGAGGGCAGAGTCTAGTGAAACTGTGTGTTGCTAGGGTTTTTTTTTTTTAAAGTGCATCCAACAGGTTTAATTTTTTAAGTCCTGGAGGTCTGTAATTCTGATAGGCAGGACATAAAGAGTACTTAATTCTTTTTTCTATTAGCTATTGTTTACTTATACTTGTATCCCAGCCATATTAGTTTTCCATCAATCCGTGTTGCCATTTAAGATTATCATTTCAAACCAAGCAATTCCCAGACTGTCCTACTTGATTTTGAAAGAAGACTGAACCCCATGAGAGTCAATGGAACTTCAAGGGCTGTTCTTCAGATCCCCCAGGACTAGCAAGGTAAAGGCTCCTTTTATCTTTAGGTAAATGGTTTTTTCCCCCTTTGAATTAAGCCCAACTCCTAGTTATTACATAGGCATGAATATCTCATTTTCTTAGCCACTGTCTTTTTTTTCAGGATTGTTTTATTTTTAATTCAGTATAGACCACAACTTTGGGATTTCCTGATGGTCTCCCATTCAAATAATCAGTTTTTAAATCAGCCGAGTTCGGATAAGTGCTGCCACCTGCTGTGGCTTCTTGGACTCACTCTAGTAACAGAAGCAGGTGGAAGTTGAAGCAACTTGCTAAATTCTTACCTATCTAGAATGTTACCCTGAATACCCTATTCTTGTGTGAGGTAAAGTGAAAGAATTAGCAGAGATGCATGTTAAACTCCATCTTCAAATTTTTCAGTTCCTCACTCTGAGTAGCATAACCTTTGAAACAAGGGCCAGGGCAGTGAAAAGATAGGAATGCTAATACATTTATTTGTGGATCAAATTTGTAGGTGGGGTTTGAAACCCTTACATACCTTAGATTGTTGCCTCATTTCCTTTAAAATAGGAGATTGTTTACACAGCAAAACAACTGTAGGGAGAACTGTTGGGGAGGAGCATCTTGATCTCAGAAATGGACCTCAACATGTACTTTGAGATTATTACTTTGAAATATTTTTAAATTGTACTTTTCTAACTAAAAACCATTGGAAGAAACCTTTGTTGCACCCTTTCTTTATGGTCTTCCAGCAGTAAGAATGGGCTCAATAGATAGACAGTCATTCAAAGGAAGAGGAGTCTTCCACCTATATTTGGAAGGCAGGTCTCATTTACCATCACCTTGACAGTTTTCAAAGGTGGGAACAGAGCTGCAACTGACTAGACTGAGGCCCAGAAAATGTAACACAGGTTTCTCAGAAGAGGAGAAGGAGGAAACATTTCTCTGGACCATAAGCTTTTGAATTTGTAGCCAAAAAGATTCCTGCAGGGATCAGAAACATAGTTTGAGAATAAACTTTAAGTAGACAGGAGGCCAATGCTTCATGTAAAAGCTTCAGAAGTCTCAGAAAAGGAGATGTTTGACCAAGAAAATGGTCCTTTGTAAAACCTAGAAAAGCACAAATAATTCCCACCGTTGTCCCATAACACTCTACAACGCCACTCCTTAGAGCTTCTTGGACATGCCATTCATTCAGAGTATCTGATGTCTGCTGCAACAACAGTTTTGAGCACAAACAAATACAGGTCTTGGGGACAATTTGAAAGCAATTAATTTGACTCTTGGAACCACATTTCTTCCAGTCCTAAGACTGTACAGAGAGTCTATAACTTTCCATATAAATTCCCTGAGGTGAAAGTCATTCTGTAATATCTCAAAGAGTTATTAAATGTGATTTCCAAGTTACCACAATACAAGCAGACAGGTAACTACCACAACAGCAGAATAATAATAATAGCAAACTGCCCAACAGATGGCAGCTAAAGCAAATCACCTGATTTAAATAAGATCTGTATTCAATCCATTCAGGCAAATTTCCAGATGAGAATTTAACTTGACTGCCAGAAGGAAATCGTGCTATAGAAGAGTCAAGCTAACTTGTAGCAAACACAAAATTACTGCCACTAATACAAGCATTTAGAATGCAGCATATCAGCGCATATCAATATATTAAAAGAGACCAAGATTGAGCCAGAAGAATATCTCAAAAGGTTTCCTGTTTTAACCACTGATGTAGCCTGCTTGTCAACAGAATTATTGATGAGGCATGCTTTTGCATGAAGCTAATTTCTAAGGACAAGGCTTCAGCATTTATATGCCAAAAGAAAATATACATGAAAAATAAAGTGCAGCGAGAGAGCAAAGCATGAATAAGTTGGTGGGCGGGATTGGGGGAAGGGAATGAAGGGCATGGTGGACAAAAGAGCTTTCTGACCTGGAGTTAGAAGCAGAGGTTGGCATTATTTTACATTAGAAACAATCCACATTCAAAACTGTAATTGATAGCAGTGGAGTGTTGGGGAAAGGGGTTATGGTTTTGAGGCAAACTGAGCTGCCAATCAAATTCAGTGTCTCAAAGAATAAAAGCTTCAGTGCCACATTGTGTGGAATACAAGCAGACAGCATTAAAGTGGTCTGTTTGTCAAGTTTCTGCACACTGTCTGGAGCCATTTAGACACTGAGATCCAAATACTAACACAGTATTATTGGGAATTATTATTATTAGCCATATTGTACTATATTCTCAGAACTGAACAAAGCAATGATCCCAATTTAACATTAAACCACTATTGCGCCCTATATTAACAAAGCTGTTAAGAGATAAATCAAATTATATTTATAGTTTGCTAAATAAAAGCTATGCCACAGAGGTGATGTTCTTTTTCCATTTCTTTTGGTTGTAATAACCCATAATTTTCAACCAAGTCCTAAAGCCTACCATTCCCTCCCATTCAAATATTTATTTACCCAAGAGACAATTAATTCCAGCCAAATGAAGCCTAAACATCTACAATCTGGTTTTAAAAAAATGCCTCACAACTGCTAAATAATTAAGGCCATTTCTTACATTGCTATAATAATAAACACAATTCTGCATGCAGGAGATTCTTGCTACTGCCATAAAATACGTATGGGCTCAAATTATGGACATATAGCTGCTCTGTTGTAAAAAAAAATATGCAGTAGAATTTAAACCCTCAGAATGGTGAGTAGCAAGGAATTCTGGGGATTTAAGTGTAACAGCATGGACCATATACATTTGCAGAAGGTTGGTTTACTAAAGCATCTGCATTCCAATGCTGTCTGTTGAAAATAGATGTGGAAAACAGAATCTGTTCGAGGATCTGTTCTCTTCAGATAACTGAGATTGATACGATTTTTCAAAATTCCTGGTGGAAGTTATGTAGCAGAATGAATTATTTAGATTAACAGGGTTGGAAGGGACCTTATAGGTCATCTAGTCCAACCCCCCACCCAAGCAGGAGACCCTACACCATTTCCAACAAATGGCAGTCCTATCTCTTCTTGAAAGCCTCCAGTGATGAAGCTCCCACAACTTCCGAAGGCAAGCTGTTCCATTGGTTGATTATTCTCACTGTCAGAAAATTTCTTCTTATTTCTAGGTTGAATCTCTCCTGGATCAGTTTCCATCCATTATTGCTTGTCTGGCCTTCGTGTGAAAATAGCTTGACCCCTTTCTCTCTGTGGCAGTCCCTCAAATAATGGAACACTGCTATCATGTGTCCCCTGACTCTTCTCTTCACTAGTTCCTGCAACCGTTCTTCATATGTTTTAGTCTCCAGTCCCCTAATCATTCTGGTTGCTCTTCTCTGCACTTTTTCTACAGTCTCAACATCTTTTTTATAGTGTGGTGACCAAAACTGGATGCAGTATTCTAGGTGTGGTCTTATTAAGGCTTTATAGAGTGGTATCTCACTTGATCTTGATTGTATCCCTCTGTTAATGAAGTTTAGGATTGCATTGGATTTTTTTGGCTTCCACTGCACATTGCTGGCTCATATTTAGCTGGTTGTCCACTAAAACTCCAAGATCCCTCCCACAGTTACTGCTATTAAGCCTGGTTTCACCCAGTCTATATGTGTACTTTTGGTTTTCTTGCCTAAGTGTAAGACTTTACTTTTCTCTACATTGAATTTCATTTTGTTAAATAGGGGCCAGTGTTAAATAGGGGCCATCTGGATCTTGAGCTTATCTTCTAGGGTGTTAGCTACTCCTGCCAGCTTAGTATCATCTGCAAATTTGGTAAGTTCTCCTTCTATTCCCTCATCTAAGTCATTTATGAATAGAACTGTTCATTCCTTAAAATCACCTTTGTGTAGTGCTGAGAATGGGAGGTTGTTCCCGATGCATTTCTCAGGACTAATTTATTGGAGGTGTAACTTCAGGTGCACTGATTCTTCATTTATCACACAATTCAGAAGAGGCAAGGAATATAGACAGGGAGTTGGGAATTCCTTCTTATTTCCTCTTTCCCTCATATTCTGCCTGCTTGCTCTCTGTGTGGTTTCCATCCAGTCTTTAGACTTTATACAAACTGGCTCTCATGATTTTCACTTAAAAAGATATAGCTAGCTAGGAGCTGAGCTTTCCCCTTATCCTCCAAGTATTTCTTATAAAAAGCCTCTTTATCTGTTGAAGTTACAATGAGCTGTTTCACCAATCCTTGTTCATTTTAGATTCCTACTCTTCAAGAACACACAAACTTCTTCTTCCAATATAAATAAGTTCAGAAGCATAAATGACAGGCTCTTGGCTCTGTCTAAGAACTGAAAAATTTGAGCTGCTCTTGTGGAGTATTTAGGATGAAGAAATCAGAAGTATGTGCTCCTAGGACAACAGCACATATTATACTTCTGTTCTGAAAGTTGTGTTGGTTGTCCATTTGTTTCTGGGTCCAATTTAAGATGCTGGTTTTAAACTTTAAAGCCCCTCATGGCATGGGACTAGGTTATCCAAAGGACTATGTTTTCCCAATTATATCAGCCCGGCCCATTAGATCTGGCAGAGGGGGTATGCCACAGTTAGCATTTGCCAGGGAATTTCTCTGCTGTGGGATCCGCTTTATGGAACATTATCACATTGATATTAGGTTAATTCACCCCTTTGGATGTTCAGGAAGTCCCTCAACACCTGGTTATGCCATCAGGCCTGGGGGTCCCAGGGAACTGGAGACTTGTTCAGATGGCTAGACTATTGAGATGGATATACTCACACTCTCACACTCTCTCTTCTTGGGATTGTATATATTTTTAATTTTAATTATCTCCATTTTAATGCTGGTTTTTCTACTTTTAAATGTTTGTTTTTATATATGTTTTCTTTCGTACTTCTTATTGTCTGCTACCTAAAGTAATTTCTCTTGAGATGGGCAGCTAAATAAATTTGATTAATAAATATATTTACGGTAACTTGCCTTATCCAGGCAAGTTCCCATACTTCTATTGTTCATGGCATATATTAAACACATTAATATTGCAGTATTTGATCTTAAAAATAAGGCTGAGAATCATATTTTCTCAATAATACGTTAAGGTATGCAGTTAAGGCATTGTGAGTGTGGCTTAAGAAATAATTGTATTAAAACATACAATTGGTGGCATTATATGGATAAGCTCCAGACTCATTGAATAGCCATGTTCAGGCCACAACCTCAAGCTTAGTTATTTTGAATTTTTTTAAAAAACTACAGATAAAAAATAAAACAATTTCCATTTTCAGTTGCCAAATCATTCACACCTGGAAAATTATAGGTAGCTTTTGTTTACATTTAAACTCCAAATGAATTGCCCCACAGATGTGGGATAGTGCAACACATGAACAAAGGTTCAGCTAATGCAATAATCAACTCGCCACAACTCACCACAAACATTTCTGTCTTTGCCTGCACTAAAAAGCCTTCTAAGATTCCATCCCAAATCTGTCTTGCAGTACACTTGATCCAATAGTTATTTACTTTTACCTCAGAAACAACTGAAGTGAAATTCAGTACCGCTAAGTTCAGTGTGCTGCATCTGTACCACAAAGTCTTGTGCCTGGTGAGTGGACAGCAGTATCAACAAATGCACTTACCTAGTTTGGTAATGAAACATCTTCAAGAAAAGTCTGTAGAGATTCTTTATATGATCCAGGTCATGGTTGTTCCAAAGATGCTTTTTCAAGAGGCAACTGGACTTTCTTGTTTTTTCTTTGAAGACGTTTTGCTTCATATCCAAGAAGCTTCTTGGATGAGAAGCGAAACGTCTTCAAAGAAAAAAAAACCAAGAAAGTCCAGTTGCCTCCTGAAAAAGCACCTTTGGGACATCTGCAAGAAAACAATAAAGCTCAGAGAGCACCAAGGACCCCACATTTTTTTTTTTTTAGATTTATATACCGCCCTTCTCCCCGAAGGGACTCAGTATATCCACACTGTAAGTCAATGATATCACTATTCTTAACAGTCATGTATCTACATAGTGCTGAAGCTGTAGTTTGGGTATTATCTCTCCTTGCCTCCATGAAAGAGGTTAAAGGTGACCCCCTTTTACACAGCAGCAAAAGTTTTAGTCTATCAACACAACGCAAGAGCTGCTACTACCAAGGTCAAAATTGACTCTGAAAAAAAAAAGTCATGCAAATTCGTAACTATTGCATTGTATTTTAAAAAAAAATACATATGTGGAAGTGACCATGCTGGTACCTATTTATGCTAAATTGATTATACTGCCCTGATATCAATAGTGCAAGTAACTGTAACTAACCTCTTTGGACATAGATCTTAAAGAGCGTGTCTAAAGTACTATGATAAAATGATGGAGAACTTACGACATGAAGAATAAAGCATGTAAATTAATAGGTTTTGTGTAGATGGCATGGAGGATCAGGAAGTCTGGTCAAGCCAGTCAAGTGCTAGATGGACGGCAATACGAGGCTACTATAGCAGAAAATTTGCATAGTCTCCTACACAGAAATAAATCCAGTTCCCCTTTTGAGTGACAGACAGGAAATACAACTTCGACAAACATCAGGTGAACGTTGCACAACCAGAGCAGTGAGCTGTGACTGCCAAGGTAAAGAAGGAGACCTCTTCTCTTAAAACTCCTGGAAAGCTATTAAGAGGAAAAGACAAGTGATGTTGCTGAGGAAGAAAGGTTAATCTGCCTCTTGTCTTAAGAACTTGCCTGATTTTTCTCCTGACCTACATTGTCGTCTGAGCCTTCAAACACACGGAACAAAAACTGCTTTTGTCTCTGCTAGACAATGATCACCCAAGTTGGTTGAAAATAGATTTATCAGGCTCCAAGGGTTATTGTTTGCAAATAGATAGTATACACATTACTATTTCACAGTTCAGCTATGACATTATTAACCTACTGTGCAAGGATTTTATGGCCAGATTGCTTCATTCATCAAAAATAGGGGAAATTGAAAACCCTATAAGGGAGCAAACATTTCAGCAGGCTTGGGTTTCACTTAATGCCATTAATCTATCTATTTACACAAGAGGCAGAAAGGTTCATTTAGTAATGCCTTGCAGTACAGCGTAAAAGCCTCAAATCAGTTATCAGGCATGAGTGCATGAATGTCATATTTATCGTTGTAACATGTCTGAACCATTTTTCTCTGATGTTAGGTTTTGCTGGTATAATTTTTTTGTAGTTAAATATACTCTTTCACTGTGACAACTAGCCTGCCGCCAATACACAATTGCATGCTTAACTGGTTACTGGGGGTTGGGATGGGAATAATGCCATTATTCCAATTTCTGCATTTTTTTAGACTCTTCCAAGCAATCCATAAGACAATCTACTGAATAGTTTGGTTCACATATTCAAAGAAACATGGGTTTGTTTGTTTTTTTACTTTTATGATTAACTCTTATTATTTTTTTGCTTTTTTTTTTTGGCTTGAAATTGTGTATTCCAAATAAAATGTTTACAATAAGTAAACATGAGTATTCACTCATGTCTTGGTTGTATCATGAAAGGCTATAATAATATAATGCATATCAAGCTACCTTGAAAAATATTCAGGAACCTCAACTGAATCAGAATGTAGCTGAATCAAGTGATCAATATAGAAAGAAAGTGAACAAGATTTATGAATGGGTAATATATAAGTTAAGAGCCAGTTTTGTGTAGTGGTTAAGGCATCAGGCTAGAAATTGGAAACTGTGAGTTCTAGTCCTGTCTTGGACACGAAGCCAGCTGTGTGACTTTAGGCCAACCATTCTCTGTCAGTCCTAGGAAGGAGGCAATAGTAAACTACTTCTGAAAAATTTTGGTAAGAAAATTGACTGGTCAATTTCCAGGAGTCAACACTGACTCAAAAACAACAACAACAACATAATGATCAGTCCAGCTTAAGTCATAAACCACCAACATGTCTCAGGCCATAACTGTAACAGCCCACAACTGCAAAATAGATTTATAGATTTACTTTTGATTTCCAAAATGCATCTCTTCAATCTGACATTGCTACATGTTTTTCATAATATGTTGGATATTTTATGTCACTGTCATGATGGTTTTATTCTTTAAAGCCATTTTATTTTATTATATAAGGCGGTCTATATACAAACATATTAATGTATAAATCAGCGGTTCCCAACCTGGGGGTTGCGACTCCTTTGGGGGTCGAATGGCCATTTCACAGGGGTTACCAAAGCCCTCTCTCGCCCCCCCCCCACGCTTTCACTCACCCTAATCCTCTGCCTCTGTTGGATCGCCGGTCGCTGGTTGCTTACCCCACCCACTCCCAATCTATTTATACTATAAATGAATATATACAGCAATAACTGCTGTACACTGATAATTTACTGCTATACGCTGATAATATACACTGTAATTTCAAAAATGTAACCCCGACCAGCACTCAAATTCTCTGTATAACTGTCTCAGGTATTAGTGACGAATGCACGCTTAGCACATCAAGGATAGGGTTGACATACTATGCTAATCCATAGTTTATTTTAATAATGCTTTTTAAAATAAGCCTAATGACTATGTTCACTTATCCAGTTAAGTCACAAACCACATTATTGCTTATCATGATGCCTGAACAAAGCCAGTTTTGGTGATTTAACTGTTAGCTCTGCAAAGTAGTCCAGACAAGAAGCACAACGAGGAGTACCAACTCTACCTAATGGCAAGAATACATTAACAGAACCTTCCAAAACTAAAAGTATTTCTTCCCCACTTTCCATCTACGCTCTGGAAAACTAGACAGGGTTCTTTCAAAATATTTCCCAGCCATCTCTCCTGTGGGCTGAGACATCTTTTACATGCCAGTTATCCAGTCTGCTACTCTCCCTCCTAGCTCCCTAGGTCCTTTTGTTATACTATTATATCATCTTACAAATAACCCAACCCAAACAGCCTTATTTGTACTTCCTGCAGGTACCAGAGTCTTATACAGGATTATTGTATTTTATATAGGAAGTGTAGGATCAACTAAGTTCAATTAAATTCTCTTTCCATTGTTACATCTCATCATATATGATGTGGATTTCCAATTAAAGTTGATCCATGAGAATACTGAGTAGAATAATGGATTTCTCTGTTTCAGCCATAACATATTCCATGTCTAGTTTAAGAGATGTGAGCATCTACTGAAGATTCTTCTCCCAGTACAAATATCTCAACCATGTGTTCCACACCCTGTTTGATATTTACTGAAGCAAATCAGAAGATTGGTTAAGGAACAGGAAGCAGATGGTACAAGTAAAGAGAACATTGTCATAAACAAGGAAAGCAAATTTCAGGGTGACTTGATTGGGCATGATAACATAACTAATGAGTTTGCAAAGTTTGCAAATGACACCAAAGGATTCAGATTGAATCTTCAAAGTATTCCTAAGGGGGGGAAAATCCCTTCTAGGGGGAAAAAATCCCTCCTAAGGAAAAAAAATCCCTGCGTTGACACTGAAAAGCTAGAAAAGAAATATATTGACAGGTACAGTAGTGAAAATGTTAACACAGGTTGCTTTCACAAAGACTTTTGTCCCTTGCACTTTCTACATTACTTTGTCCTACCACACAGTTTCTTCACTGGTACTGCCCCTTTTATGTGGTACTTTGGCTTCAGAAGCAATGGTAGAACTTGACAGATGGCAGTAACATGATCTGGGCCACAGACCTAGGATTTCTAGGAAATCTCATATCCAAGTATAATCAGACCTAGCCTGCCTAATGTACAAAATGGGATAAAGTTAACCAGGTCCTGCTGCGATAACTAAAGAGGAGATATATCTACTAGAGAATTCTCTGATACCATTACTTTAAAACTATTCTACTTGAGAAGAAGTGCTGATAATTGAGGAAATCTCATTTGGTAGTAGGAAAGTGGATAAATGGTTTTTGTTTTAGAAGAATACCTTAAAAATCAAAGGCAATTGATATAGACCAACTACAGTAAAGGATTTCTTCAGACAGTTATTTTATGGAATTAGTTGGTGTAAAATGCAGCAAAGCTGATTGGCTTTAAGGTCTTTAATTTCATTTTCCATCCACGGAAGATAGATCACCTAACCTTTATTATATATGAATGGTTAATAGAATCTCCAGAATTAGTAGAAAATTCCCCATTTCATATCAATTGTGGAAGAACAGCTGCAGGGGACTGATACTGTATGCATAATTATATATTTTGAATATGGGCTTTGTGAAGCAGGATCTAAATCATAGAAAGGGAGGTCAAAAAAATGTTATGGCAGCTGCAAATAAGACACATGGTTTTAAAAAAGGAGGGACTTTCATCATGTGGTGGTGGCCACTATTTTGGCTTTTGAACTCCCCTTGCAAACCCTCCCGACCACTGGACATTTGTTCTGCTTCTTTAGATTCATTTCTTCATTGGTAAAGTATAAAGCTGCTTCAGATACTCAGAGGTAAAAGTTATACCTTACTCCACTGGCTGCATTAGAACGGTACTATATGAAATTCATCAATACAGGTAGTCCTCAATGTATGGCCATAGTGGAGCCTGTCCATTATGGTCATATTTTGTGAAATAGCCTGGTTGTGTAACTGACCTGATTGTAGCAGTTTTCAAGTGAATGCTGTAGTCATGAAGCAAGTGGTGATAGTCATTAAGTGAATGCCACAGTCATTAAGCAAACTAATGGTTCACTATCGGCAGAGTTTTGCCAAAAACTGTAAGATCCACTTTGGGGGGAAACCACTGTAAACCATTGTAACCACAGGATGCTACAAACAGCCATAAATATGGCCATATCATTGAGTGTCCTAAGTTTGGTCACATAAAGATTGAGGGGGCCTGATGGGTCATAAGCAGGGGTGAAATGTTCTGAAGTCTGCTACCAGTTCACTTCGCACCGTAGGCACTAAGAAGCCTTTTCTGAGTCTGCAAAGGTAAGTAGAACAGCGAAGGGGGGATAACAGCTGTGCCTCACGATTTAGATTCGCTAGAAAGCAGGACAGCTGATTGTCGCACAACTGATTGTCGGAACTTTTTATTTTTTTTTTACTTTTTTAAGCATTTTTTTACTACCAGGTCTGGTGAACCAGTTGTAAAAAAAATGCTTAAAAAGTTTTTTTTTAAAAAAACAAAGTTCCGACGATCAACTGTGCAAAAATCAGCTGTGCCACGCGATCTTTGGAACTTTTTCTTTACATTTTTTTAGCATTTTTTACTACCAGTTCGGATGAACCAGCCCAAACCAGTAGCATTTCACCCCTGATCATAAGTCCCATTTTTTAACTTGGGTCATAACTTCAAATGGTTGCTAAGCAACCAGCTATAACCTGAGGATTACCTATAACTTTGAAGCTCAGTTCCCTTACAGCAAATAAGTATCACACTACTGTACTTCTCTGCATAGAACAGAGACTGAAGATTTAGAGGGGAAATATTTTAAGGACAATCAGGGACACGTGTCTAAAGCAAGATGTCAACCCTTCTTCTTGGAATGAAACTTCACAAATGAACAAATTCTGAAGATTCAAAAGCAGTTGAGGGGAGGATTTCATCTCAGAATGTTCTTGTTCAGAAACTTCCGTGGTGACCATTATCTGTGAGGAAAATTTCAATATACTTCTTGACAGTAGTAGTGGTCCCGTATGATTTTTTTGAACAAGAAAGCTGAGATGTAATAAAAGGTTCCAATTCTGCTGAAACTTACAGGTTTTGGTTTGGTTGGTGGCAATGGTGCATTTTAGCTGGCCATGTCAGATGACAACAAGGCAGAACCGTATATGTTAGGGAAGAGGCTGTAGCTATGCTGGCTGGAGAATTCTGGGAGTTGAAGTCCACAAGTCTTAAAGCTGCCAAGTTCGAAGACCTCTGCTCCAGAGTATGGGTATCCAACCTATTGGCACTGAATAAAGAGGAATTGTCTGGGGCCACATATAAAATATATTTAATGTATATAAATGCATAATAATATTTAAAGTTACAATCTTATGGGGACACATCACTAGCTGTCCACGGCTGCATAAGGCTATAGATTCGACAGTCCTGTTCTAGAGCCATGTTAGTGACTGTCTAGCTGGACAACTTGATTTAAAATGCTTGTCTTTACCTTGATCTGATTTGGTCACAAAACATTGATACGGACTTAAATCAGTAACACCCCGAAGTGGAACAATAGTGAGGACTTGGGCTAGACCGGGAGAGATCTAGCTACAAATTTACCCTCTTCTGGTTGTGAAAACTCACAAAATGACTTGGAGCCAATCTCCTGTCTTTCAGTTCAACTGTTACTCACCACATGAGAGTGTGTTGCCGAAGAAAACTGAAAGGATTTTTATGTACATTGCCATGAGTTGGTGGAAGAAAGGCAGGATATAAAATAAACCAAGATTGTAAAGTTGAAAAAGTATCTACTTATTATAGTAGTCTAAAAGAGGTGCAGTGTGAATAGAGGTAGGTAGACCCCTTGAATTCTCTCAAGGAGGGCAGGTGCAATATAATTGACTTAACTTAATATTGGCTTTTTTGCTACTTGAGGGCAAAGAAAACAACCTGTAAATCTAAGCAAAAGGAGGAAAATGCAAACAGCAAAGCTTGATCAGGCAATAGGATATGAGCCAATGAATACCATTACATTAAAATAAAACAATTTGATTTAAAGTACCGAGAAATGTAAAAAAATAAAATAAATCTATTCACAATGTAGGATTTATTAGGAATATAGAGAAATGTTCTCATTCTGGTTTAAACGATGATTTGTAAAATGACGGGGAAGGGATGTAAAAGGGTGTAAAGGCAGAATAATGTTGGCTTTCCCTCTACCATCATTACCAGCTCACTATGATTTGCAAACCCAAATGATTAACCTCTCCATTGGGCTCCTGTTTCCAGGGGAAACAGCAGAAAGGAAGCTTTTTCTGTGCAAATCTCTAAATCAGATTGCACAAGGATCACAGGCAGCTGATAGCAGAGCACATCTTTTTGTCATCAAAACTTTACAAAATATTTATTTGGTCACGAAACAGAACTACATAAAGTATCATACATTGACAGTTTCTACTGCAGGCTTCAAGTCAGGGGAAAAATTAAAAAGGTGTTCTTAAAACGTATTGAAGTTACCATATATCATCATCATCGATGATCATGAACTTTTCTTTTCTTTTCTTTCTTTTTGTACACACTGAATGTCAATGACACAATCCTCAGGCTAGTAGAATAAAATGGGAATAGAAAAGGCAGAAAGAAAATTTTGTACAACATTACACATTTTATAATGGTATAATGGAAAGGAAAGATTGGGAGACAGGGGCTTTCACAGGGTTTCCCAGCTTCTTCTTTTTTTAAAAAAATAATAAAGGTAACTTTATTAATGCTAGGCATTATTGTCATTATACATGAACCCAGCTAAATCACTCCTTGGTAAGGCTATACCATATCTAAGGTCATGACTGGAAAAATGCAGATGATCATGAGATGGCAGCATACCAAGAAGTAGTAAAAGGTGGATCTTAAACTATTGTAATACCTGTTTTCCGGGCACCCTCACATTTTATGAAAAGTGCACTATTTAGTTCAGCTACATTTCTAAAACCAGTTTAATGTTAGCTCTTGTACAATATCACAAGGCCTGCTTGTAACCAGTGAATGTAGAAGGCATTTTAAAAAATCCATTGACACAGGTAAAGAATCAAGTTGCCCATATAGCTCAGTATGGTTGAAATTTAGGGCTTATTGTTTTGTTAAGAAACATTTTTTTAAAAAAAATTAGGCTTCTTTTAGATAAATGGATCATTGGCACAGCAGGATCCCCAGAAGGAAAGAAAGCAGATGACAACCATTCAAAGAAGCTGTTCCTTTCTGTAGGACTATTCCCACAAATTGCCCATTGGGAAGGATCCTAAAAATGCCCTTTGTTTTAAAATAACATTTATGTAAAGTTTGCTTGCAATTTTTATAGCGATTATAAGCTGCTTTGGGAGCATTCTTTTCCTGAAAGACAGGATAGAAATAATAGAAATAAATAAAAAAAATGTTTTCATGAAAATTAACACTACATTTGTTGATTTTGTTCTCTCCTCATAGAAGAAAGAAAGAAAGAAAGAAGGGAGGGAGGGAGGGAGGGAGGGAGGGAGGGAGGGAGGGAGGGAGGAAGGAAGGAAGGAAGGAAGGAAGGAGGAAGGAAAGAAAACAGTCTCAACAGCTTGTGAACTATGATTAATTTTATCTATCAATCCTGATGACTCCCATACACTCACATGTTCTTATTAGGAAAGTGTGTATTTTTTAGAAACAGCCTCTCCGAGTTGTTTTCAATCATCATTATTGTGAGTTACAGCATGCAATTCAACCAAATTTCTTGATCAGCTTGTTGTGTGGATCGATAATTGTAAAGTGCCTTATCTGGGTTACTGATACACAGCTCTTTTACAAACTCCAAAACAGTAAACATTCTCCCTAGCATTACATAGACTGCCATCTGCTTCCTCCTATCAGAATTCAAATTCTCAGCTGCTACAGATCCAAAATGGCAGGGCAGCCTGCCCTTCTAATGGTTCCCTTGTGGGTTCAAATGCATCTGTCTTTGATTCCACTCTTGGGTCCAGAGACCACATTTTGAGAAGCAGCAACCAAAAGAAATCCTTACTTTCAACACCTCTCCTTGTAATGATTTGTTGATTTTTAACTCATACAGCTACTGTTTCTTTCTGAGCTTCTTCCAGACGCTGCTTTACGCAAAGGAAACTTAATTACATCCTCATTGCTATGATCTTCCCATTCCACTGCCCCAAATTTTAATGCTCCCCCCACCTACCCTCACCTAAAATAATAAAATCTTACTTTTCTCATTTCTTTTTTCTTTTTGGGAAATAAACATACCTTCCAGAACGAAATGCCCTGCTGAAGCTTGCAGGGCATTATTTGAGTTTCTACAGTACAGTATCCACTATTTTTCTCTATTTATATATTGTAAGTCAGGATGAAAGAATGCATAGTTTCTCTTATCTTGTGTCATTGGGATTAGGATTTAAAATATTCCCTACAAATCAATATAATCTTTCCAACTGGGCAAGTCAACCTGAGTTCTCTTCTCTGCCCAGCACATTTTCAATTACTCTGCATGTTTTCGACTTAGTAAACCAGCTTAATTTTGGGCTAGTCCATAATATTAGAACATGTTCTACACATTGAAAAGCAGGGGAAAGGAGGAGGAAAAAGGAGCAATTTTAGTGCCTTTAGTAAATTTTAAGCTTCTGGCGGATATAAATCCAAAAACACTGGGGAAATCCCCCTTTTTTTGCTTGTAATATGCTTTTAGATTTATTATTGAAAGAACCTCCACTTAATCCCTCTGCAAGTTTTACCTGCATTCTAATATAGGTTTCCTATGAAAATCAAAACAAACCTGAAATACAAGAAACTAAAGAAACACTGCAGAGCCAGAAGAATAAAAACAACAACAACAACAACAATCCTGAGTAAAGAAAAGCAGGATGGTTTAAACTGCTCCACGCAAGCATCTATCTTTGGCTGTTCCGTCTGACACTTGGCTAGGGTGAACAGGCAAGGCACAGGCTAAAGAGCTCTCTATGGACCAAATTACTACTTCAAAATGGGCTTTATGCTCCAGGAAATGACAATATTATCTAAGAGATCTTACAAAGACCTTCAGAATTCTGCAAGAGCATCCTGCATGTTTAGGGGCATATATCATTGATTTTATACACATACATATGTGTCTATTTTTGTGTGTACATATATACATACATATGTGTGTGTACAAAGGAAGGAGAGAGGGAGGGGGAGAGAGAGTCAGAGACAGAGAGAGACAGAGAGACTAAATATTGACATTTAAAGGTGTCTAGCTAGAAGCTATGAAATCTATAAAATTTATTAGCATTTTATAATAATGATCCTATTTTCTGGGCTTATTGCAAAAACAAAAAGAAAAATTGGTTTAATTCATGTTTTTCTCTCTCTCTCTGCCTCTTCTGGCTGGTTGTCCTATGACATCAATATTCCAAACAATCTCTCAATGCCTACACACAATAACAAGAACAGTACCAGTATAATATAAACATTGATGGTAATTCTTTACATTTTAAAATGTCTGTGATATGGTAAGAGTCCTACAAGCGGAATGATGTTTTACTTTTCTTTGGATCTGCTGCATTTTTATGGCAATATTGTGGAAAATCCCTGACATTATACAAGATATGCTAAAAGTTGGAAAGAAATACAAATAGGGCATGAGAATTTCTGACATATCACAGAATTTGTACTCTAATTTTCACTATGATTTAGTATGTAAATTGCTTCGGAGTTCTTTGTAATGGGAAGCATATAACCATGGGATTGGAAGGGACCTTGGAGGTCTTCTAGTCCAACTCCCTGCCCAAGAGAGAAGATCTTATTATTGCATCTCAGACAAATGGCTCTTCAATGTTTTCTTGAAGACCTCCAGTGATGGAGGACCCACAACTCTGGAAGGCAAGCTATTTCACTGATCAATTGTTCTCACTATTGGGAAATTTCTCCTTTGTTCTAGGTTGGATCTCTCTTTAAAGAGCTTCCACCCATTGCTTATTGTCCTGTTCTTAGGTGCTTAAGTCAACCCCCTCTTTCCCTTGAGAGGCCCTAAAGTACTGGAAGACAGCTATTATGTCATCCCTAAGCCTTCTGTTTGTTATAAATACATTTTGATAATTACATAATAATTATGTTGTGCAAACGACAAATCACTTTTAAAATAAAATGGTCTAGTGGTTAAGGCACTAGGGTAGAAAGCAGGAGACTGTGAAGTCTAGTCCTGCCTTAGTCATGAAAGCTATCTGGGTGATGTTGGGCCAGTAACTCTCTCTCAGCCCAAACCACCTCACAGGGTTATTTTTGTAGGGAAAATAGGAGAGGAAGGTATGTTGGGTATGTTAACTACCTTGACTTATTTGTAAAAATAATAGAGGCAGGCAATGAATGAATGATTGAATGAATGAATGAATGAATGAACGAACGAACGAACGAACGAACGAAAGAAAATATTATTTTGACCTTGGAAATATATATGCTTGTTTGTTTCATTCATATTCATTTGTCTTCTCGCAAATCAAAGCTCTGTCTCTGGCCGTCTACCATAAGTAGGTTGGGAAGCAGTAACTGGTCTAAAGTGAGTTTCACAAACAGTGAAGATTTCAGCCTCCATAATCTTAGGAGAAAAATGTTACCACTGCATTGAACTGCAAAACGTGTGGGTGTGGGGACGACAGGATTGAGGGTATGCTGCTCCTTACATTTGAAAAAAGTAGAAAAATGCCATTTCATTATAAATTAAATTAAACTTAATTCAGCACAATCAATATGACTGTTCTGCATTGATTTAATAATTTCCCCGTTTCATTATATTAAAAGTTGCAACTGGGTGATGATTTCAAGATTGACTTAATGGGCCACACATAAGACTTTAAATTGCTGCATTCGTCCAGCCTGTGGGTTGTGCTCCCCTGCACTACATTATTCTGATTTAGTGAACAAGCTCTTCACAAACATGTCTCCTTTGTTCAAAATGACCAGTATAATTTATTTATTTATTCTTCCAGGATCCAAGTGTGAGAGTGTCTGAATTTTAAAAAATGAAGCCACGTTGATTTCCTTAGACTATGGACTTGCCCCTTCCCTATCAAGCAATTGATAAATATTGCTGCCCATATTTAACGTAAACATGCTCCCATATGCCTAATGCTATGCCTAATATTTCACAGTGTTATGTATAATCCAGGAAGCAAAATAGAAGACCTTCTGGTAGCTTCCGGTGCATCTGTTTTGCTGGTAAAAAAAAAAATTGGCCATAAAGCCAGAAAATTAATCTCCCTGGGAAATCTCCATCTGGAGGAGGACTCCCAAAGCAGATCCTTTACTACTGTTCTTCCTATAACTCTTCGCTGTTTCTGATGCTGACAGCATGACTTTAGCATATGATAAAGGTTCACTCCGAGAAGAAAGCAGGAAGGAAATGGAGATTTGGTCTTTGAAAAGCAGCAAGAGAAGGCTTTATTTTCAGAAAGGTAAGTAAATCCTTAAACATAAATATGGATAAGATGAAGGCGCAATTCAACTTAAATGATCCCATATTGACCTAGGGACAATACAAATCATATATAAATTCAAATCATGGCTTGCTCTTTTAATGTAATTACATATTTATTCTAGGAAACATAGTTTGTTTTCTTCAGTCCCCTTCACATTCTTTTAGTAGATACATTTTCTTATAGCAATGAATGTGTTTTGTGCCAAAATCTAGGACAGTCTTTTTTCAACCTGAGACACATAAGATGCATTGGACTATAAAAGCCAACCTCTCTCTTCCAGCCATTGCACTGCTGGAGAGACATGGGAGGTACAACATCAGGGGGGCAGAGGTCGACCTCGAGGCCTCTCATTTG
This sequence comes from Ptyas mucosa, assembly GCA_012654045.1. Taxonomy (NCBI): domain Eukaryota; kingdom Metazoa; phylum Chordata; class Lepidosauria; order Squamata; family Colubridae; genus Ptyas; species Ptyas mucosa. Next base: position 31,866,601 of record WNWU01000012.1, read on the forward strand.
TGGAGTGCCTCAGGGGTCGGTCCTCTCGCCCCTTTTGTTCAACATTTATGTGAAGCCACTGGGTGAGATCATCCGTGGCTTTGGGGTGAAGTACCACCAGTACGCTGATGACACCCAGCTGTACATTTCCACCCCAGGCCACCCCAACGATGCCCTCGAAGTGATGTCTCAGTGCCTGGAGGCTGTGCGAATCTGGATGGGGAGGAACAGGCTCAAGCTCAACCCTTCCAAGACTGAGTGGCTGTGGTTCCCAGCATCCCGATATAGTCAGCTGATTCCATCGCTGACTATTGGGGGTGAGTCTTTGGCCCCCGCGGAGAAGGCGCGCAATCTGGGAGTCCTCCTGGATAGGCAGCTGTCCTTGGAGGAACATCTGACGGCTGTAGCCAGGGGGACCTTCTGTCAGGTTCACCTGATTCGCCAGTTGCGGCCCTTTCTTGATCGGGATTCCATGTGCACAGTCACTCATGCCCTCGTCACCTCTCACCTGGACTACTGTAACACTCTCTACATGGGGCTCCCCTTGAAGAGCCCCCGGAGGCTCCAACTGGTCTAGAATGTGGCTGCGTGGGTAATCACAGGAGCTGCATGGTGCTCCCATATAACACCGCTCCTGCGCGAGCTGCACTGGCTCCCAGTGGTCTTCTGGGTGCGCTTCAAGGTGTTGGTTACCACCTTTAAAGTGCTCCATAGCATAGGACCTAGTTATCTTCGAGACCGCCTGCTGCTACCGACAACCTCCCATCGACCTGTGCGCTCCCACAGAGAGGGCCTCCTCAGGATGCCATCATCCAAACAATGTAGGCTGGTGACCCCCAGGGGGAGGGCCTTCTCTGTGGGGGCACCGTCCCTCTGGAACCAGCTGCCCCCAGAGATAAGGAGAATCCAAGACCTCGGTGCCTTCCGCCGTGCCCTTAAAACTTTCTTCTTTAGGCAAGCTGGTCTGGTTTAACAAATTTTTAAATAATTTTAAATTGGTTTGTCATTTTAAATCTGGGGCCAAACAGATATATATTCTTTTAACTGTTTTTAAATGTTTGTATTGTATGTTTTTATTTGGCTGTACACTGCCCTGAGTCCCCAGGGAGAAGGGCGGTATATAAATTCAAAATAAAATAAAATAAATAAATAAAAAATAAAACATGATGCAACGGGAGAGATTGGGAAATGCTATCTGGGAGTTCATAAATGGCAAATGATATTCATGAGAAACTTTTGCCAATTTTTTTACCTGAAGCCATCCAGAAGAAAAAAAATCACCATGAAGATAAATGCAACCACCTTCACTACCACATTATTTGGTGAAATATGAAATATTTCATAGCTTTATTTTCCAGAGAACAGAAACTATTTTCCTTTGGTTTGCTGGAAGAACGCTCACCTAGCTTTTCAGCCAGACTGTCCTTCAGGATAGCATACAAATGAGGAAGAGAAAAATCTGAACAACCATAGCACAAGTCAATTGCTGAGGAAACGGGTATCTGAAATAGAAAGCACAACCAGTAAGGCAATGGTGGGAGAATGCTACGGACCAATTATTTCCTTATGTTGTCCATTCTGAGGAGATTCAAATCCTAAAACCAGTTCTTCACTCCCATTTCTAGTAAAAACTGCTTGGGGAAAAAAGAATCACAATGGAGCAAATGAAATATTACCATTTTGCCTACTGGGATCCCAATTACTATCACCTTCCCTCCCCAAAGTTAATTTGCATGTTTGATATCAGCCCTTAGATTACAACTTCCTAAACAGGTTGAGCTACTTTGTGCTTTATAAAACCAATAGATTGAAATTTCTGTGTATATCTCTTAAAACATTTTTCCTTCCCCCTCCTCCATTCAAAGCACTTTCTATCATATAGTAAATCATCATCAGAGATTATCTCTAATTTGCCTAGATCAACATATTCTTAATGTTTCTGGGTTGTTTTTTATACAGAGAAAGTTTCCTTAAGATAGCTATTTCATCCCCTCCCTGATAATAATGGACTCTATCTTGCTGACTTTGAACCACCTGAAAACTCTTCTTCTCCTTCTTGATTGTCTCTTCTTATGCTCCAATACTTACTTGAGGCGCCTGTCTGCACTGGCAAACAGCATGCAGGAGTTGTTTTTTGACAACCAGAACTTCTACATGGTAAATAACTCAGGGAGAATAAATTGCATAACAATTCACACAAGGGAGGAATACAATAATACAGAAATGTGATGGAAGTTAGAAGGAAGGGGGGAAAAATGAAGCTGCTTTAAATGTCTTCTGTATATGGTAGTATACTTAGATGTCATTAAGGATGTGAAAAACCAAGAGTAGAAGATCACAAAACTGCCTTGTGTTCCTGTATCCTAATATCAGTTACTTTCAATGAACATTCAGCTAGAAGATGTAGATTCAGGAAGACCATTTTTAATCATTCTACTTTCCAGTCATTTACTTCTATGATGCACAGAATTAGGTAAATATTTAAAGAGTTCCTTAAAAAAATAAACATGTATTACAGTTAAATATTTCTGCACACATTTGTAGCCATGCACAAATTTCAGCAAACTGTGTCAAAATGGACTTTCTCCAGCTTCCACTATAAGGACAGTCAAAATCTATCACAAATGCCAACACAGATGTGTACGCAACATAAATTGAATGCATTCTCGAATGGATAATCCCCAATTGCTCTATCTATTGAGACTGCATTCCTAAATTGATAATGTCCAATCACATATATATTGTAGAAGTAGAATCTGGTTTCAATAGCTGTGAAGCTTTGCAAGTGCCCATGAAGCAGAAAGTCACACTTCATTGACACAGAAGGCTTGAAAGAAGATTCCAAGTTCCTTTCCCCCTGTCAATCAACAGAGAATAATCACCAATGGTCATGAAACTTTTCCAATTATTGCAGAAGAGGCAGGAGGAATGAAGCAAAGGATATAATCTGAGATAACTTGAGAATCTGTTTACAAATTAAATCAATGCCTTTTAAAAGATAACAAGCATTAAAAATATTACTGTAGTCAGATTACATAAACATTTATATTTATTGCTTACACAAGCTCTCCCCATATACTATTATTTAAATATAAATTGTGCATTTAAATATAATATATACTTAATACACTTTCATATAAACAGAAATTCATTTTGGTGTCGTGGTGAAGGCACTATGCCAGAAAGCAGGAGACCATGAGTCTTCTGGGTGACCTTGGGTCCCAAAGAAGGAAACAGTGGCAAACCACTTCCAAAAAAACCTTACCAAAAAAACTGCAAGGTGTCAAAAACAGTCTTGAAAGTGCCATGAAATAAAATGCTGAAATAGACAATATATTTAAATAGGATATTTTCAATATCTTACATTACAAAAAATGTTACAAATGGAGCTAGTGCCAGTAATATTCCATGTTTGTAACTTCATGTATGTAAATCACAAATGATTCCATACATTTTGCCCTGTACATCCCATCACAACTTCCAACATTACTATTCTCTTCTAAATACTAATGTTAGAAATTGTTTTTAAATAAATGTAATTTTGAATGAATTTTATCATAATTGTTAAGTAGAATAATCATCCCTTACTTGAAAAGAAAATCTTTTTTTTCCATACTCATGGAATTTCTTTATTGGCCAATACACAAAGTGTTCTGCTTAGTTTACAAAATAAAGTTACAAATGTTTGGTGTAGTGGTTAAGGTGCTGGTTTAGAAACCAGGAGACTGTGAATTCTAGTTCTGCCTTAAGCATGAAAGCTGGCTGGATGACTTTGGGTCAGTCACTCTCTCTCTCTCTCTCAGCTTGACCCACCTCACAGGATTGTTGCTGTGGGGAAAATAGGAGGAGGAAGGAGTATTGGTATATTTGCCAGCTTGAGTTGCATATGAAAAAAGGTAAGATAAAGAAATCAATACAATCAAATGATGCTATATTTTTCTACATGGGAGAATTAACTCCCATAGGAATTCCTATCTATAGCACAGTGTTCTATGCCTTCACTATATACCTTAATTAAATATAATCTTACTTTTGGTATTGTCAGATACCCGAAATTCCTCACTATCAATTAAATTTATTCACTTTATTGCGAAGGTTGTTGAGAGTGTGGTTGCACGACAGCTCCCTCAGTACCTGGAGGAATTGGCTAGATCTGTTCCAGTCTGGCTTCAGGCCTGGTTACAGCACGGAGACGTCATTGGTCACGTCAGTTGATGATCTCTGGAGGGCCCGTGACAGGGGCTGTTCTTTTGTCCTGGTCCTATTAGACCTCTCAGTGGCTTTTGATACCATTGACCATGGTATCATGCTGCACCGGTTGGAAGAGTTAGAAGTGGGAGGCACCGTGTTACGGTGGTTCTCCTCCTTTCTCTCCGACCGGCCGCAGCTTGTGTTGACAGGGGGGCAGAGGTCGACCCCGAGGCCCCTTGTATGTGGGGTGCCACAAGGGTCAATCCTCTCACCCCTTTTGTTCAACATTTATGTGAAGCTGCTGGGTGAGATCATCCGTGGTTTCGGGGTGAAGTACCATCTGTACGTTAATGACACTCAGCTGTACATCTCCACCCCGGATCACCCCAATAATGCCCTTGAAGTGATGTCCCGGTGCCTGGAGGCTGTGCGGATCTGGATGGGGAGGAACAGACTCAGGCTTAACCCATCCAAGACCGAATGGCTGTGGTTTCCGACATCCCGGTATAGTCAGTTGGCGCCATCACTGACTATTGGGGGCGAGTCATTGGCCCCCACAGAGAGGGCTCGCAACTTGGGTGTCCTCCTGGACTCACAGCTGTCTTTAGAAGAGCACTTGACGGCTGTGGCCGGGAGGGTCTTTTATCAGGTCTGCCTGATTCACCAGTTGCGTCCCTTTCAGGATCGAGACTCGTTAAACACGGTCACTCATGCCCTCGTCACTTCCCGCCTAGACTACTGCAATGCTCTCTACATGGGGCTCCCCTTGAGGAGCATCTGGAGGCTCCAGCTAGTCCAGAATGCGGCTGCGTGGGTGGTTATGGCAGCGATGTGGCACTCCCATGTGACACCCCTCCTGCGCGAGCTGCACTGGCTCCCAGTGGTCTTCCGGGTGTGCTTCAAGGTCTTGGTTACCACCTTTAGACCGCTCCATGGCTTAGGACCAGGGTACCTACGAGACCGCTTTCTGCCACCAGTAGCCTCTCACAGACCAGTATGCTCCCATAGAGAGGGACTTCTCAGGGTGCCGTCGGCCAAACAATGTCGGCTGGCGGCCCCCAGGGGGAGAGCCTTCTCTGTGGGGACATCTACCATTTGGAACGAGTTCCCCCCGGAGATACAGAACATCCCAGATCTGCGAGCTTTCCGCCGTGCCCTTAAAACGTTCTTTTTCCAGCTGGCCTAACCTCTTTTAAATTGTTTTAAATCTTAAATTGGGTTTTAAAATTGGTTTTAATTTGTCGTTTGGGGCCATAATATTTAATATATTTTAAATGTTTTTAATATTTGTATTACATGTATTTTATTTTGGCTGTTTACCGCCCTGAGTCCCTCGGGAGTAGGGCGGTATATAAATTTAATTAATCATCATCATCATCATCATAACAATAAAAAATTATTTGCATAACTGAATTTTGACCATCAAGGACTGAATTAAAAATAGCTCAAAAAACGTTGAAGCCAAATAGTTTATGATCAATTGTCAGCTACAATAATCTAATTTTTTGGTCACTAAATGTGACCAAAAAATTTTTGGAGCTTCTTTATTATGAGTAGTGACTTATCCCTTAAAAAAAAAAAGAATCTTTCCACATATAGCAAATATATACACACACACACACACACACACAAAATATTTAATATGATAAAATGATTCTTTTATTTTTTTCCACATGGGAGAATTAACCGTCATGTTTGTATGGTTTTCCATGCTCTATGCCTTCACTATATCTCTATATCCTTGGTATTTTCAAACAGTAGAAGTTTTGATCATTTACAAAAACTGTTAAGTTTACAGAAATAATATGAGTCTCTCTGCATGATGCTACCTATTCTGTGGGGGGGGGGGGGGGGAATCAACCTAGACATGAATGTCTGGCACAATCCAAAGTAACTTTTGTGGCTTTACTTCAATGTTCAGGTCTCAGTTTTGTGAGATAAACACAATGACTTCTGCCTGAAAAGAGGAAGTGACTCATCCTCCTTTTGCAACCTGTAACTTTTACTCTGCAACAAGAAGCAACAATAATAATTTATAGTCCATTCCTGGTCTATCTCAAATGAAGCTGTTATTGATTTATGAGGTTAGAAAAATTGCCAGCTGGACACAAGAAGTCAGTCCCTGCTGATAATAAGTATATCTTCACAGCTGTGATTTTTATCATCTCTACAAGCAAGTCTTCCTGTGAGAAATTTCTCGGTCACCATTTTCTATTTCTAGTTTGATCCATCAGACAGTGAAAAAGGAGAAATAGGTTGTTTTCTGTCCCCTCCCCTTCCCCCCCCCCTCTGTCTCTGGGCAGTCTGACAACCTCTGTAAAAAGTTGCAAGGTGTGTGTAGGGTTGTTGTTGTTGTTTTGAAGGTAGGGAAGTCATAGTTTCTAGAATTCTTTGGAATTCTTCACCAGTGGACACAGAAGACAATTTTTTTTCTTATGTTAACAAAGTAACAGGCAGCATTGTTTTAAAATGGGAAAGCACAGGAATGGGTGGATAAATTCCTTTCTGGATCAAATGATCAAAAGGGAGGAGTGGTTTAGAATGGAGCACTCACTAATTTTCTGAGCTGCTGTCCAACTGATGCACTTGTGGAATTTTTCTGAGTTTTTTTCTCTCCAGTCTCCAATGGATCCACCTCATTTAAAAAACAAACAAACAAACAAACAAGCTTTCTTTCCCTGTTTCGACCACCAGACCAGCATTCTGTTCTGTTTTTCAGAGAGTTGTCCTGCAATTAGTTAGACAGACAACAGTCCCATAATTGCATAATTCATTTCCAACATTCCATTGGAAAAATTAAAATGAACCTTAATATTGTTGTCTTTACTGCAAAAACCTAATGTGATGCCCTGTTTGGTCTTCCCCAGCTTTATCAGGTTGATAGTAGCAGCAACTTCTTTGCCATTTCTTCTAAACACCGGATGGACAACAAATTCAGATATAATCAGTGCCAACACCTTTATGGGCCAATGCTATGGAGGATAAGACTTGAATATACTATGCGAGATACGTATATACTATACGAGGGGGTTTAATTAGAAGACCTCCATGGTCCCTTACAACTCTGTTATTCTGTTATATTTTTAAAAATGAGTTGTCACAGAATTAAATCAGGTGCTTTTTACATCAAAATGTGTTCTACTATAGATCTAGTTTGCTTCTTACAATGGAAGGAACTACTTCTTTGATCTAGATGATTAATAATTTTCCTATTTGTATCAATGACTGGTTTCTTGAGCATATAGTATTTTATTTATTTATTTATTTGTTTGTTTGTTTGTTTGTTTGTTTGTTTATTATCGGACTTATATGCCGCCCTCTCTTCACAAAGACTCAGGGTGGCTCACAGCAATAAACAACAACAAGTCCAATTAAAATACAACTATAAAACTAAAATTAAAATTAAAATTCCCATTAAAACACCATTCAGTTCAGGCCAGCTTGGTGAAACAGCCATGTTTTAAGGTCACGGCGGAAGGAGCGAAGATCGGGGGCTACCCGGAGCTCCAAAGGAAGCTGATTCCAGAGGGTAGATGCGCCCACAGAGAAGTCTCGCTCCCTAGGGGCCATCAGCCGACATTGTTTGGCCGATGGAACCCCAAGTAGGCCCTCTCTATGTGAGCGCACAGGGTCTGTATTATTAATACAGCCTTCTGTAGAATTACTTCAGATGTGTTTGGACAATGGCAAAGTTTAGCTCCAACAGATTTAGGCTCCTCTCATTTCATACTCCTTCAAGCTTTGTGGAATGGATCAGTCTACTCACTGTACATAATCAGCAAATGCAGTCCATGACAGTCCAACTTTCACCCCAAGGAAGCTGAAATGCATTTGCAGAAATAGAAAACATTTATACCTCTCCTATAAGGCCTCACACAGATCTCAGTTCAATTGTAAGGAAGCGATACGAACATGTGTACCTGTAGCGCACAGTGGCTGCCTCTGAAATCTTTTAACATGAAGCCAGCAAACTGACAAACTGATCCACAATCCTGAAACTGGAGTGCAGCTTAGTTGCCATCTCATCTATAAGAAAGAAGTGATGCCAAGAACATGGGGATTCTGGAAAAGAGCCCTTGGGTGGGTAAGACTGAGTTAGCCAGCCGGTAAAAATAAAAGGATAGCAAATCAAAACAAAACAAAAGTCTCCCTTTCAGCTGACATGAAGTTTCCACTCAAGTGCTACACAATTAAATTCAGTAATGTTGATGGTCGTAGGGAATTAAGAAGGGCTGGGTGGCAATATATTAGAAGACTAAACTGGCAGTTTGTTATACAAATTTGAACAGAGACGCTGTGGCATCCTGCAGAACAAATGGGTGAGAGTTAAGTCATTTCTCAGCTTCCCTTGGCAGAATCTTTTATTATTTACAATATTTACTTCAGGGAAGACTTGGCACATATCATATTTATCTTGCTGAAAAATGGGGCTATAAATGCACATCCCCTTTCAAACAAAGCAAAGCCTTGCAGTACTAATTTGGTTTGGAAAGTATATCATTCAGGGTTTGGGGTTTGTTTTATTTTTTGCACAGGACCAGAATTTGACTTTTCTTTTGTTAAACCACTCCAAAGACTATTGTTATTGTTCGCTTTTGCAATAATAATATGATCTTATGGTGCAACAAGAGATCGTGACAATGTACTTGCAACAGCATATAAACCAAATTGAATAGGAAATGAGATGCCATGGCTTAATCTTAAATTATTTTTTTTTCTTAACGTGATCTGAAACTTCCTTGATATCAATTTCTTCTTCCAAAATGGTAATTTGTTCATACTGCTTGACAATTAAGGCTTTCTGAATGCTGGTTGTGAGTTCCAATTAGGGACAGAGGAAAAAAAATCTGCATGTTCAAATCAATACACAAACTTGAATAATTATCCTTCAATATAGTGCAGGTTTTTTTTAATTAAAGGAAATGCAAAATACCGATATTAAGGAAAATAATGTATCAAACATAGATTCTAATGGGAGGAAAGTGCTTCTAAAAAAGCACTTTTAAGCAAAGATGCACAGAAGCTGTTATATATAACTTATTTAGCACATTTTAAAAATATGTAAACTTTTTTTTTTTAAAAAGCCTCTGATATGGAAATAAGTAAGAAATGGAGAGAAAGTGATGCCAACAGATTGGGCCATTTGTAGTTCCAAACAAATATGAATAATTTTTCTCTGTTTAAAATGCTCTACTCATTTGCCCCAGATTAATTAGCTGCTCTAGTGGAATCCAAAATATTTGAAGTACAGAGTGCAAGGGAGAGTTTACAGTTTTTCTATATCTAGGTGCATAATTTGTCATATTTTAATATGCGCTGCATTCTGCCTATGACTTTTACCATTAGAAAGTTGGTTAAAAATCTAGTAAATAAATATAATTGCCACCAAAGTCTAAAAACAGTCTTAGCCAATGTTCTGTAGAAATTCTTACTTACAATCTTTGAGGTCTCCGGAGTACGTGGCTAATTTTATACTAAATCTTCCCTTCCTTGCACCTGCAACTTACTTCTATTTTTTGATTTGATCCATCTTTATCTGAAGCTTATTCACTTCATTTATTCTACCCTGCCTGCTTGCAAGTAAATCTTGTTTGAATGTTAAGGCTACAGAGATGCACAAACAATAGCGAGATGCTCCTTCTCGGTGCCATTTTTAAAACAAAAACGAAACGTCTCACACAAAAGTGGTTAGGAGTAATTTGATATTACAGTGCAGCTAAATAAAAGGGTAAATTATATGAGCAGCTTGCAAATTCCAAGCATAAATATACACTTTTAGTGAACTGAAAGAGTTTAAAATAATTTCAGTGACACATTCACTTATCACAGCAGGAGGCTTGGGTAATCGTTGTTTTCTCTTAAATTGCAAAAATGTTAGCAGCAGCAGCAGCAGTTGTTGATTACAAGCAAGGTTTTTGGCACTTAAAGTTCTATCAAAACTGATTCTCAAAAGTAAATAACAACGCCAGGCTGCTTGAGACATTTGGCATGTATTGCAACATTTTTTTTTCTTTCTGAATTACTTTGAGAGGGAAGCTCTACCAAAATTAGTATATTTTTAAGATGACCTTCATCATGCTAATTTCAACTTTAACAGACTAGATAAAGCAAAGCAAATAAACCCAATTATAATACTTATAAATGCCTACCAAAATGGTCCAGGTATTCACTGTTTGAGAGCATCGGACTATCATAGCAATCCAAACATTTCAAACATTAGAGCAAGATCTGTCGTCATAGTAATTATACATCAATCCCATGCTAGTAGTCCAGAAGCATATAATCCCTATAAATGTGAAAATAGGGAACTGTAGGAAAAGTACAACTATGACAGCCACAGTTTGATCCCCATCCTTACTGTTCTGCCTCCATTGGGGCCAAATAATTGCAATAGGAAACATCTCTAAATGTACAAGCTTTACATATGATTATGGGAAAACCAATATGTAAATTTTAAAAATCGTACCGGAAGTTCCACAGCCCAGCCATCTGTCTAACTTTTGTATCAAGATGATCATATGAACTGTGAATTGTTTTCCTCTCAGCTCACTGAAGTTACAGAGCAATTTATCTCTTGATTGATGTGTGTCATCTACCAAGTAATCCTGAGTATAGGGATAACATAGGGACATAATGTATAGGGACACACTGGGATAAACCCCATTTTCACCCCGTTCAATAAAAAAGCTAAGAAAAAAAAAACAAAAAGATGAGAATACATCATCTCCAACAACCAACATCCAGATAAACAGGATTAACACCTGATATATCATTCATTGGCAACCTTCAGTCTCAAAAGACTAGGGTATCGTGCTCTGGAAAGAGGTCCTAAAACAGACTCTGGTGTGACTAAAAAGGCCAATTCAAGAGTGGCAATCCCTTCCACACTGAGATACATTCTGTCCCCTGCCCAGCCCCCAGATTTCACTGGTTCTGGGACTGCCTCTTTGCCTCAGCCTGCCGAACAAGTGTCTCTTCGAATTGGAGAAGGCCATGACATATAATCCAGCAGAAAACAATATTTTTATCAGGAACTATCAAGTAGAAAGCTATGCTCTCACCAACACAGGCAGAACAAATGACTGTATATAAAACAGGGAGCAAAGCTCACACTTATTAGCATTATTAGTACTAGGTGTTACCTAGTCAGAAGCAATGCAAGATCAGAACATGTGGAGGGGGCCATAGAATCGTAAAGAATCGTAAAGAGTCGTAAAGAGTCAGACATGACTGAATGGATAACATCATCATTTCTTTAGTTGGGTAATGAAACATCTACAAGCAAACAACTGAGCACCAAGGACTTTCACAGTTCAACCCTGAGCTATATATATTCTTTTCTATTGGATCCTGTGTATTCTCTCCGAGATAGGAATGAGGAGTGGGACCATCACTCAGCTAAATCCAGAGATGTCTAGTTCAGCTATCAGAGTCTATTTGGACTACAAGGCATTATCTGGTACCTGGGCAGATGTGGAGCACATTGGATAATACACAAATACACATACCAAAAAATAATAATCCTGGAGTGAATTTAGTAATACACCAATTAAACAGCAATAGATAATTTGTGTTTTCAACCTCTTTTTTGTTCTTCCACATTGTCCAATTTTGAATTGCAAGCTCCTCGGGATCTGGGCCTGGCTCTTTTGCTTTTGCTGCAAAGTACCACATTCTTAGAAGCACAGTATGCTATCATCATTAATCCTCCTAATGTGTTAGAGAAAAAGGGACTCCCAAAGATCTCAGATGGTTGCATGCTGTATCTGTCCGAAGCCAGTCTTCTCCCCCTTCCATGCATCAATGCCACTTTGTTCAGACTGACTAGCTTTCCCCACAGTGAGCCTCTTCTGCCTGGTATATGATTTAAGGAGATTTATGATTGGCTGTTCTGTGTTGTGAAACATGAGCTTTGACCCACAGGCTTGGAAGCCAGCAGGGAGAAACATTAATATTATGCCACAACGGAGGAGGGAAAATCATCCCTCATCAATGCCAGCAAGTGAATTACACAGCAAAATGTGGTGTTTCTTCTTGCACATGGCAAGTAGCACTTTAAAAGGCCCATTAAGTGAAGCTATATATTTGTACACATGCAAAAGACATGATATATAAATAAAAAATTCAAGTATTTACTATTTACTAAGAAGGAAGAGCTATGGTTTCTCTTATGTATATTACAGTTCAAGTAAGGAAAGTTCAGAATAAATAATTCACTGTCTCTTTTTCATGGATTGCAAACTAAAAAGAAACTGATAGCAGAGTCTTCTCTATCCAATTGGTCAAGGCCACAGACCCAATCTGATGGAGGCACTTATAGAAACACAGCTCTCTTAAATTAAAACTGGGAAATTTCTTACAGTTGGGAAAATATTTAAACCACCATCTCCTAAAAGTTAATCACGTTGTAAGAGAACCATGGTCTAGTGATACATCACTAAATAGGGCACATATACATGATGGAAAGGGACAAACTTTATCTCTTCACACTTCTAGACAACAGAACTTCAGGAGGAATTTAGTCCTGCTTCTAAATTAGATCTCAACTGAATAGCCACAAATCTTTCCCACTTACACAGAACAATTCCTTCCTTCAAACATTTGGGGTGATGAGAACATGTGACTTCAAATGACACCTCAGTCCAAGAGTCTGATGCTACTCAGGGGTGGGTTCTACTTACCTTTACTACCGTTTCACAATGGGACCGTGCGCTCTTCTGCGCATGCGCAGAAGCGTTCTGATGATGTCGGGGTCGTGGGCAGTGCCTCCCGCCAGTTTTATTACCGGTTCTATAGAACCGGTCAGAACCGGGGCAACCCACCACTGATGCTACTCCATGAAACAGCATCATACCAGATACCAGGGACACTTGAACTTCAGACTTAAATGCAGAGAAGTTTCAATTTTACTTTTGAGGGGAGCAGATAGGGCATGAAACAAATCAACCTCAGCCAACTCTAAAGTGAAAAATATTAATTTAGTCTAAGGGATTTCCTTTTCTTCTTCTGCCAATGTGGCAAAAAAAATCTTGTCCAAACTACATTGCCCTAATGTACCACAGCAGAGAGCTAGGAGAAGAGTATTCCTTTGACCGACTTCTCCAAAACAGCTCTAACCAGGGAAGTCTGACTAATGCTACACAGAGGCCCATGCACACAATAGATATACATGGGCATTAGGTCCTATTTGTGTTTATGATATCACCTTGCTGATAGCAAAATCTGTGCACTGAACCCAATTACTACAAATAAATTAATAAGTAGGAACAATCTATGATCAGAGTGCTGGATGCTAGTCCTTGATTAACAACCATTCATTCAGCAACTATTCAGACTTTTGACCATTCAAACTGAATAAGAAGTGCTTATGATCGGACCCTGAAGCTCTGGGGTCACAGGACACAGTGGTCCTAGGGTCATTTGATTGCTATCTGAGAGATCAGAAACTGGTCCAAATTTCTGAGTGCCCTATGTCATGTGTTCACAATCACAAGCAAAGTCATTGGGGAAACCAGCAGAATGTCAGAGCTCAGGGTCAAATGAGGTCAAATGAGGACTTAATGAACCCGTGGTCCTCACTTAATGGAAGCAACCAGGAACTGCCAGAACTGGCATCACTAAGCGACACTGTCATGTGACATTGTGTTTTGTGACCGCATTGTTTAGCAATAGAAATTCTGTCCCCAATGAACAACATTATATGAAGACAACCTGTAGCTCAATAGCTCAATAGTGTGGCTTTAAAAGAATGCCATTAAAAGAACCAAAAGAATGCCTCTATTTCACAAGGCATTGTTTGCTATAACCCTGAGCTATGAATAAAGCTATCATTACATACAATCTGCAGTCAAATTTCCCAACATGGACAAAAAAGAGAAACCCTGGAAAAAAGTTTGGAGAGAGACTCTAGAAACGATGTTCAAGCTACATACTGAATTTCTTATCCCATGGATTATTTTGTTTGTTTCATTTGTTTACCAAGAATGCTAATCTGAGGTCTCTATAATTATCTTCTCACAGAAATCATCTAGAAATCGCTGCTTGCCAGGATTGTTACCACAATGAAATACTGGTTTGTGGTAGGCCCACAATCTCCCAAATCGATTTATTGCACCACAAAAATTATGTGGGTGGAAACTTCACTGACTGAACTCAGTATTTGTTGCTGAGCTCTCCTGTTCTCAGACACTGCTAACATCTTGACCATGATCTGATTTTAATAAAACTCATAAGATATTATGTTTACTCATAAGTAAAACTCATAAGATATTGTGTTCTCATAATACATGTTGTTGCTGTAGTGGAAAAAAAAGGAAATAACTTAAGAAACATCTTCATAGGATAACAGATTATTTATCCACCTAACCCAGCATAGTCCAGCCTGGCTGGCAAAGATCCCTGGGGTCTCAGAAAATAATGGGAAAGGACTCTGATTACATCATCTTTTTAAATGGAAGTGCTAGGAACAGACTGCAAACCATCTGCATACAAAACACGTGCTCTACACAAAGCCATACTCCTTCCTCCCCATTCACTTCAGATACAATCCCCTAACACAAATGGATAAACCACTCTTCTTATCAACTAAGCAATTAAGGAACATGTGAAATCCAAAAAGCAAAAATGATAAAAAATATAAAATCATATGTAGTCTATTTGGATATGATTTACCGTACTTTCAGAATTTTAAAAAAAATCATTGTTGCATGCTCTGTGACTAATCTTAGCAATACCTGGTCATTACCAGCGTTGAAATCCAGCAGGTTCTGACAGGTTCTGGAAAACCGGTAGTGGAAATTTTGAGTAGTTCAGAGAACTGGCAAATGCCACCTCTGGCTGGCCCCAGAGTGGGGTGGGAATGGAGATTTTGCAATATCCTTCCCCCAGGAGTGGGGAGGGAATGGGGATTTTGCAGTATACTTGCCCTGGAATGGAGTGGGAACGGAGATTTTGCAGTATCCTTCACCTGCCATGCCCACCAAGCCACACCCACAGAACCGGTAGTAAGAAAAATTGGATTTCACCACTGGTCAATACCCCATATCTTAAAATATTTCTTAAAACAAACAGATTTAGATGCTTTACATTGGTTCCATTCTCAACAGGATGGCGGGCGTTTGCATGCATATTCCTTCTTCTCTGTCTCTCTCCTATCAAATTGGTGGATGTTTCCTATCCTTTTTCAAACAAACATATTTTCAAGTTATCCAGAAATAACTTGACTTATAACAATTATACAATTGAGCTCAAAATTTATGTGGTTAAGTGAGACATTTCTTGTTTGTTTTGCTCTGTTTTACGATCTTTCTTGCCACCATTATTAAGTGAATCACTGCAGTTGTTAAGTTAGCAACATAGCTGTCAAGGGAATCCAACTTCCTCATTGATTTTGCTTGTCAGAAGGTCACAAAAAAGGGATCACGTGACCTTGGGATACTGCTACCGTCATAAATATGAGTCAACTGCCAAGCGTCTGAATTTTGATCACGTGACCATGGGGACGCTGCAACAGTGTTAAGTGTGAAAAAAATGGTCATAAGTAACTTTTTTCAGTGCCATTGTAACTTTGAATAGTCACTAAGTAAACTGTTGTACGTTGAGGATTACCTGTAATATGATAGAAATGTGGGCTGCTTTATTAACATTCAATCTAGTAATAACACGTGATTTTATTACATTACATTTATTTGATTTTTTTATGAGTTTTACTGTTTTTTAAATGTGGTTTTTTTATATTCTGTAAGCCGCCTTGAGTTGTCATGGGCAAATAGGTGGCAATATAAATCTAATAAATAAACAAACAGACAGACAGACACACAGACACACAGACATATGATGTCTGTCATATGATGGCAATTAAATTATGTTGTAAGTTGCTACACCTTGAGCCTTTCCCAACCTACAATAGCCCATTTGTGTTGGCCTGTGGTTCCCAGAATCCATTACCATGAGAACTATAGCCCAACCATCTCAAGGATGCCAGGTTGGAAGAGATTGCCATAGACCAGTGTTTCTCAATCTTGGCAGCTTGAAGATGGATGGACTTCAATTCCCAGAATTCCCCCGTCAGTACAGCCATAGACCATACTAATCCTTTGGGCATTAATCTACCTAGGGAGAAGGACCCTTTATTCTGTCTTCTGAGCAAAAGCCCAAATGAGTTTAAAGTAACTCAAAGGTTCTGATGTTAGAATTGTTCTGCCCAAATTTTGCAAAGTGGTACATGAATGGTTAATTTGTATATTTCTTAAAATATGAACTGGCAATTCTAGCAAGACTATCCTAAGTGTTGTAGAAAACCAAATTGGAGCATGCACAAAGAGCGATTTTTCTGGAACAGTATGTGTGTATGCACAACACTTAGTATTGTGAGGAAGGTGCCTGAGAAAGTTAAGGTTCAAAGCCACTGAGGAATAGCTGCTAATGTAATCAAGAGGCTTGAGTTTTGTTCAGACATGAAATTCATCACACAACTTGAGACCATCCGCTCTTTCCAAGCCATACCTGTCTTACATAAATGTTGTATTTATTCACTCATTCATTTAACAAATTCTATGCTACTTGATCCCAAAAGGTTCTGGGTGGTTTCACAAATCCCCAAAATATAAAACAATAATAAAACGTAGCCTATTAAACAAACCCCTACAGCAAGGCACGGATTTAGTACTTGTGCTTCTGTGAAACAATATCCCTTTGAGCAGTTATGGAAGGCTGAGGTATCTGCCCATTCAAATGCAACCGGCAAATCTCTTCTTTTGGCTCAAACCAATCAGTTCAATAATTTATTGGCTTCTGCCTCAGCAGGCTTCTGCCCTTCCTGCCACAGTCTCTCCCAGGTAATGTTTTTTTTTCCCCCAAATAAAAACAAAGACTGTGAAAGCAGCCAATCAGGGAAGAATGCAGAGTGACATGTGCCATCATAATTCATGGATCTGGTAGGTAGGTTGCAGGGTAAAGAAGTGACTCTTACTCGGTTTTGGAATTTTGAATTTATAATACAGAGAGCTTTTTCAAACAGCAAAGATTTACTCTTGCTACCTGCTTCCATAAACAGGAGAGAAATACACAGATGTGCTGAAAGATAACATTCAGTGTGTGTGTAACGGATGCCAGCAATACTAACTACAAAATTCATTGGGTGCCACTGGCTGCAATTCTGCACTCAAATCTCTCTAGTTAAATCACAACCCCTTCAGTTAGACACCTGGCCAGATACCAAAAATAAAAATTCTAGCAAGACAGTGGTAGAAAATGGCATATGATTTAAAGCGAACAGAATTCCAAGAACACGGTTTAAAAGTATAAACCCACAAATCAAAATATGCAAGAGTTTGCTTAGGGAATCTGAAAGAAAATTACTAAAATAAAAAGTAGAAAGGGGGAAAAAAACCACCACACAATTTCTTGGAAACTGTTTCACTCTCCACCGCCACCCCCCTCCTTGCCAACACCACCCTTACTCCACTTTTCAAAGAAGAACGAGATGACAGATGTTTTAGTAAAATCATTAAGACGTGATAGAAATAATTTCTGGGGAAGTTAGTTAAATTCCTGGCTGCCTGGGCCATATGATATATGACAACACAATTTTCACCCAAGGTGAGAGGGGGAAAAAAAGATTAACTCTTGCCAAGCTGGGCCTTCAGAGAAACCCCAGTCTTCTCCGGGGCATCATGGCCACCAGGGTGAATCCAAATATACCCCGCATAGGTTTAGATCTCAGCTTTGGGGCTAGGCTTTTATTAATATCATGACAATATGATTCCTAATGATCCAGGAACAGAGACCTATATAGGGGCTTGACTAATGGCATTGTCTCATTGCCTGCCTCGCTTGTGCTTTTCCCTCAGACAGGTTCATTTTTCACTGGAGGGGAAAGGTTCACACCGCATGAGGGGGGTAACCAGTTGATGTTACAAGGCTGACGATTAGCCCCCGTGCTGTTCCACATGACACGGGAAGGACTCCAACAGGCAACCTTAATGCCTGTTTCAGCATCTTGAAGAAATTAATGAACATGGCTTTGGTGGCAAAACATTTCAATCAGACCCTAGCAGCTGTGCCTACCATTTCTTTTTATTATTATATGGTTCCATTATTATTGTTATTATTATTTATTGCCATTTTTATTTTTTTCTCTTTTTAACAGGCTTATTTGATTCCCAGATAATAGTAGTAATATTAATTGAATACTGTAACAGAAACCAACGTTTGGAAGGGAGAAGGGGGGAGGTTGTTTGGAAGAGAAGAGGGGAAGGACAATGTTGGTTAGTGCCAAAAGATGCGTTACAGCCCTGTGTTTGTTGAACAAATTAGGCACGTTCTGGTTTTTCACCTGCTGAAGTAGCAACCGTGCATATGGCCCAGAAGTTAAAAATAAGGAAATATGCATATATTACCATACTTAATAGACGACCCCCTCCATTTAATATGCAAATTTCCTGAAATATTACTGAATGCCGTCTGTTCTAAATGAATAAATTTGAATTGCAATTAGAATAATCCTTTATAATTAATGAAAACTGTCAATTTTGGTTCATAAGTAATTTGATTAACTGGATGATGGGACACTTATCAAGTTCACCGGACTAGTAGGCTATGAGAAAGCTGACAGGGAAAAGGGGGCAGTACAGGCATTCAGAAATTGGTGGACCAGCACTCTAAATTATTGATAATCCAACTTAAGAAAGTGAACTTTGTGTGCCTGTTTGAAAGGGACATTGTGTGTGTATATGACCTTGGATAGCCTGTTGGTAACAGCCTTTTGTCATCATTTAACCCTGGAGAGGCAAGCAATGGCAAAGAACTAGTTAAAGCTGAAATTAATACTCTCCAGCTGCTTCAATAAGGAAGAGGGGGAAAAGTTCACATAATAAATATAAGAAAGAACAATGCAAGCCATATGGACTTGAGTTTATTACATTAGTCTGCCCTGATGAAAGGTGCCTTCAGTACACCTGATTTTCAATCTGCTTTTCTTGCAATCAGGAAAATAAAAGTAGCTATTTCGTTCCTCGTACTATTTGAATTAAGGTTAGCAACAGCATAAAGAGAGACCATATATATTAAACTAAGGCAAAGGGCAGACAAATGAAACTGAGTAACAGCTCCACGAAGAGCCTTTTGACTTCATGGAAGGCAACTGAAATATAGATGGGAAAATCAAAAACTTCATTTATGTGTCACAGGGAAACCTGGCTCAGCTCAAAGGAACACAGCCTCCTGGGTGCAGAGTTGTTTTAAATGTTTGTGCTGAATTGTAGGGCAAAAATTATTAAATGTATGGGGAGCTCTCATGTCTTGCAAAATAATTCAGACAAGACACACACCCAGAAGTACTAGCTCTAGCTTATTGGCTGCATAGACAAAATCTTGCAAGTCCAAAAGTATTTCTCCTCCATCTCTTTTTGCAACACAAGAAACTCCTGTGTTTCTCAGATATTTGCCATATCTACATTCTCAGATATTTGCCATATCTACATTCCTTCTGTAGGCTACATTGCTGCTTTTTGAATCTTTTTCCTGCTTGCGGCTCTTCCCCCTGCCTCCCAAGGTCATTCCCACATACCACTAC
This sequence comes from Ptyas mucosa, assembly GCA_012654045.1. NCBI lineage: Eukaryota > Metazoa > Chordata > Lepidosauria > Squamata > Colubridae > Ptyas > Ptyas mucosa. The sequence continues at coordinate 31,886,345 of WNWU01000012.1, forward strand.
ACTTATTAAGTATGCGCTATTAACTTGTTAAATTTAACTCAACTAGCCTTAAATAAATAAAATAATATTTTTCTTCTGATCAGGTTCCTTTCTTTATCCTGTTTCATCTATTCTTTGGCCCAAGGCCCCCTAAGAATTTTGGACTTCAGGTATAATATAACATTTCTAACCAGGGCAGCAAGTCTCACTCTTGCACACTTCTTCCTGTTGATACAACAGAGAAAGTTCAGGATAGAGAACATGATTTGATTAATTAATAGTGTAATGGAAATTACAACAGGGCACTGGGTACTGTCTGCTCCCAGAAGCCTATAGCTCTATAGTGGTTCAAATATATAAATGTATTACAAAATGCAATAAAAAGTAAATCTGTTAGGTACCAGGACTGAAAGAGGATTGATTTGAAAGATGTAACGGGTACTTTCAGATGGACTGTGTCCCATGGCAGTCTTTTCCTTGCAGTGGACTTTTCAAGTTAGAGAAAAGGCCAAATCCATGAGCAATGCAGTCCAAGACTCTGTTCGTCTGTCCTGAAGCTAAAGGCAAGGTAAAATAAAGAATCTAAACAGGCCTTCTTTCCAGTATCTAAACTATGAAATCGAGATATACACCTTTCTTGCCCTCTCTTCCAAAAAATATTTTTAGGAATGGAATCTCTGTTAAAAGAAAGAGAGAGAAAATTCCAGGTAAGTTAGTGATAATACAGTGGGAAAACTAATTCAATCAGTATTTGGCATCTGTTTGAATGAAGAGACAACCATGCTGACAATATTTGTGTGCTTGTTGAATGATTTTGATTACTTGATGGGGGATCAAGTGATATTTTTTTTGCCACATGTGCCCTAAATAAATAAAGCCCTTTGAGTACATTGTTGTTTTTTCCCCCCATCAAGATAGATTAAGGAATGTTGGTTAAGATCCATAAAAGTCCAAATGGAGTAAGGAGTTACAGAAGACGGAGAAGGAAGTAGAGCTTCCTTCAGACTTTGTGTTTTCATTTATTTTAAATCTGCATGTTGTTAAAACAAATGTGAAAATTAGCCATATGGAGACTTAGTTTGGGTACAGTATCTTCATCTGTCACTACATTTGGAGCAAACACATCATACTCACAGTGTGCTGGCATCAAAGCTTGGAGAGAAAGGAAACTGCACACTGCTCAACATATGCACATGCTTTTGACCTCATGGAATGGGAACATATGATTATTTCATAACTGTACATTGAAAACAAGCAGATTGCTTCTGGTGGATTATATTGCAGAGATGAATGTAAAGCTGAATCTGATTTTAACGAGCACATTGTGCAGTTTAATTCAGTACAGTTTATTCAAATGAAATACTCCCCTACTATACACCTTCTTTTGAATTCAAACCTTAGACCCAGTGCATGTAAGACAGGGGCTTAATAGCTTTCCAAACTCTCCTTTGGCCTCCCTTATACAACCAGCTGACACTGAAAATAATTAATGCCCTTTAGGACTCACATCTGCTCCTATGCTTCCATGTCAAGGCTTTTAATTGGGCTATTTTGGCATTTGGAGACCATGGCAAGGTGAAATAACCTTTCTTTCATATTTCGGAGGTCAGAAGCTAGTCCTGCCAAAGGTCACCCTTCAGGTTCACAAATGAGTCATTTGTATCACCTAATGCAATCTATGACTTGCAAATTGCATGGGGATATGTTACAGTGCATTAATTAGTCCATGTGATGAATATGGAATTCATCATTAGTGTTGTAACTTCTGCAAGAATGCCAATACTTGTTTTGAGATGGTGGGTTTTATTGTATAGTTTCCTGCTAAGTGGGATTTTTAATGCCTTGGGATTGTTTGTTGCACCACACAATGACAAGGATAAACTGTCTCGCTCCTAAGTAGATAAATTCATCTCCCACTTTTATTTCAAGACAACAGCCACCATTGTATGCCAGCTAAGTTCACATGTCACACATATTAGTAGGGTGTTACTGAATAAGCAGACCAAATAGAGAAACTCAGAATCTCAGAAAACATTACTTAAGAAGTAAAAATAATTTTTGAAAAAGAATTAAAACAAGGGTTAAGCTTGAGAACATTGAACAAGACAAATTTTTGAGGTATTGGATTTTTGTAAAGATTTAATGCCTTTAAATCTTCCCACATACCCAACAGAAATTCTAAAAATGTTGGAAATGACCCACAGTGCCTGTCCCCAGTTTAATAGGCATTAAATTGAACAAGTTTTTTTGGGGGGGTGAATGCTTTTGCAAGGGTGGAGGCAGCTACAATGGGAGCATCATATTATAAGCAATTCTGTTCTTTTCACCGATAATGTAAAACTATTTAACACCACTGACAATGCTGCTACCCTTCAAAAAGACCTTGACTTTGTGTTGGAATAGTCAAACAATTTGCAACTCCAAATCTCAACCAACAAATGCTCTGTCTTACACATTGGCAAAAAGAATCAGTACACAAAATACAAGCTGAGTGAACACAATCTTGTAGATGACACTTACTCTGTCAAGGACCTTGGAGTATTCATATCTAATGATCTAAGTGCCAAAGCCCACTGTAACAACATCGCCAAAAAGGAGCCTGACTAATGCCTCCTACTAAGGCAGCATTTAACATCCAGCTGCCTGCAATTACTGCGAGTTCAATTCTCACCAGGCTCAAGGTTGACTCAGCCTTCCATCCTTTCTAAGGTGGGTAAAATGAGGACCCGGTTGTGGGGGCAATAAGCTGACTTTGTATAAAATATACAAAAATATGAAGGCTATTGCTTAACGCAATGTAAGCCGCCCTGAGTCTCCGAAGAAGAGCGGCATATAAATATTTTTTTTTAAAAAAAGGCATTAAGAGTTGTAAACCTAATCTTATGTAGCTTCTTCTCTGGTAATATCACACATATTACAGCATACAAAACATTTGCTAAACCAATTCTCGAATACAGCTCATCTGTCTGGAACCCGCACTGCATATCAGACATTAATAATTCTGAGCGTGTTCAGAAATATTTCACAAGAAGAGTCCTCCACTCCTCTTCTCACAACAAAATACCTTATGCCACAAGTCTTGAAATTCTGGGCTTAGACAACTTAGAACTACGCCGCCTTCGGTATGTCCTAAGTGTAGCTCATAAAATTAGCTGCTACAATGTCCTACCTGTCAATGACTACTTCAGCTTCAACCACAACAATACACAAGCATACAATAGATACAAACTTAAAGTGAACCTCTCCAAACTCGATTGCAGAAAATATGACTTTAGCACAGAGTGGTCAATGGCTGGAATGTACTACCTGACTCCATAGTTACATCCCCAAACCCCAAAATTTTAACCTAAGACTGTCTACTGTTGACCTCATCCCATTCCTAAGAGGTCTGTGCCTACCATCCTTGTCCTAATGTTTCCTTTATTTGTATTCATTTTATGTATTCAATTCAATTCATGTTTATACCTATATATTATCTAATACATACTTGACAAATCAAATAAATCAATCAAAAGGCTTCATCTATTTCATGGGATGCCATGGAAGATTTCTGGGTAGCATTATATAATCAGCTTGTGGTTTAGCTACTAGCAGAACATATATAAAAATGTCATTCTTGCTTTTAACTGTAATATTAAACCACTTGCATTTTCAGGGACAAAATAATAGATGCATATTAAAATAAATAAACATGCAATCCACTGATGACATACAAAAGCTATGTGATATAGTTGTGAAAATGCTGAAACCAATGTTCAAGCCATGAAAGATCAGTGGGTGACCTTCAGCCAGCCAGCTTCTCCATCCCACCAGTCCACAGTGATGTTGTGGGAGGAAAAAAAATAAAAGGAGAAATGACTTGCAGGAGATATGTCAATCTAACAAATAAACCAGTGCAGATTAATTTTTGAAAAAAATACATTTTCAATCTCCTTTAAACAAGTGATCAGATTATTGTAACAACATGCTTAGTCTATTCATCATTACATCTGAAGAAAAAAAATCTTTATGAAAAAATATAACTTTTAGCTGCTATGTTCCTGATCTTCAATTATATCAAAATCACATTAATTGAGCTATAACACTGTCAGGCACAGCAGCTGGAAGACTTATCCATACATTTTAAACAGACAACCATTAATTCTGAGCACCACTGTGTGGCAATGAAACAAGGATGTCCATTTCCCCCAATGTGATTTACTCTCTTTCAAGCTGCTTAAGTGGGAACCTCTACAAAAAGATTTAAGTTAAGTGACTCGTAGGCTGTGCTGGAGCTCATTTATTATTGAATTAAACTTTCATTCTTTTGAAAGGGAAAAAAGAAATATAGCTTGGTATGAAATGTGGTAAAATAGTTCAAAGAAAGCAGCTATTACAAGCTATTATAATCGACAATAGGAGTTTCTAAATCTAAAACTTATCCAAGCATTTTAAATTTTGTGTTTGTTATGTGGGGGACGGGAGACAGGTGTCAAATGTACATATTTACTTTCGGCCTCATGGTTATCTTCAATGCATACATTTATGGAAACAGTATTACTGATGGCAGAAATAATCATCAATAAAACTGGCATCTGATTTTGGATTTTCCTTCCATTACGATAATTGTTACAGCAATACAGTATATCCTTAATTGCCTCAGCATATACTGAATCCAAAAAAATGTGGTCATTAGATCTGTCCTAAAACTGTTGCACAAGAGATGAAAGAATGCTTTCAGAAACAAATATATATATTGAGCTGTAATACCATATGACCATAATTATATATCTGTAAGTCAGGTGCAATGCAGTTCACATTGGAAACCAGAAGGTAAAAGTCAAAACACAGAGTTCCTACCTGGGGTGGGAAGAAAAAAAAAATACTTCTGAGTAGCCACTTACAAAATTCAAGTGCAAAGAAGTGTTGTCTTTCCATCAACAAGATAGCGGATCTTTTCTGAGTTAGGAAGCTAAGCAGGATCAGGTGTAGTTAATACCTGAATAGGAGCCTTCCAAAGGGTACAGCTACAGCACTGTAGACAGATGAGGCAGTTGCATTCACATTTCCATTGATTGATTGATTGATTGATTGAGACTAGAGAAGGGGCAATGTAAGAAGGCAGTGGAAAATCTCTTCCATCCTTTTGCCAAATCTTTATGAAAGTATCTAAGAAGTCAGCAGGACTTTTGCTCAGCCATAAGGAGAATTTAATTTGCCATTTTTCTGTAGAAAAGCCATTAGGGCCACCTATGCCACGGTAAATACAGGTACACAGAAACAAACACAAAATTTCTTCAGGTACACACCTGAATACCTGAAGAAATATGGAAGCAGAGGGCAGGGGAGGAGAAATTACTCTGATGCAAATGTGAAACAAGAGTTGATGGACAGAATATCTACAAAAGTACACATTGCCAGAAATCAGGCACAGTCCTTCTGCAAGCGCAAGCCGAGCTATGTTACAATTGTTCATGGGAGCATTTGTGATTAGCAAGCTTTTCAGAGAGGGGACCAAAACAAAGCAATGACTCTGTCTTGATGGACTGTATTACTATTACACATGGAGGACTCAAGCTGAGCCATGTATTTGAACAAACCTATATTGCTGATAATGCTAATATTATTTTTGGTTCGTAAACACAAGATTGATGGCAATAAATGGAATGGCATGCTGTTCAGTGTCTTAGAAGAAAAGGGAAGATTTGGACTGAGATGTTTCCGGTTCATAGCTAAGATTCAGAGTTTACAATCCTGTTATTTGAACATAGTTGAGTTTATATTTAAGTAAACATGCACAATACTAGCACTGTTCAAACTACTGAAGTACACCATTATTTCAGCCTTAAATTGTTCAAACCTGCAAATTTTCTAAATCAACAAATGCTTTCTGTGTAGTGCCATCTCGTTGTGGCTATATAAATAGTACTTTTTTATCTAAAGTTCTGCTTACTCAGATTCTGGCATATCTCCATAGGCATTCAAATTATCTTGGTTATACTGTAGAGGTAAATAGGATTTTCAGTTTGCACAGCTTGATGTGTATGATATGTTCCTGGCTGCCACTTGTAATCCTATTTCTCCCACTCAGAGTGTAAAAGTTTAAAAGAATAGAAAGAAGGAAGTCCTAATATTTATGTGGCATTTCTTGAGGTAATCTCATACCATTTTTGAGACAATGTTTCACAAGGTCTCTCTCAATAAATCCTCAGACCTCTTGTCACAGAATTTCTAGTTAACTCAATGAAAAGTTTATTTTAAATTGTATGCAATTTTGTGTTTTCTTAGAGTTGTATTTCACTCTGTATAAAACTCAGGATGTGTCACATATCTCTTTATTGTGTTTGTCGTTACAAGAATCTTATAATGTTATTTTCCCATGACATCTTACTGGTAATGAAATTAGGGAACATCTTGCTCAATGAAAAGCCCTCAATCACTCAAAAGTTTGTACTTACATTATTCTGGTTGCTCCTAATAAAAATATCATTCAAATATGGGCTGTGGATTTTTTTTTTTAATCCATCAATGGACAACATGACTAATTGCTTTTTAGGTGACGTTTAAGATACAGAATTTTATCACTTAAGATAAATTCTGCTTCCAGAGCAAGAGGATGTATAATATTTATTATGCATTTTTTGAAAAGTTATCATTACTTTTTTTGGAAGGCTATTATAAAATGCTATAAAGTTTGCACAACAGACCTCAAGCCTAGAGCATTGGCTAAAATGGCTTTCTGGCCCAGTTACCCAAATGGAAATATTTATTTCACTTCTCCGCCAGGGCAAAGCATCTGGTCTGTTAACTATGGCAAGAGAAAGATTGGGGATTATGAACTTGTGTTGTATGAGGAAAGGCAGAAACACTGGAAGTTTTCACAAGTAGACTAAAACAACAGTTTGACTGGAAAGGAATAAGACTCCTTCCTTGAGCAGAGGTTTGGACTAAAAGACCTCCAAGATTCCTTCCATCCATATGATTCTATGTTTCTAATTTCTTATGGCTGTGAAGATTGATTATATCACCAAGACCTAACAATCTTTCAGCTGCCTTAATGCCATCTTGGAACAGATTTCAAACCACTGCAGAGCTCATGAATTCTATTTGCTTAGGCTTTAGTTATTTTTTCTTCTTCCTTATCCCTTTTTAAAAAAATATATCTTTGCCTGATGTTACTTTGAGTTATTTCAATCACGTCTTAATAAAGCTATAAAATTAATAGTTTTTCCCCTAATGGGCCAAGTATGATTGCTTTTATCCAACTTAGATGATATACTGCATATCAGACAGTCAAGACCTAGTCTTTTGCATGAATGAGGGAACAAAATGGTAGACTACATGAATATAAGTATCATACAAAAGTTATGGTAAGTTGCCATTCCATAATATTCATCCCAACAATGTCCAACATCATTCTTGCTAGTAAGAAGTGATTCTGTCCAATAAAGATGTATTAAATATCCTCTTTAGGCAGCTACATAGTGCAAAACCAAGTTATTGATTTCCTTTATTTTGATAATTGGAATGACAGTACAAATGCAATATCTTTGTCATGCCAGTGACCTCATAATTATAGAAACAAAAATAAAAACCATTTGTAATGCTCCAATTGTTTTCCAGAGTGAGCCATGCAAAGGGAAGGAGTTCTAGACATGCACAGAAGATGCAAACCCAGCTGCTGAGAATGTTGTCTGCAACTTTCACATGTATATTTTTATATGTGCAGTGCCCAAGCCTGTACCCCTTTTAACACATTCTTAGGCAAATAAATGATTTGAAATTGGATAAAAATAAAACAAAGCAGGTACTACCCTTGAGTTGACATTTGGAGATTAAGGAAAAAAAAGAGATCTGGTGCCCTTTTATTTACTCCTTCTAGAGAAATACAAAGCATTAAGCAAACACCTGTCTGTTTAAAATAAATGGTTAACCCATGGAATCAAATTGGCTAAATGTTCCAGAGGAAAACACACTTTAACAAGAAAATCAACCCTGCCAGATCCCCTGTAATGGTGTCATTTACACTCAAGTCACATGAGCTTAAAACGCAAGACCCTTTCATAATTAGGTACGTACACTATACCGGCTCCCTGCCTAATTAGCAAATTATGTTGAAAATAGCATCCTGCTAATTAACGGTTATTATGGCATTCCTGAAGCTGAAGCTTTAATTATCACCAGTCCTAATGCTTGTGTACAGGGGGAAAACTTTCTTTAAATGATCAATAAGGGCAGGGGATTATTATCAGGCAAATCTGCTGAGTGCTGATTAATTTGTTTGATGCAAAGTTGCTGCGTGTTTCATATTATTTTATCGAAGTTGCAGGAAAAAGGTACATAATTCTGTTTCATTAGCAACCACCGCTATTTATCACACGAAGATGCCCCTTTCCTTTTTAGTTGTTTGTTCAACTCCCTCTGTGTTTTTGCCTGCACCAGCATCAAAGTCAAGAGCAAGGAAGTTTTAATTAAGTGACACTAATGAGGTCGTTGAAAATGATACTTCAGCAATTCAGCATGCTGTTAAATGTGTTTATTCTATAATGTCATCAAAGGTTATTGTTTTCCCTTGTAATAGATAAAATTCATTACCATAAGCATTGTATCTCCAAGTGTAAGAAGCACAAGATGCAAGTTAGTGAGGTGTATTCCTTTTACATGTCTTTTTTTTTAAAAATCTTCCTCCGCAAATGGGTAATATTTACACTTCTCTTCAAAGTTCATTACTTCACTCGTGGCACTTAAAAAAAACATGTTATACTTAGTGAATTCAGAACTTAATTTTGATTATCCATAAATACTCCCAAGAAGATATTTATCTGAAATGCTTCCAGTGCTTTAATTTTCCAACAATAATGACAACAACCCCAATGATACTAACTATTCATTTTTGGTATGCTAGCCTGTATTTTGTTAGCTAAGCTAAGGAGCCTGGCTTTCTGACTGCTGGTTATTGCCAATTCTCATCCTCCTAAAAAAAATAAATTGTTCCTATGTAATATAAATGTGACTTCTTGGATACAACACCAGGGCACATTCACAGGAGCCACAGGTGGTAAAGCCAAAATAAGTGAACATTTGTAAAGGGAAAACCGGAGGGCAAAGCAATCAGATTTGGACTCAAGGAGGTAGGCTTTGTAATTCCACCAGTGATGACACTGCCTCTCAAGTTACAATCAAAGGTCTTTGTGTTCATCCATCCTTCTGGATGTAATACACAAAGTGGCTGCAACTTTCCGCTTCATAATCAAGGCACTTGAACTTTTCCTCCTATTGCTTTAGAGAGTTGCCAACAGCTCTGATACTGATACTCAGCTGAAGAACTCTTATGAGGAAAAACTCTTATGGTTCTTATTATTTGGACTCATAGAAAATATATATATATATATATATATATATATATATATATATATATATATATGTATATATATATATATATATATATATATGTATATATATTTCAAACTCTTCCTTCAGCGCTTCCTCCAATAGCTCTTGTATGCATTTCCGCCTCTTTCTAGATGGTGAAACTCAAGGGGCTAGATTATGTAGGCTGAAATTCATTATGAATTACTACAAACAGCAAAATAAAAAATCCTGCTTGGTGTCATGGTTCTGGCACCAGGCTAGAAACCACGAAACTGAGACATCTAGCACCGCCTTAGGCACAAGGTGACCTTGGGCCAGTCATTCTCTCTCAGCCCTAGGAAGGAGGCAATGGCAAACTACTTTTGAAAAGCCTTGCCAAGAAAAATGCAAGGATTTGTCTTGGCGGTCTCTGAGAATCAGAACAAACATACATATATGCATACATACATACATACATACATATATACATACATACATACTTTTTCCAACATTATCCAGCTCAAAAGCTGAAAACCCTTCATTGTGAGCAATCATCTAGATCCCTAAATCTTGGCTAACAGTTAATTAATGCAATATTAATTAACTAACAATGTGATATCTAAATGTGGGAATATTCCTGAAGTATATTTATTATCTGGGGAGAATGCAGCATACTTTTCACAAAAATAAGCAGACAAGAATATACTTTATTTTCTCTTAGAAGGTTTATTCATTTGATTCTTTATAGCTTTTTTCTTTCATTGTACAATAGTTAGGAGTCTTTTTTTAAATTACATGGATTTTTTTTATTTAATACTTATTTGATTTATAGCCTAACTTTATATAATACAAATGACAGTATGCTCCCTTCCTATTTCCCCCATAACAACAACCCTGTGAGATGTTCTGGAGTGAGAAAGGGAGAGGAACAAGCCCAAAATCACTCAACTGGCATTATGCCTAAGGGAGAACTAGAACTAAGCCTCTTAGTTACTAATTTAGCATCTTAACTACTATGCCACTGGTTATATTGCTGTTTCTTCTTTCACTACATAATGGCACAAATTCTATCTCAATCATGAACTATAAGTAGTCCTCGACTTACAACCACAATTGAGCCCAAAATTTCTGTTACTAAGAGAAATAGTTGTTTAGTGAGTTTTGCTCCATTTTACAAACTTTCTTGTCACATTTGTTAAGTGAATCACTGCAGCTGTTAAGTTACTAACATGGTTGTTAAGTGAATCTGGGTTCCTCATTGACTGCTTGAGGAGAGATCACAAAAGATGATCACATGACCTCAGGATACCGCAACAGACATAAATAGTTGACTCAGTTGCCAAGCAGTGATCATATAACCATGGGGATGTTGCAACAGTCAAAAGTGTGAAGGACAGTTATAAGTCACTTTTTTCAGTGCCGTTGTAATTTTGAACAATCACTAAACAAATTGTTGTAAGTCGAGGACTACCTGTACTACATTTTCAAGAATTGTTAATTGTTAAATGAGATTTCAGCAAATAAATAAGGATATATTTTAAGCAACAGCACTGCCTTTCTGTGATCAAATAATGGTACCATTCAAATGTAAAGTACAATTCAAGAAGCTGATTAGTATCAACAATGCTGTCAGTTTCCTAATATAGCATCTCTGCTAGCTTGGCTCAGATGACTTAAAATGTAAACAACCTTCTTAGCCTTTTGTCTGTATTAGTGCCTGATGACATAGTATGGATTTAAGGTAAGAATTTCTTCAGCAGTGGCTCCAACTATCTGCCACCAAAGATTGATCTCAGAGGTAGCAACAAACCTGCTGAATTAAATTTTCTAGGACTCTCAGGGAGCAATGGCTATGGGGGTGTAGAATGGATATGTCAACAATAGAGGATTACAAATTCTCCAACCAGACCTCCAGAGATAGTGAATTCAAACATATTTGTGAAGCTCTTGATTCTTCAAACTTTGTGTCAGCATTTAGCCTAACAATTATTCTCCCCACTGAAGTCATACGTATTTATCTACTTGCATAGAAAATGGTTTGGAACTGTTAGGTGGGCAAAAGCTAAGGCAAGTGACTGTAGCTCACCCTTCCATGCAGTGCTAGGGCTCAAACTGCTGACCATCTGTATCATCATTAAAGCCACTGCACCTCCATGAGGTCCATGATTATCGGTATTTCAATCTTAGTGTATTTGGTTAAGGTGTGTTGTGTAGTACTGCCATGGATTCTTTTGCTTGTTCTGGGTCTTTCCAGTCATAACTGGATGTAAAGAATTCTGTGGCATCAAATGAAATCATAATTTCCTCTTCTACTTTAAGGTCTTTGATTTTCTGGTTGAGATTTGATTATTACCATCAACTTCCTCTATTGTTTTGCTATTTTACTACGTTGCTTTCTTGTGTTGATAATATTAAGTTGTTGCAATGTTTTGTTGGGTTAAACACAGGTCAGTAAGGACAAAGAAAGACAACTACGACAACTGATGGTTAAAATGTCCATATGTCCAAAAGCAGCTTTAAAATAATATTTAAGACATCGCCAGCACTGGATCCTAAATGAAAAATAATATATTTTAAAAGGTTTCTGCTGCAGAGTCTGCTGCAAGAGATTCAACATTTCATTTTAGAGATATGCACAACAGGTTTAACCTGTAAATTACTATTGGGTCAATACAGCCCCGAAATAAATATTTTTTAAAATATTTTTTTTTAAAAAAAAGATTAAAAGCATGTTTAAGGCAGTTTTTAAAACCATCAATAGTGTATATGATTTCAATGAAAATAAATTGATCTAAAAATTAATAATGTAATTGTGTAATGTAAAATGAAGATTAATTTTTATTAGCCGGAGTTATATACTTTTTGGGGGGGGGTCTTTGTCCCTTTTCCTCTTGTTCTATTCTTTGTTTCTTTTTGCATACAAAATGAACATTTTTTAAAAAACGCCTCAGATTAGCTTACTTCCTGTCTTCTGTTCTTCAGATAGGATTTTGTATTTTGTTTGTTTTGCACAATGGGTGAAAAAAAAAAGGAAAGAAATAACAAAAGAAAGTTTTCCCCATGGGAAAGTTAGCCTCAAAGTATAACATTACTATAGCAGCATAAACCACTCTCATCACTGAAGAGATTATAATTACAGGGAAAAACAGACACAAAAATGCAGATGTACTGAACAAGCAGTCTTCTCACTTCAAAATCTGGAGGTCAAGAGGCTGATTTGCCCTACACTGGAATGGAGCAGGAAATCCCATCCACTCCTTTTTCCCCCATCACACTTTTCCTGAAAAATCAAGCTAACTTCAGTCATTCTAGAATGCAACATTTAATTCTGAAGAACTCAGTACATCAGAGAAGAGTCTGGTTTGTTTGCCCTTGACCCTGCCATAGAATTGACTTGGTGTGATAAAGGCAATGATGCCATCTGGTTAGCACTTTGTAAATCAGGGCTGCATTCAGCAAAATAAGTAGTGAGTTAGCAATAGGAAAATACTATACTGAAAAGTCATCACACAGTCCATTGAGAAAATGTACATCAAAATCCTTGGCCCTGTAAAACTAAACTATCTAAATGCAAAATAAGCTGTTCCAGTTCGCATTTGCTTAACTAAGTCAAGTCTTGAAGCGAAGAAGATTAGTATACAGTAATTCTGGCCTGTTATACTCCAATCATATGCTAAATCCCACTGATTTAGTCTCAAAAGTATTTAAGACTTTGATATTAAATTAAAGGTATTATTTGTGATTGTCGGCAAGTATTTAGTTCCTGGCAGTCATGAAACAGAAGAGAGGAAAAAGGATGAAGTCAAAATATATTACTCCAAAGCAGGAAGAAATGACCACCAAAAGTTGCTCAACGGTTAGACTCTAAGCAGCCTGAAGTTTTCTAGATTATAGCCAAGGTTTATATAACTAGTAGCCACACAGAAATCTGTGGAATTATCCAAGTACCACTATATAAGTGTTCCAATATATAAGTGACTATTATAAAATGTGTTAACAACTATTTCAATTAACAAGTTGCCATAATTTTCTCAGTTCTTTTCTTAGCCTATATGCTACAGGTACTCCTTGACTTACAGCCATAATTGAGCCCGGAATTATGGTTGTAAATCATTATGATTGTAAATCAAGATATCACATGAAGAGACCCAACCTTTTTGACATCTTTTGTCACGGTCATTAAGCAAATGCCACAGTTCTTAAGTCAATTTTCCCCAATGTTTTTTTTTTTTACTGGAAACCAGTAAATGCTGAAAACTGGCAAAAAAAAAAGTTGCAAATTGCAATCGTATAACCATGGGATGCTGCAAAGAACCATAACTGGTTGGCAAGCACCCAAAATGCAACCACATGACCATGGGGGATGCAGCCATTGTAACTTCAAAAATGGGTTGTAAATAACTTTGGGGGGGGGGGGGTTCCATCATAACCTTGAATGGTTGTTAAGCAAGATGCCATAAGTATTTCACTCTGGAACCGATATTATGCCCAAATAAAGTATAGCAATACAAGCAGGAAGAACAAAACCATACTTGAATGTTAAGTTAATACTATCCCACATGGAGTAGAAAGGATTGTGCAGAGGATTTGCTTGAATGCAAGTCGGCGGCTCCATGCAAGCAGAGACCTTCATTGATTCCCAACTGCACAAAAAGTTCTAACGATCATAAATTAGAATTTCTTAAGCTTTGCAACAGGGATTTGAAGACAGGAGTTTTGTTTGCACTCCTGCGTGTTGCAGAGCAGCCCTTTCAAGTGCTTTGTACAACTCTCATTCGCAATGCAATGAATTTTGTCAAACTACATTGCGGTGAAATGTCTAATCCAATAAGGTTGGGCCATTTTTATCCTAGTCAGTGTCTCTGTGGTCCTTTCTCTCCTCTGTTTCTCTGCTGAGTAGGAATAATTTATATTTGCTGACATATATCAGCTAGAAGTCTAGTTTCTTATTTTTTTAAAGGTGGATTCTACATTACAGCATAAGAATAACATTAAATTGAATTCATATAATTCAATTTGGGATTTTTTAACAATGATCTCAGAAATATGGAATTTTCCCCCCAAATGTGGTGTGTTTGCTCTCAGACTGGTTTTAAACACATTCTGCCTGCTTTTGCTGAAAATTATGGGCTAAACTTTTAAACCATTAATTCTTCTCAATTTTGGTGGTAATACTATTTTACTGTGCTGGATCAAAATTCTGCTCTATGTAGTCTGTTTGATTGATCCTTTTTAAATCAGATTCTGGTTTTAAATGTCTACATGACATTAACTATAAGATACCTTAGAAAACATTAATTCTGAAAGAGGGCAAGTCAATAATTCATGAATAAACACAATTTTCAGTCACAATAATGAGAGAGGAAGCTTCTCAGCTTTAAAGTTGAGGATTCTCAGCTTCAGAGTTGAGGATTCCATCAAGAGGACCTACTACTCTCCATCCCTGTCCATTACCAATTCTGCACATAGCTGAAACCACCCAAGCAGTTGACAGCTGTGGCAATGTTGCTCCACCCACACTCTCCTTCTAGCCCATATAAACTCATTCTGGGGGGAGCAGAGCAAGCCATTTGGGTTAAGAAGGGAACATGGGAGACAGAAAATCACCAGGGCAGTTCACCAGGGCAGCAAATTGATACACAGGCAAGGTAGGAAGGACCAAGCTAGGCTATTCCCAATTCTATTTGTGATGTTAAAAGAAAAGACTGGCCTTGAATGCAGTGTAAAACAATATGTATGTATGCATGTATGTGTGAGTGTGTATGTGAGAGAAAGAAATTATCACTGGAGGAAAGATTTGGTGTCTTCAGACCAATTTGGACCAATCTCACAAAACAAAGTAGGATTAGTTAAGCAAAGCTAACTGAGTAGTTGTCCCTAATCATTGTTTATAAAGTCTGTGATTCTTTCATGGACCATCAGATCTCTGAAACAGAATCATATTGTACTATTTTATAGTGGATTCTACTTTATCTTAGCACAACAATAGATGCCTTTTAAAGTCAAACACTGTGGAATTCATTCTTGATTTATTGTTGGCAGCTCTCCTTTGACTGACATGTGACATTCTTGTCTTTGCAGATGGGAAAGCAAAGCTGTTGATGGTTATCGACATAAGAAAATGTCATGTCTGAATATGTTTCAGAAGGACCTTTCTCTTTTAGATCCAGCCCCTCCCACCTCAATGCAGCTTGATTTATTTAATGCCATGAAAGCCCTCCAAAAGGACTCATCATCTAAACCCTTAATTATTCTCAAGAGTTTTTAAGTGGTACTTAATTGCCAGACAACACAGAAAATCACATTTGTACTAAGTCTGTTTGGCAAGGAAAGAGCAGAGCACATTTAAGCTTCTTCTTTACATTAGGATAGCTAAAGGGGCAGCTTGTCTTTGTGGCTCAAAAAATAATGCTACAGGTCCTTCTTCAACCGGGACAGAAATGATGATGGCTCAGCAATACATCTAAGTGTGAAAGGGACTATTTCTCTCAAATGGGAAACTGGTCATGTATAAAATCAGCTTATAATGCAGGAGAAGATCTATGGTCTTCCAGATGTTGTACTGAACAACAACTCCCAGCAGTTTTCAGCCAGCAGAACTAATAATGAAGAATGTTGGAAGTAGCAGCCAATAATATCTAGAGACCAAAGGTTCACCATTCCTGGCCTCCAAACCATGCTGGAGAAAAAACTAAACTCAGAAATGTGGAAGTTGGCTCCAAAAGGCACTCCTGGTAAAACAGCCAGAGGAAGCAATTTTCTTTTCAATAGCAAATACTGTAGTTAATATAGGAACATGGGGCACTTTACAATTAAAAGAGCTGACCTGTATTTTGGTTGACCTCTTTCTCCTCATCCACCCTTTCTACTTCCCCCTTTTTTGTGGCAGGTGTTGATGGATTTTTCAACTTTCCTTTTCATTCAAACAGTATCATATTTATTTTACATTTGAATTGATTTCCTTTCCCTATATATAAATATTTGTTAGGTGCAAAGGACTAGGTCCACATGTGAAGGTCCAATTAAACTGATTTACTGCTAAAAATTCTAGGCATAGGAAACTGTTCAATTAACAGCACCTGCTTGAAGTTTGATAAGAGTCAACAGAATGGGGAGGGGGCGGAAAGTTGGATTGAGTCCACTTGTGATTACATAGGGATTTTAGACTGATCCCTCATTTAACTCCCCCCGCCCCCCGGATTTTTCAACTTCTTCTCTTTCAGTATTTCATGAGATCAAGGTCTCTAACATGGTTAGTGAAGGTAACCAGAAGAAGATTAGTTATATTAGAACCATAGGTTTTTCTATGTCCTAATACGACATAAAACATCAAATTCAGTCCTTACAGATAGAAATGGGGGAGAAAACCAAATGCATATGGCACTGGATGGCAACTATCAATAGGTTCTTTTGGACGTGCTGAGGTAAAAGTGTTGATTTTAGGCATAAGAAAATCAGTGTCACTTAAAGGCCAGTCACCACACTGTCCAGATTTGAGGGGTGGGATGTAGAATTAAATCTGAGAAAAATAATAATGATTTCCACATAGAAGCCTGAGAATTCTGAAGCTACACAAAAGTTCACTTTTAGAATGCTTTAATTTGATTTAGTAGTTGGCATCTATTAGTGTCTATAGAAGCATAAAAGATTATAACCAAACAAACAAATCTAATACATATTCAGCTTTATGCAGCACTGTTCATATGTGGTCCAGACTTTCAGAATCCTCAGATTCGTTTCTTCTAGTAAGACTGAAAAAAATGTCAAATCTGCATGTGAACCTTGGTTTATTAAAATGGGGGCCTGAGCAAAGATATCTTAAGACTGGTAGAAACTATGGAACATGTGTGGTCTATTGTGAAAAGATAACATTATGACTTGCTGGAAGATCGGTTTGCAGGTTATGGAAAGGTACAGTGAATTACTACCTTTTTTTTTCTTAGCATACCTTTGGCTCACTATTTCTAACTCTTTTCTGTACTTTTTATAACACTGCTTATTGCAGTGTTATAAACAGTCTGTTTTATACACAGTGAGGGATGTCTTCTTCACATTTAAATACTTAAATAAATACCATTTGCAAAGATGTCACAGACTTACAGGTGGGCAGGGAAGACATAGTATGAAATATGGTTTTGCTTGTTTGTATCCACTTTAATAACAGACATTCATATAAAGGAGTTTTGGGGTGAAGCCATAAAAGACCATTTTGTACAAATTGTGTCAGAGCCTTATGGCATTCCTAACGCTGAACCAAAATCTCTAACCACCAAACATGAATTGGGGACTGTAGTGATTTTGCCTCTCTCTCCTCCTTACAATAACCAGAGAGACTGCAATATGCATAGGGCTTTAGAAATATTTTCAAAACCCCGAATGGTGCCAATATGGTGGCAGCAAGTGTTCTTCACGTAAAAAAAGGAAGAAGAACTAAGAAAAACAAAATAATAGGCAACACCAGAATAAAATTAAGAACGTTAGAACCTGAAACAAGATGCAAGAGAGAGTTTCAACCCTCTTGGTGCCGTAGGATCTTTCCAACATGATATTTTTTTTATTGGCTGGACCAGTAAAAAAAAAATGATTTTTTAAAAAAATAGCAAGTTGGTCATTGTAAAGAAGTTCTGCCAGCACAATAGATGAGGCGTTTTAGGGTGATCTAGAATTATCCAAACAATATATTTAGGAAAACATTCTTAAACTAGTTTGACAGTGGAACCAATTATTGAGGGAGGTGTCAAGTTTCTCTCCATTGGGTTTGTTTAAGGAAAGGCTGGTCAGCCAGCTGTCATGGATGTTTTAAACCGAATTTCAGCATAAAATGGGGGGTGTATTCAAAACCCTTGATGTCCCATCTAATTAGATAACTCTGTGATCTGATGAATTCAGAAGACTTCTGACATTAGTGGGACTTCTTTACTGGAACCAAGCATGTGGACAGAATCCTAAAATGATCCTCATTTTTCAACTCAGACCTCTCCTTCTGTCCATGAAATCATTCCTCGATTTTACAGTGTCTTTGGTAAGTGCCTTAGGACTGGGATTGAATTAATTTGTATTGTAAAGCATCTGCTGCCATAATAAACAAATTGCCACTAATATAATAATTATTATTATCATTTCCTGTAGCACTGAAATATAATTTCAGAACAATTCAGGCCCCCATAGTGCACAATTACAATTATGCAAAAGTCAGTGCTTTTCCAAAGCTGGCATTTGACTCATTATTTCTTGGAACTGGCCACGGTTAGCATCATCATATTTACACTGGGTGAAATATACACTATGCCTGAAATATACACTCTGCCAGTTATCTCACCCATTAGCTAAAGGCCAAAGAATGCAAATTAAATGGAAACAACAACAGCAGCAGCCACAATAACCCAGCTTGGGAATATGATGTCTTGGAATAATAGGTTCTTTTGCGCTATCTATTGTCAGCCAGTCTTATGAAAGTCCATTTATGCACTTTATATATATATTGTCAGCCTAGCGTCTTGGCCACTCTTTGTAACTTATGCAGTATATTTAAGAAATCAGCGCTGTGCCATGCAACAAAGCCTGAGACATTTATTTCAAGCTTGCTCCAAAAATCTCTCCCTCTGTACCTATGGCTGAATATAGGCCATATGTTGGACCGGGGAGCCATCTGGCAATCACTCCCACTAGCATCTGCAAATGGGGATTTGTGCTTCACAGTATGGCTTTTCAGGGCTGGGCTTTGATTTGTTGCCCTTTGTGCTCTCCATGCATTATTAGTGTAAAAGTGAAAGTGAGACGTTGACGGAAAATAAAACTGAACATTGGTTCTTACCCCAAACAGTCAGCAGAATGAATAACAGCCTGCCTTTAGCCAGGGGGGTGTCTATATACGTGTGCACCTCTTGCCTCCATGGCGGGCTTGGGAGTCATTTCATCCATTTGGTTTTATAATACCCAATGGTTATTAGCAAAGCACATGGATGACATGAATACAAGACAAAAATGCAAATCCAGTGCTCATCTAAATAATTTGCACTTCCCCAAACCAATATGCCAATTGAAATTCATTCTTTCAGCATCTATGCATTTTCAGATGTTGTGACCAATCAAAGGCACAATCACAAAATGAACCCTAGAAAAAAGTACATCGTAGTAAAACAACATACAAAATAGACCACTTGGGGGGGAAATGGTACATAAACATGTGCATTTATGACAATCATGCCAAAAAAGTAAAAAAAAAAAAATTCATGCAGCCTTTAAGAAGAAATCTATACTGATAGAGAAATAGGATGGAACAAACATTAGACAGGAAAAAAGTGAAAGGGATAGAAACTCAAATCCGGGGATTTATCTATCCACAATTCTTGTCAATGTCATAATTTATAAAATATATCAAATACATCATCAAAATATGGGATCAGCCAGTTTCTAACAGACAAAAGTTTATCTCAAAACACCAATTGATTTATTGTATGATTAACTGAGCCAATTATTTTGAAATTGCTATTATAAGAATGACTGCCATGCCCGCGTGTGTGGCTTTGTGTCTTCTATGATGTGAACCACCTCAGTACATAATCCTGAACCATTTGCATTCTTGTTTTGTGCTAGTCCTATTTTCAGCAACCACGATTAGGAGTAAAATTTGCAATAGCAAATCTTCTAAATATGCATTAATTTCTGCCACTATCCGCCACTTAGCATCTATACATACAGTGAATTAGAATTGGGATAGGTAGTTCAGTCACCATGTGCCTCTGAACATTTCTTCCTAACTTTTTAAACAGAATAGTTTAAATATATAAATACAAAGCTAAAAAGCTGTCATACTGCAAAGATAAGAGAACTGAGGGAAGGAAGAATAGAGTTGACAGTGGGTAGGATTCTACCAATTTTCCTCCTGGTAAATTGATGTTGTCCGATTTATTTTATTTACAGTTTCAACCGTTTTATAACCAGGCAGCCAGTTAGTAAGAACATGTTCAATGTTTCTCAAAATTCCAGATATGTCCACAACTTAACAAATCTGACAATCCCTTATCTTCTTTGATTTTGCACTAGAAAAATATATCTATTTTCACACAAAATTCGCACAGAATTGGGCTATCACATCATTACACTAATAAAATATGGAAAAAAAGTAATTTCATGAATTGCAATTCTTGAATTGTCTTAGTATCTAAAGTGCCAGGAAAATCAAGAAATATGCAGTTATTCAGATAATATAAAAATCAGCGGCCAAATATTAGCAAATGGGATCTGACAACAGAACTATCTCTCTTGTCTTTGAATTTAACAAAGGTTGCCAAGCTTCCTACATAAAGGAGGCACTATAGTTCGCTTTGAGCATGACCATCCATATACACAACTACATAGATATACACACAAACACAAAGACACACACAAAATGTAACTAATTGCAAATATTTAAAACAACGAAGAAACAATACTAATTAAGTCTTCAAATCTCCATTAACCCCAGCTTCTTAATAGCAGAAAAAAATGTTATTAGTTATTCATCAGAGCAGGGCATAACAAGCATTACCTAGCTGCATCCTACATTGTTTCTTGTTACCTGATGCCCTCATCTTCCATTCAGATTGTCAAACTTAAGAACTTTGAAAACTATTTGCACTTAATTATGAAAGAGCACAAAGCTCAGACTACATTTCTCAAGGTATTGCTTTAAATGACTATCTGAACATTCCTCCACTTTTGGCACAGAACATGCCAGGATCCATGGTTCCATTCTTAGTATCACCAGGTAGAACCAAAGATCCGTATATCAAATTTAGATCGTCACCAACATTTGGAATAGATAATTCTGAAACATGAATTCCTCTTCCCTATTTGTACTATATTCTATTTCCCTCTCTTTCATGAATTTTGAATTTCTGAACATAATCCTATACGAAATGTACTACTTTGACACTGGAAGTAAATTCAGATAGAGTAGTAACTATAATACATATAGAAATGCACTCTAACCTCAAATTAGTCAGTTGTAATCAGAGGGATGTAGAACTTTCTGGCATCCCAATGTTTGAAGGACATTACAGAAATGGATCCACTCACCTAAAAAGATCTTTTTCAGGCAATGCAAATGATGATAAATTCCAATCTTTAACCGGACTGTATGGAGACTGAACCATTTTTTTTAAAAAAATGCACATGGTAGTCTCTCTCCAACATAGACACATATACATGCACACTATGTACAGTAGATGACTGTTTAGAGCCAGTTTGGCAAGATGCTCAAACGTGAATATCTAAAGTGGACAACTCTGATGAATATACTTCTATTTCCCTTTGGCTGACTGCATTTTCTCTGTCCCAGAGACCCATGATATTTGAAATAACTTGTATAATGCAGCCATAAAAGACTGTCCAAATGAGCAAGTAGTAGTGGCTCCAAAAATTAAGTAAAGCAGAAAACATTTTAATTCAAAAGCACCGGCTATTAACGAACTCTGAGATATCTCATGTTGCCATTTCCTCTATATATCCCTTGTCACTGTAACCCTTGGGATATTAATTCTACCTCCTTTGTCCAAATGCCTGATTATCTGAATATTTTGAAAGCTTCCCAAGCCATTTGGCCCAAAGAAACTGAGCTATAGCATATCATGTAACTCTGCTCTTAGGAAAATCTGAAATCAAAAGCATTTCCTAATGAGTTATCTCAAAGCAGAACAATATCTGCTCCAGATCTAAGAAGGATCAGTCATTTCCGAGGGAGGGAGGGAGGGGGAGGGAGGGAGGGAGGGAGGGAGGGAGGGAGAGAGAGAGAGAGAGAGAGAGAGAGGGAGAGAGAGAGAGAGAGAGAGAGAGAAATATGTGGATGCCACACAAGAAAAGAACAGTCAACTTTCCATTAAATCACAACAGACTCCCCCATTCCCCCTTCCCTTTGAAAGGCTACTACTAACCTACAGCTTGGTTTTTATCAGCTGGAAGGTGGGGAGGAGGAAATCAATCTACCATGCTGTTTAGAAGCCTGTGAGACCTTCATCCTTAAAGTCCAGGGTGGCTTTGGCACAATAAAGACCGTATCTCTTAATCATGATAATGTTCCCGACTCAGCCATATGAGCTCAGAGCAGCAGGCTTGGACACTCAGAATTCCTCCATTGAAAAGGTGTCACCGATTAAACTATCACATTTCAAAGGGCTCCCGTACAGTAAAGAAAAGGAAGAAAGAGAGCGGTGGTCTTTTGTTAGTCAAAAAGCTATGGAAAGCGATAATTAACCCATTTTGTGTGCGTGGAGAAATCACTTGGACAAAAGTCAAAGCAGTGCCACCCTGTCAATTGGGGAGGCTAGATAAGGACCATCCATTGCCCTGAATAGAGAACAAATCAAGAGAGTGAATGGGAAAGGAGGCCAGTACGACCACTTTCCCTAATCCTTCTTCAAAGAGACTTTCTTTCCTCTTCCCTCCTGCCTGCAAAAGTTATGCTGGTGAATAGAAGACCCCTGCCTACATTTAAAGCAAACAAACATCCCCTCTTCAACACAGCTTTTGCATTTAAATATGCAGAGATACCATGCAATTAGCATGTTATTAATGAATAATTAATTGCAGCTAAATCAGCCTTCAGGTTTTTGGTTTTTTTTTTGCAGCTAAATTATTTAAACAGCAAATATAACAAAAGAATGTCGGTCCCCATCTTCTCCCATATTTTCCCAAATGCCCTCCCATCCCCTCCCCCCAATTTTTCAATTCATGTTCAATTTCAACTCACATGATTCAAGGATATACATACATGCGTGCATGCATGCATGCATGCATACATACATACATACATACATACATACTGTACATACATACAGGAGCCTTGGTGGAGCAGGGGACTAAAGCGCTGTTAAAGTAGCACTTAGCTGCCAGCTGCCTGCAATTACTGCGAGTTCAAATCTCACCAGGCTCAAGGTTGACTCAGCCTTCCATCCTTCCAAGGTCGGTAAAATGAGGACCCGGATTGTGGGGGCAATAAGCTGACTTTGTATAAAAAAGAACAGCGCTTAGGGGGGCCTGAAAGCTCTACTAAGCAGGTATATACAAAAGTATGAAGGCTATTGCTTAATGCATTGTAAGCCGCCCTTAGTCTCCAGAGAAGGGTGGCATATAAATCGAACCAATACATACATACATACACACATACATACATACATACATACATACATACATACATACATGGTTAATGACAACTCACATGATTCAAGGATATTTATATACATATACATATACATACATACATACATACATACATACATACATATGTGGTTAATGACAAATCATGGCAAATCCAATTCCAGATAATTTTAAGCTATCAGAAAGGAGATATATGATGGAGAATGCAGCCCATTTGATCTTCTTTTATTCCTCCCCCTTCACCACATCCAGGAATGCTTTGCTTAGCAAATTGTCTAAATATTGGATTTCAGTTTGCAAGGTTCTGTGTTCTGTGTGTTCCAGTATAGGGAACCTTGGAGATAATAATAGAGAAACTATTAAGACAACAACAGGTGACAAGTCCACAATATTAGAAGCTGACACTCTGGGTTAGGAGGGAAGAAGGGAGAGAGGGAAGGAAGGGAAGGGAAAATGCAGTCAGATTTGCAAGTTTCTGTTAGTATAATCTTTATGAATGAAGAACTGTTTTATGCTTTATGTTCTTATGGAATCTGTTTTTTGGATAAGAACTTCCACCCTCCATGCCATGGAAGCTTACACGTGACCTTGGGCCAGACCCTGTCTCTCTCAGCCACATTTACCTCTCAGGTGGGCAAAGAAAATTGGAGGAGGAAATAGGGTGTATACCTGTGGTGAAATCCAATTTTTTTTACTACCGGTTCTGTGGTGTGGCTTGGTGGGCGTGGTGTGGCTTGGTAGACATGGCAGGTGAAGGATACTGCAAAATCTCCATTCCCTCCCCACTCCTGGAGGAAGGATATTGCAAAATCTCCATTCCCACCCACTCTGGGGCCAGCCAGAGGTGGTATTCGCCAATTCTCTGAACTACCCAAAATTTCCGCTACCGGTTCTCCGAACTACTCAAAATTTCCGCTACCAGTTCTCCAGAACCTATCAGAACCTGTGGACTTTACTCCTGGTGTATACAGTCTTCAGCTTCTGGACAAAAGGTAGGATATACAGTATATCTAACAAATAAATAAAATAATAAATAAAACAGATCTGTTCTCAGCTACTTTGGACAAAGGAAGCCATCCAGTAAGTGGCAAACTATTCCCAGTTTGTTGATTTGATAATTGTTAAGAAATAGGGATCTGGGGAAGAAGAGAATTCCCTGGACAAGAATTCAAAGCTGTCATTCAGGGTAAACATGAACAATTATTGTTAAATGTCAGGAAAAAATAGTAGTATTTTAAAAAAGAGAGGCTTTCGGTAGTATACATTCATCAAAACATTTTAAAAATAGAATATTTAATAACCTCTTGACTAATATTAACACAGAAAATTCTTTTTAAATATCACTTCTGTTAAGATGTTAACCAGACTGACTGACAGCTATTTGGTCATTACAAGCTACCACAGTTAAATAGGAAGCAATTTGTTGCCACTTGCTAATATACATCACCAGTAAGACGTTGGTTTATATTTATAAGCTGCACATCTGTGGATCAGTTGGCTTTTCCATCTGTTAACTGCATCAGTAAACAGTAAGTCAATGTGCAGCTCCATGCAGCTCCCCCCTCCCATCTATTCTTCCTTCATTTATATTTAACACAACTGTAGTTATAAAAGCAAATCTTGAGAAGAGGCACTATCCATTCAACACATTTCCTGAAATGAGGCCCACAGAACTGAATGAGCATTGTACTGAAAGAGAGAGAGAAAGAGGGAGGGAGGGAGAGAGAGGGGGAAGAGGGAGGGGAAAAGGGAGGGAGGGAGGGAGGGGGAGAGAGAGAAAGAGAGAGAGAGAGAGAGAATGAGAGAGAGAGAGAGAGAGACTTCCTAAAGCAGCTGTTGTGGTGTTCATTCAGAATTTTTTTAAAAAAGTCATAAGTGTTTATATAAGCAGAAGTGGGGGGAAGGCAGTGGTCAAAATTGGAATCAAAGCTTTAATTACTTGTTCATCCCTGCAACTTCTTGCCAGCCAATGGCAGCTAATTATCTGTAATGATATTCCTTAACCTTTTTGTGCCAATATTTAGTAGGCATAATTCACGCAAAATGTTCTGCTATGAAAGGTCCCTTGAAATGAATGGATGGACAGGTTCCTATTCACGTCAATAGAGTTTTTGCTGGAAAATCTTAGTGGAAAGTTCCTCAAAGTTCATTACAGATATACATAGCCAGCCCTGTCATAGGAAATGAGCTAGGTCTTACTAAAAGTAAAGATCAGTTTGTTAAGGACCACACAAGAATATATTGGCCTGGTTCACATAATCATTACAAGCCATAATTGATATTACTATGAATAAGTCATTATTAACCTTGGTCTTATCTATTCCACTGCTCTTTTTTTAAAAAAAATAAATTGCAAAGAAGCATAAGAGATCAGATACTTTCATTTTCACTGACATTTCCCGATTATCTACACAGTCAAGGAACTGAGGTTGATTGTTGAGTTTAATAAACATTTCAGACTAGTATTTGGCTTCCTTTTTATAAGTTTAATAGTTTGTCATAAAATATTGCTAAGGATACAAATTGTATTGTATCTTAATATCAGAACAGCACTCCCATTGACATATTACCCATTGACATCATATTTTGTTTACTGTCAACACAGGATGAAATGGCTTTCAAATAAATACATCACTAATTTGGAAATGCATGGAGATTCCCAATAAAAGTAGTGGAACTAATATCTATAATCAGTAGAATAGCAAATGCCTATTAAAAGCATAATTAGAAACATTCTCACATCTGAAGTATTATTTTTGCTGTGGCTATTGTTATTCAAATGCCAAAGAAGTTAAAATTAGTCACCTAGGTATTCCTCATTTTCATAGTTCTTTCCCGTTATTTGGATAATATTGCACTTTTTATTTTTGCATAATATGAGATTTTGCCCTGTATTTTCCAGGCATTTAATAGATTCTTACGTACAATATTGTGTTTAACTTCATAAAGCACTCTGTTCTGCCATTAATTTTCTCTGAGGAACTGAAAGTAACATTTTGCACTTGATTAAGCATCTCTTTTCTCCGGGCACTTTAGATCCACCTAACAACTTATTATTCAGAAAATGTTTAAATTGATGCATTGTTGATCCTGAGGCCAGTATCCTTCTGAATCTAAAAGAAAGTCCAGTCAAGTTTTGGGTAAAGGAAGGATTTCCAAGGGGGGACGGCCCTAACAACAGATGTCACTCTTAAATGATTTTTAGATAAAGTATCTCTATGTCCATATTTCAGATTCTATTCAAAACAAAGAGTCATCGATTCTTGAAACTCGGTTGGAAGAATTACTCACAATCCACAGACCTTCAATAGGACTAACTATAACCACACATACACACGTTTTTACAAATAATTCCAGGAACAGCATGACTCACTAAATCAGTTACTTCCCAATTCAGCATCTGAAATGCAAACAGAGTTGATACCCAAATTTCAGTATGGCTCCATAATTTTCTACAGAAAAAGAACCACACTTTATGCTAATCATTTCCACTGACTTTCAATGAAGTCATTTTATCTTCAGAAATGCTCTATGGCCTTGCTATTATTTCAGTTTTGTAAATGGAAAATCCAAGTAAAGAAACTATCCATGGCTGAACAGGTGTATATCCAACATGTTGCATGCTAAGTATCTGTTTTGAATTATCAATTACCAAAAATTATTCACATCCACATGTTTGGAAATAAGTCTTTGTTCTCCTTTAGAGACAGCTGCATATGCTTTTCTTTGCATTTTTCCATGGTTTAATTGTTCAATTTATTATGACTACTACATGCTTTACCTAAATTCAAGTCAAAACAAATATCACATTATCCTCCCTTCCCCAGATGCAATGTTAATTAGAGTATGCTTTCACACATCATGCTAAGCCATAAAGCCAGATTTTCAAGTGGCAATGATTGGGTTCACACAACTATGGCTTAATGTAATGTGTGAATCAAATCAACACTTCTTCTCCCCTAGCTTCTTTAGAATAGGTAATATACTGCACATGTTAAGTAGTGCTTGTAAAACTATTTCCATCATGGACAGAGCAAACTAAGTTTGGATTGGACAAACTAGAATTAGGCCCATAACTCTTATAGAGAGTAATTTTACAATTGAACAGAATACTATATATAACAAAATTAACTAAACTAGTAATTATTGTAGCTAAAATGAGTACTAACTACTAACTGAGTAGCTAAAATATTTCAATGCAAAAAACTTTTATTCAGCGAAGGAGAATACCATCCCTATTTGGTGAGGAACAAAAATGTTCCACATTGATATTAGAAATCCTAAATGATCTCTTCCAAATGCACAAATCTTTGAGATAGCATGGTTCAGTTCATTCCCGTGGCTCTCAAAGAAACAATGCCATTTTCAGAAGGTCTTTCTAAAATAACTGCAAAATCCTAGCACAGGTATACGGGTATGTGTGTGCATGTCTGTGAGCACACCCACATACACACACAGCTTTATTTCACTAGTGTATTGCAGAGAAAGGAAGATAGGCCTCTGTTAAAAAACATCTCCCCTATTGTGATTGATATCTGACAGAGCTCAGTGGGGTCCTAACTTGGATGAATTTAAAAGACAAGACTTCCTTTATCACCAATAGAGCTCTTCTTACAATGGAACAGCATGATTAGTTACTAGGAAGAAGTAAAGGGGGAAAGAAATGAAGAAGAATCCAACTTTGCCTCTTGATCTCCGATGGTATCACTGACCTGTCACTGATTTGTGACCTCCCCTACTTAATTCATGCAAATCAAACGGTTGTAATTTGCACTGCTGATTGGATTGTCCACATCTTTACATGCAACAAAGATATATGAGACTGAACTCCAGGTTACAATAATTCCACACCTAGTTTGTTCTCTGTCATGCTCTGTTTTGGCACACTCTCCTTGATTAATGCTATGCATGAGGTCCAGATAACAATTACTCCAGCGTTGTTCATTCTTTTCATTCTCTCCTTTCCTTTTCCAAAAGAATCTGTGGTCCTATGTCAAATTCGGGGCATAACTGCCATGACAGTTTCACTAATAGCCACTCAATTGCTTTTATGGCGCGCACACACACACAGATAATCTTGCTATTCACACTAACAAGCACTGACTCCAACTGAGAGATATTCTGTCAAATTCTAAGGCCAGTTACAAAACTTTCCCATTCATATAACTTGACAGACTTTATACACCAAAGAGGGTGCTTTCACTAGAAGCCTTTCCTTTTTATTTTATTTTTTATTTTCTTCTTAAAACATTACATGCACACATTTTCCTCCTACATTCCTCCTTACAAAGAAATACAGAAGTTATTTTGTGTGAGTTTTGTACCCATGTGGGAATTTTTTTTAAAAAAAAAACCCTTTAAATTGGGTTCTAATTAAAGAGTCAGTTTAGCTTCTTTAATTCTAATGTTGCCAAAACTTTATTTCACCTTTGATTTTTTTTTAAAAAAAAATTACTTTTCAATTAGCAACTTAAGAACAACAACAAAAAAAAAAAAAACACAGACCAGGAACTACGTATGTGTGCCTCTTCAAAATATTTAAAGACTTCAACTCTTTGTTCCTTGATATTATTACAGCATGGGCTACTTATGACATCTGGAGTATATAGAACTCTTTCTGTATACCTTGCGACTTGGCTGCTGTTGGGATGGTTTAACCAGCTTTTCAAACAAGAGTTGAAGGTTGCCAAAGTGACAGATTTTGGACCAATATTGATGGTAGTATGGGAGTTAGTTGACATGATTCGATAAGCCTGAAACAGATTGGGAGGCGGTGTTTCTCTAAACATGTAAACAACAGTGTCAACAACACAGTCATTTAGTGAACAGAGTCTGCAACTCAGACATCCATCTGAAACATACTCTTTGCAGAAACAAATCACCAACAGAAATTCTCGGCAACTGGAGTCAGCTTAATATTGGCAAACAAAATGTATTTGGGACTTTCTTTTGTTTTCTTAAGCATCTACAAATAGAAACCTGCTGTGAAAAACTGACTTGCCAAATGAATTCAAGGCCAAAGAGTTCGTAAGTAATATGATGTCTCCCTCCCCCCCACACCTCTCTCTCACACACACACACACAACAAAGGTAATGGTCAAAATGTTTATAAGCATACATTCATCATGTTAGGGAACGCTGCTTAATGCTATTGTGCTGCTCTTGCTTTTCGAACTGATACCTTAGTTTTCCACTGGGACTTTGCCAGACATCTTTTCAATTGTGAAGGTATTGACCCATAACATGCATATCCTCTGCACCTGAGTCTCAATTTTAAAATAATATTAGTGGAAAATTCAGAGTATAAGGTGGTCATACTATGCTTTCCGTAATAATTAAGAAAGACACATGAACAGGGCTGAGAATCCCTAACAAGCAGCAGCTGTCTAAGATTGAAACGATAGAATGGTGAGCTTCCGTCTGGGCCTTCTCACTCTCCTATCCACCAAATCTTGCTGGTCTATCAATTAAATCCCTTACTATACCTGGGAAATAAGCTTCATTAGTTTCAAGGGCCAAATAAATAAATCCTGGCTGAATATGAGCCTCCAACGTCTAGGATATAACTTTCAAAGCCTTCCAAAACTTGTTTTAAACCTTAATTTTCAATTGAAAGAAGGTGGCAATTATTGACTACAGTGGGGGTAACATATTGTGTTAATTTACTTGAATATAATCAGATTTATTTTGCCATTAATGACCCATTTTTTAGAGTGAAGTCCTGAACCATCCGTCAAAAATCAAATTTGGCCCTTGGCCTGAAAATAGTTATGTACTCCTGTTTTAAGTCAACTAAAATAATTGGATACTGTAGCAGAGACATAGCTATAAGTTGATCAAACAGAGAAAAGGAAAACATGGGCTTCTAAAATTTTGGCTTGATCTGTGCATTATTTCTTTTCCTTGTCTCCCATCTCACACTCACAGTGCAGTTTCATTGTTTAAAAATGGCAAGACTGTAGTCTTTCCAGTCCATCTTTATCACACTGTTGTTTTCTTCAGGATTAACCCAAGAAAGGGATCTCACTTTAAATAACAGGGGAAAAAATCATTGAGAGAATTTTATCTCTTTCCCCTCACCACAAACAAACCACAGGAGAACATGAAGGACTAAGCTCCAATTGCCCGTGTTTTAAGCTAGATAACTGTTTTTCTTTAAATTCAGATGCCACGATTCAATTGTAGCCATCCATAAATTGGCATTCTAGTAAGCCTAGTTACAATAACATGAACTTTGAAATACACATTGACATGTGAATTGTATTGAAGACAATCCAATTCAGTTACAAAGCACATAAAGTTTGATCCACATTCAATTTATACTTGAGGCTTTGAATCCATCAGTTGGTATGCATTTCAAGCATGCTTCCACACATAGAGATCTCCTCTGAATAAACAAATTATTTTGCTCTGGCTGTTCCATCTCTTTTATTACACATCTGAGTAAATGCAAAATGAAGTGGTCAGAGTATTTATGCTTCTGATTCATTGGGAAGCTGCATCATCCAGATTTCCCATCCACACCCAAATCATCTCATACTAATGAACACCATATGAAAATATATATATATAATGTAACCATTATGTAGATGAGTAGGATTGTCTCTGAAATTTAAAAAGGGTAGAACATAATTTTGAAAGGATACTGCCTGAAATGCCAGAGCTCACTGTTGATATATCGTATTTTCTTTGTTGCTACAACATTTTCTGCATCTAGTGTATCAGGAGCAGCTTTCAACCTAAGCTGCTACCCATGAACACCATACTATCAAGTAACTGACTCAATAGCACTCAATGCCTGTACAATGTTGTATACAATCTTCATATGCAGGTGTAGGGGATTTTAAAAGTTCTTTGTATTCGTTTTTAATTTGTTTTTTAAGGGGTGGGAGGGAAAATGTAAAATGTATGACTGGGGTGGGTTTGGGGGGCAACCCACAGGTGTCAAGGGGGGTCAGGGGGGCTAGTTCCTACAGAGGGGAGGGTGTTTCCATCAGTACTATAAGTGGGAGGGGCAGATATAACGGGAGCAGGGGGCCATATCATGTTAGGGGAGGATGCACTCGCTACTTGCGAGCAATTGTGTGCTCCGGCCCCCAATGCTCTTCTCGCTCCCCGGGTTGTTCAGATCCTCAGGCCCAGGGCCTCCGGTTGATGTTATGCAATGCCAGGTCCGTGGTAAATAAAGCCCCCCTCATCTGTGATTTGGTTCAGGAGGGGTGTGTAGACCTGGTAGGTATTACAGAGACCTGGTTGGGCCAGGAGGGGGGGTCCCTCATTGAGATGTGCCCACCGGGTTTCTATGCATTCCATCAGCCGAGGGCCCAGGGGAGGGGTGGGGGTGGCAGTTCTTGTAAAGGAAGGTCTTGCTCCTAGGGAGGCCACTGTACCTCAGATAGCCGGATGTGAGTCTCTCCTGGTGAAGTGGGGACATGGGAGGCAGATGGGTTTGCTGATCACGTACCTGGCTCCCTGCCACATGTCAGCTACCCTGCCCGAGCTACTCAACGTGATTGCCGAGGTGGCAGTGGAGACCCTCAGGCTTATGGTCATGGGGGACTTCAACCTGCCATCTGTCGGTGAAACGTCGGAGACAGCTCGGGAGTTCATGGCTTCCATGACGGCCATGGACCTGACCCAGCTAATTCATGAACCCACTCACATGGGAGGACACACTCTGGACTTGATTTTTGTCTCTGGACAGTGGATAAATGATCTTGCGATTGGGGCGGTAGCTATTGAGCCTTTGTCATGGTCAGATCATTCCCTTCTTAGGCTTGACCTTCTAACCACTACACCCTGCCGCAGGGAGGCGGAACAGACTAGATGGTTCCGCCCCAGGTGCCTGATGGATCCTGATAGGTTCCAGTTGGAGCTTGGGCCATTTCCTGAGGCTCTGACTCATGACTCGGCTGAGGAGCTGGTGGCCGCCTGGGATAGGGCGGCCGCTGGTGCTTTGGACCAAGTCGTGCCTTTGCGGCCTCTGACCTGTCACTGAGTCTACTTGGCCCCTTGGTTCTCTGAGGAGCTGAGGGAGATGAAGCGCCGGAAAAGATGCCTAGAGAGCAGTTGGAGGGCGAGCCATTCCGAATCCGACCGAACACAGGTAAGAGCTCATATTAAGACTTACCTAGTGGCAATAAAAGTGGCAAAATTTAATTATTTTTCCGCTCTTATCACATCGGCAGATAATCGCCCAGCCGCTCTGTTTAGGGTGACCTGCTCCCTCCTCCATCCGGGAGTGCGGGAGGATCCCTTGCAGGGTTGTGCTGAGGATTTTGTGCAATATCTGCACGATAAAATCACTCAGATTTGGGAAGGCCTGGTCTCTGAGTGGGTAGGTACAGATGGGATGATGGAGGCCGGTCTTGAGAATGTCATTTGGGAGGAGTTTGATCCTGTTGTTCCCGAGGACGTGGACAGGATACTCGGGCGGCTGAATGCGACCACATGTTTATTGGACCCATGTCCCTCCTCGCTGGTACTGGCCTCCTGGGAGGTTACGCGAGGCTGGCTCCAGGGGATTATCAACGCTTCCTTGGGTGAGGGTGTCTTGCCACTTGCCTTGAAAGAGGCGGTGGTGAGGCCTCTCCTCAAGAAGCCTGCCCTGGATCTGGCTGTTTTGGCTAACTATTGTCCGGTCTCCAACCTTCCCTTTGTGGCGAAAGTTGTTGAGAGTGTGGTGGCACGACAGCTTCCTGGCTACCTGGATGAAGCTGTCTATCTGGATCCATGCCAGTCCGGCTTCCGGCCTGGGCACAGCACGGAAACGGCATTGGTCGCGTTGGTGGATGATCTCTGGAGGGCTCGGGATAGGGGTTGCTCCTCTATCCTGGTCCTATTAGATCTCTCAGCTGCTTTTGATACCAGCGACCATGGTATCATGCTGCGCTGGTTGGAGGGGCTGGGAGTGGGGAGCACCGTTTTACGGTGGTTCTCCTCCTATCTCTCCGACCGGACTCAGTCGGTGTTGACAGGGGGGCAGAGGTCGACCCTGAGGCGCCTTGTATGTGGGGTGCCACAGGGATCGGTCCTCTCGCCCCTTCTGTTCAACATTTATGTGAAGCCGCTGGGCGAGATCATCCGTGGCTTTGGGGTGGAATTCCATCAGTACGCTGATGACACTCAGCTGTACATTTCCACCCCAGGCCATCCCAACAATGCCCTTGAAGTGATGTCCCGGTGCTTGGAGGCCGTGCGGATCTGGATGGGGAATAACAGGCTCTGACTCAACCCTTCCAAGACTGAGTGGCTGTGGCTCCCGGCGTCCCGATATAGCCAGCTGGTGCCATCGCTGGCTATTGGGGGTGAGTTACTGGCCCCCACAGAGAGGGCTCGCAATTTGGGCGTCCTCCTGGACTCACGGCTGTCTTTAGAAGAGCATATGATGGCCGTGGCCAGGGGGGCTTTTTATCAG
This sequence comes from Ptyas mucosa, assembly GCA_012654045.1. Classification (NCBI taxonomy): domain Eukaryota; kingdom Metazoa; phylum Chordata; class Lepidosauria; order Squamata; family Colubridae; genus Ptyas; species Ptyas mucosa. The sequence continues at coordinate 31,920,207 of WNWU01000012.1, forward strand.
GTCCGCCTGATTTGCCAGTTGCGTCCCTTTCTGGATTGGGACTCCTTGCGCATGGTCACTCAGGCACTCGTCACTTCCCGCCTAGACTACTGCAACGCTCTCTACATGGGGCTCCCCTTGAGGTGCACCTGGAGGCTCCAACTGGTGCAGAATGCGGCCGTGTGGGGGATTTTGGGAGCGACGGGGCGCTCCCATGTGACACCTCTCCTGCGTGAACTGCATTGGCTCCCAGTGGACTTCTGGGTGTGCTTCAAGGTGTTGGTCACCACCTTTAAAGCACTCCATGGCATCAGACCTGGGTATTTGCGGGACCGCCTTCTGCCGCCAATAGCCTCCCACCGGCCAGTACACTCCCACCGAGAGGGTCTCCTCCGGGTGCTGTCAGCCAGGCAATGTCGGCTGGCGACCCCCAGGGGGAGGGCCTTCTCTGTGGCAGCACCTGCCCTCTGGAACGATTTGCCCCTGGAGATTCGGAGGATATCAGATCTCCGGGTTTTTCGCCGTGCCCTTAAAACTCTTCTGTTTCAGCAAGCAGGGCTGGCGTAACCCCTCTCCCTTTTCTGAGATATTAGATTTTAATTATAAAACGGGTTTTAATCGGTAGATCTTAAAATTTTTGGCCATAATATATAATTCTTTTATAATTTTTTAAATTTTGTATTGTATGTTTATACTTGGCTGTGCACCGCCTTGAGTCCAACAGGAGAAGGGCGGTATACAAATTTAATAAATAAATAAATAAATATGTGCTAATCTTCTAGCATCTTAAATTAAAATCTGGAATTTAGCAGTCATTCACTTACATTTCATTCTCATTATTTGTAAGTCCCAATGCAAGGGGAAAAATCAGTGTTATATGTAGGATTCTGTAAAAACTACCTTCTGTGGGAAAAAATCCAAGGTATTCTTGTTAAATACCTATGTCTTTTACTTGCCTTTGGTCTTATATGGCAATTGTTTGCAAAAAGATAAAGGGAAAGCAAGTTACATGTTGCAAAATTGTGAAGGCAGTGCTGTGAAAGCTCAGTAGACAGCAATATTTAACCCTTTTGTTATCATAGAGCTCACTCTTCAGTCTCAGCAAAAGATAGCAGCTGGTCATCCTTCTTTGGCTAAGAAGCTAGATCTAGCTAATCCTTTGGTTCTTACAGGCTAGAGTAATCAGTCAAAAATACTTTGGAGGAAGGTAGTTGTACTACCATGCCAATACAAGGAGGTGGCTCTGAAATTGAGCTCAACTGGATAGATATGTTACTTTACATTCATTTTAATACAAGAAAAGAGGCAAGCAAATGGGCCAAAATTGGACAGGGTACCTGGGAGAGCTCCAGAGCCCGGAAGCAAACCAAAGAAGTTGTCAGCTGGTTGACAGCAATAGCAGTAGCATTTAGACTTATATACTGCTTCACAGTGCTTTACAGCCCTCTCTAAGCTGTTTACAGAGTCAGCATATTGACCCCAACAATCTGGGTCCTCATTTTACTGACCTCGGAAGGATGGAAGGATGGGTCAACCTTGAGCCTGGTGAGATTTGAACTGCCAAGTTGCAGGCAGCAGGCAGTCCGCAGAAGTAGCCTGCAGTACTGCACTCTAACCACTGCGCCACCTCGGCAACTGATTAAGGAAGAGGAAAGGTAGGTAGTAATAAACAGTGCATAGCAACAGTATTGAATGCAATACTGAGCTTCACTTAGACCTAGTAAAATACTGCTAGGAGTTGGGCATCTTTTGCAGCTTCCCATGACCTCCCCTAGGATACAGGTTGGTTTTTTGTTTTTTTTTTTAATGGAGAAAGGTCTGTACTATTTTCTAGGAACAGCTCATTTATTCTTGATGGTAATAAAAATAGGATGCCATACTTTTGCTAACCCCTTGCCTATGACCAGACCCATATGCAAATTTCATACAATACTATTTAGTAGCGTAATTAATCCCTACTTTATGTTATGAGTAATATTTCCTATTCCCGACCCTGCAATGTCCTTTAAGAAGATCCATGTTCTAATTAGACTAGCCCATCGGCACTCTTTTAATGAGCAGATTAATCATTCAGATGGGTACAATGGTGTCATCACAGGTTTTAAATATGATAATCTACATCCTAATGGTGCTGCAAGAGCCTTGGCTTTAAGCAAGACAGAGAGGCAGAATTGGCATGATCCTTTTCCTGCCCTGCTTACACACACAGACACACACACACAAACACAGTCTTATTGACAAAAAGATACAAAAAAGAGCATCGTATCAATTTGTTTTTCCCTGCCCTTGGTTTTCTGTAAAGATAGGAGGGGTGGATTAACTGGCTCAGTACTCTACCTTTTAGGACAATTTAGCCAGTCGCACTGGGCATTTGAATCCCCACCCATTCCCCCATTGCCATTCTTAAGCAACAATTACAGATTTATAAATGAATGAGTCAGGGCAGCAGTTAATATAATTGCAGCTGAAAGATTGTTTCAAGTCATGTGTGATTATCTAGCTTTTAAATGGAGTCCATTATATATATATATATATAAAAACTAGGCAACTGAGAAGTTTGGTTTTTTTAAACAGAAAACAAAAAGTAAATCCAGTGCTATGGACATAATTATGTCCAAAGAATACATATCTTGACGTGAAGAGGTATTTCTCCATTATAGTGAGAATATAAATGGCTTCTTAACTGTTGGGAACTGACACAAAGCCACTGCAATAACTAGAAGAATGAATATTTACACCAGCTGTTTCTTGGAAGACAATATACTGAAACACCATGACGTCTACATTTCTTTCCTACCCAGAGAGGCATTGCCTGATCAGTTTATAACATCCTAATTTACATTTTCATTTGTTTCTGATTTTGTTTCTTTAATTACAGCTTTTAAGGCTTTATGATATTTTTTGGGCTCCGTTAAAAGAAAAAGCACATATTACTAAAAACATTCAAATTAGTAATTGTAAGATTCATTTTGTTCTCTCAGGGGCAGCAATCCTATATGCAGATTACTTAGATGTAATTTTGTATTAACCAGCTAATTCATATATTGTAGCAGTTGCTTACATGCTCTGGATCTGAAGTCAGCCTGAGAGTAGTTTCATAATTTATATGTCAAATATGACTGCTGGGAGAAATTGAGGTAAAGTTTGCCCAAATCTTCAGACACCCCTATGGATATTCTTAAGAACCCCCTCCCCCCCCAATGGCTCCTTCACATGTCAATCAGATACACAAAGATTTAAATACACAGATACACAGTTAGGAAGAGTCATGTCCTAAATCAGTATTTTTTTAATCTTGACAATGTTAAGATGCATAGATTTCTAGGAGATGGCATCTTAAAGTAGCCAAGGTTGAGAAATACTCTTCTAGACTAATCCCAAAGGTGCTTTTTCAAAAGGCAACTAGTCTTTCTTGTGTTTTTTTTTCCCTCTTGAAAATATTTTACTTCTTATGCAAGAAGCTTCTTCAGTTCTAACTGAATGGTGGGGAAATGGAAAGATTTATATTCTTTGCTGTCATCTGTTCATTAACAACTCTGAAGGTGGGTCTTATCTGTCTAGGAGTAGTTGAGGCTACTTGGGGGTTTATCTGTGACCTGAATCAGAGTGCAAATGGGCGTGGAACCTTCCTGAGACTTCTAAGAGGTGCTGTAGAGAGGAGATAGATGGTGTCCTCTCCCTAGAACAGTGATGGCTAACCTTTTTGCTGTCGCGTGCCAAAAGTGGGGATCATGCAGGGGGGTCATACATGCGTGTGCCCATACCCATAATTCAATGTGCCCCACCCCCTGCACATGCACGCGTGAAACCCCCCCACACACTACCCCCCACTTTTGGCATGTGATGGCACAGTGGGCCCGGTAGGCCGGTTTTCCACCCTCCCCAGGCTCCAGAGGCTTTCTTGGAGCCTGGGGACGGTGAAAACAGCCTTCCTTCCCCCACTTGGGAGGCCCTCCAGAGGCCAGAAACAGCCCATTTCCCAACTTCAGGTGGGCCCGGAAGGCCCGAAAATTAGCTGGCCGGCGCACTAGAGCTGAGTAGGGCAACGCTTGCCATAGGTTCACCATCACAGCCCTAGAATAATGATGGCTAACCTTTTCCAGACTGAGTGCCCAAAGCACAAGCACATGAATGCATGGGCCCACGCAAACCTCCCAAATGCAATGCGTGCACTGGTCCCTGCATGCGCCCCACCCCCCGCGCATGCTCCCTGCCCACCGCACGTGTGCACGTGGGCCTTGCATGCGCCCCGGCCCTTGCACATGCAAGGCAGAGACTCGAAGACCAATTGGCCGGCGGGAGGCAGGCACACATGTGCAGTGGAGCTGAACTGGGGCAACGGCTCGTGTGCCATCAGAGAGGGCACTGTATGTCTACCTCTGGCATGTGTGCCATAGGTTTGCCATCACAGCGCTAGGATATCTTCTGTCTAGGGTAAGATCTTACAGAGTTAAAATATCACCAACTGGACAAATGAATTGCTGTATCATTGAGATTAAGATAGAGGAGCTGAATCTTTCAGGAAGAAAAAATACTGTAGGTAGATATATGGGGAAGAGAAAAAAATAGTTTGTAAATTATCATGCATTTATTGAACAAGAAAGAATGTGTAGCATGAAAAAAGTATTGTTTTCAACCTTCCATTTAAATATAATTGCTAACACATTAGGTTTTGGGTTTATGACTTTTTAAATCCATCATCCACTATTATTTAAAAAGAAGATCTGCTTATTTTTCCTTTTAATAGGATTACTAACTTTTCAGAGAGGGCATAAACTGGCTATTATCTGTTATGGAATGATTCAGCAACAAAAGCTATTTTACTTTTATTCACAACAGCAATAAATCAACAAAAGGGCTTGAGATTTTCTACCAACTTCAATGAATTTGTGGTCAAGCCCTTATTTCATGTAACACTTTCAAGATGCACACTCTTAAATCTGTTTTTGAAATTATCCATGACAGGTGAATGCATTAAATGAACCCTCTACAAAATAAAGCAAATACTGAAATAAAAGGCACTCCACTTACAAATACTTTAGATTATTCAATAAGTGTACATGCATGCTCATAATATCTATATCTATCTGATAATCTTTCGGTACGCAAATCAAATTCAGGAAACCTCTATTATGTTAACTGGTTCTTCCTAGAAAGATCCTATTAAAATCCAAAATTATTCCTTCTGCAGAGGTATTGAATGGCTGCTGTATACAGACACTCACATGCTATATAAACAAGTTCACACCATTATACTCAGCACTGATTAAACTAGAATAACTCCCACCCCTTGTTCTACTACACATACTATATTTAACACCATATTATGACACCTTCAATCATATTAATCACATAATAGTGCCAGGGAATTACAAGCAGGTCTGCTAATTTTATTATGAATCTCGTTCCTGTGTCTTTATCAACAGCCTGATGCACAGAGATTTAACTGTGAAACTTTTCCATCACTTACTCTCTAAACAAGGAGAAGTTTCAGCAGCTCTTAAAGTCGCTGCTAAAGGCAAAAAAGGAAGGCCAATATTTGAACTTAAAATACTAACTACCAGTGATATAAGCCATACTTGCTAGAAAAAGATAACATATTACGATTGCCAACTTTCCAACTGCTACTCTGCCAGTCGCATAATCCACAACTTTCACTAAATAATGACCATATTATCCAGGCTCTGGAAGTGGGGGAATGCCTGCAGATTTCTGTTCATCAAGCTGTTTTTAAAGGCACTAAAGCATCTGGCTATGGTCAGTTGGCTACACAAAGAGCAGTAAATAACTTCTCCAATATCCTCTTGATTCAATCAACTCAGCACGGTGTTCTGAAAATACACATGTAAATGACCATAAGTAATTGCACAAAAATAATTGTAAAAATTAGTTCTAGAAGCATAACCAGGCGCAATTCATTTAATCTTTTGACCATGATCCCAGTTCCAGAAGAGTTAATCAACCATAGCAACCCCCTAATCAGACTGGTGAACTAATGATCCTATTTCTAAGTAACACCAGCCCAATAAGGCTCTCAAAAGGTAGTTAACATCACTTTGGTGGAAAGGCATGACAAGTGCAAGTTCTAGCAGGCAGTAATGCATCATTCATGCCCCCTCTCATTCTGACATTTTAACGTTATCTTGTTTTACTGTGTCGGCCTAACACTGCCACTGCTGGCAAATTAAACTGTGAACTTACAAAGTGGGTGGCAATAAATACAAATTATGAGAGTTCAAAAGATGTCCCTGGAGGTGTACTGCCAGACATGGAATGTCTTTGGCTTTTCTGTCACATCGCAATAGACAAGACAAAGTGTAGCATGAGCCGAAAGCAAGGGTGGAGGGGGGGGGAGAGAATTAACCACAGGATGATGAAAAATGAGATGAGAAAGAAAAGGGATAAAGGGAGAGAGGCAAATAAAAAAGGAAGGCTTGAAGAAATGAGGAGGTGAATAAAGGGAAACTCTGCCCTTGAAAATACACGCATCCTTCCAGCATTCGCCTTCCAAAATGAAAGTATGCAAATCAGCCCAGAATAAATGTCTCCTTGCATCACAAACTCCTTCAAAAAAAACTTCTCAATGTTACTCTAGCAAAGGCGACATGGTTAGGGTGACAACAGAAAGCCAGTCTGGTGTAGTGGTTAAGGCATTCATCCAGAAACCAGAGATCCATGAGTTGTAGTTCCTCCTGATGTACAGAACCAGCTGGGTGACCTTGGGCCAATCACTCACTCTCAATCCTAGGCAGCAGGCAAGGACAAACCACTTCTGAAATTTTGACAAGAAAACTTCAGGGATCAATCTAGACAGACGGCAGGAGTTAACGCTGGCTGAAAGAGACACACATAGGATGACAAGATGGCAGAACAAAAAGGGCCATAAGGAACATTGTTCCCAGTAGATATCTGGTTCTTACATATTAATTTAAGTAAGAGGGTAGCACAGACAGGGAATTTTCCTCCAGTAATCTATTTTGTTGAATATTTCCATCCCACTAACTTTAGCAATGAAGAGAAGGGCACTTCTATTGTAGTGGGAAAACTTTGGTAGAAAAGCATAAATGCTTGTTTTCTGAGGAAGCAATATAAATGCAAAGAAGAACAAAACTAGAGTTTATGGTAATAGCCAGTTAAAGGTGGGAGAAGGACCTTCACTTGTTTATGAAGGTTTGTGCTAAAGTATGCTTTGTAGCGAAGTAGATGTTGCACAAACCTGAAGCTGGAAAAAAGAGGTTTCTAGTCCTACATTCTTTTCATAAAATCTGCAACCACAAGTTCTTAAAAGAAGGATGTCACTCGGGTCACAAGATTCGATCACATCATATTTTGCGAAGGGATGTAATTGTGTTATGCCTAAGAGCACTTTTGCTTCCAAACACCATACCAGAAACACACACACACAAAAGCCACAGGATTCTAGAAGCTGGTTTTAATTTAAGAAAGAACAAATGCTGCAGGTAATTACTACCAATAAATGTACATCGTTCTTTAAAAACATGATATATATGGCTGAGCCATTTATTTTATGGGCTTAAGCTGATTTTTAAAATGATATTAACCTATATGCTCAGCATTCCATTGAGGTTACAATTCTGAGAGTTTTGAAACATCTGGAGGATGTGTTCCAGGTGAAAGACTGAAAGCTGACTCCAAAATGAGACTCTGCTTCAATTTTAACTTTCATTTCCTCCAGCCTAAAAGTTAGTAAGGATTCAGTGTGCTTCCAAGCCTCAGAAGAACAAACTCCCTCAGGCATATGTTCATAGAAAATTAACATAAAAATCCTAGATTGTAACCAGAGGTGGGTTTCAGCAGGTTCTGACCAGTTCTGGAGAACCGGTAGCAGAAATTTTGAGTAGTTCAGAGAACCGGTAGTAAAAATTCCCCCATCTATTCTCTGCCTCCCAAGTCCCAGCTGTTCAGGAGGAAATGGGGATTTTGCAGTAACTTTCCCCTGGAGTGGGCTGGAAATGGAGATTTTACAGTATCCCACCCCTGCCATGCCCATCAAGCTGGGCCCACCAAGCCATGCTACACCCAGCAAGCCACACCTACAGAACCGGTAGTAAAAAAATTTGAAACCCACCACTGATTGTAACAGAGAAGTAATTCTGAAATAAAAATACAAGGAGGATTCAGATTAACTGTGTTTATATTAAATCAGTGCTGAACTGGAAAGGATCAGAAAAGACATCTTCTTTGGCGCTATGCAGGGAGATGGGAGTATATCCTAATTCATGTGAAATGGTCCACGAGACATTGTGTTATCTGAAGCAAAGATCATGTCCTAACAATCCATGGGCAGCAAAGGATTATATGTATTCTTTCAATACAGACAGGGACAGTGTTACTTTCTTCGATGTCTAAAAATTGGAATTTCATGGGATGAGTTTTATCTTCAAATACTTTATCATAGTTCATTCCTGCCCTGCATCTATCATATAAGATAGCTTTATTCTACATAATGAGATTCTACATAAAGAGCAGTGGTGGCGCAGTAGTTAGAATGTAGTACTGCAGGGCTAACACTGCTCACTCCAGAAGTTTGATCCTGAGTGGCTCAAGGTTCACTCATCCTTCCATCCTTCCAAGGTCAGTAAAGTGAGGACCCAGATTATCAGGGGCAATATGCTGTAAACTGTAAAGGTTAGAGAGGGCTGTAAAGCACTATGAAGTAGTATTTAAGTCTAAGTGCTATTGTCATTGCTATAATGAGGGGAAATATCTCATTAAGCATTGAAAAGGCAACCCTTGAATCTTACATGCTTCCTGTATGTAAAAGATCAAGGGGCAGGGCTGTACACTATGCCCGTGAACAATATCACTCAGTGTTGTTCTCACTTCCATGTGTGTTAGCTTTGATATTCAACTTATTGTGCTGAGAAACTCAGGAGTAACATAATTTTCTCTTTGCAACCTTTTCCAAAGTAGTGCTTCAACTGTCTACAACCGTTGTCTTTAAGTGACCAACAATCAACACAGTGGAAGCCAGAAAACTATAGGAAAAATACAAAGGGAGAGGAGATTGGCAAAAAGCATGGGAAGAGATTAAGGCAGGAATGATAGAAATATGCACGTCATCCTTGGTTATACAATTATTTTCAGAAGACCATTTAAATCTTAGAATCAGTATACCAGTTCCTCTGGGACTACAGAGTCAAAAGCTTGGAAGTATGAGCACTAATGGTATTTTTCTTCTGCCATGCTACACAGTTATATTACAGACTTAATGAACATAACAGAAGTCAAACCTTTGGTAATTTTCTTTCTTCAGTATGATAAACCTTATGAAAGCAATTAATGGGGTCAGAAGAAATCTGATTTTTAACACCTCCAGTCCACAAAGCTTACCAAGCCTGGTCCAGCTCACTAATGAATCTTATAAAAACATGTTATCTTCTCCTTCCATGGTCAAAAACCATTCACATGACTTGGAAAATCATAATAGTGTTCTCCCAAATGGCAGATATCGCTCAAGTCCATATGCGGTATTGCTCTGTTTATTCTCCTCTGTAAACCATTGGTTTCATCAAAACTCATTAGCATCACCTGTGTTAATTACAGTAGCAAACCAATCAACAGCTCCTTCTTAATTAGGTTTTCTTTATTAAGGCTGGAAATTGCCAAGGAGACAAAAGTCAACTGGGGAAATTATATGAAAACTTGTGTTTATGGCAAAGTGCTACACGCAGGGAAGAACTGCAATAATGATAACAATAATAGGATACGGGATTTATTTACAGAAATAAGAAACAATAATGTTTTTCAAGGTCACCAGCACACTCATTAATTATCCCATCACTACAGTTTGTTGTAGCAGCCAAGGAATTAAATAAGGCACTGAGTTTATGGGAAGTTTTACTCACAATGAATTATCATCTGCTCTAATGACTGAATGCAAGGGTTTTGATGCCAGTCTTCAGAATCTGAGGAAGTTGGCATCAAGAGTGATGAGGCTAAACAGAACACTTACTGGAAAGTCTAAAATTACAGGAATTCTACACTGCTCCTGAGGGGAAAGAAGTAGTAAATAGGAAAATGTAGGACAGTCCCATATTCCATGGAAAATATTGGGTGCTGTTCTTTCTGCAACACTGTGCCCAAGCTATTACAATTTTGTACAACACAAAATTGAGGATGTAAACAGTCCATTACCAAAAGTATTTTTTTAAAAAAATACACCCAACTTTTCTTTTAATTTATAATTGCTTTCCAGCTATAGCTCTGCTAAGAGCCCACAAGAGCAACAAAGCCGTTCAATGCTTGGTGTTGTTGGTCAAAGAATTCCTAAATTCTCTGGTTTTGGCAATGCAAATGGGGAGAAGGGGGCTGTTGAAGAGCTGAAAGGTCACAGAATATGGGTACTGGGTCCTGCATGGCTCTGTCATCACGTTTAGAACAAGCCTAAGAAGAAAGGATGTGAGGACAGATTCAATTACTGCAATAATTCAAAACAAAACAAAACAAAAAACATTTTGAGCTTGAACAGCAGACGGGGAGGATCTGCAAATGAAGACAGAAGACAGTGATTTATGGATTTTATTTTAATTGTGGTTTTTATACACTATTCGTGGCATCCACAGGGCAAGGGCCCACAAGGCAAGATGGAGGAAGCTACCTGCATATATCACAGGGCCCCTTCTGTTATTGGACCTTTTTTGACAATCACCAAGTTAGATCTACGTACATCATGGCAATATTACCTGTTGTAGATAGGTTATGTCTGGGTAATTCAAGCTTCATGGATCACTAGCAGGATTTGATTATAACAATAACGTAAGCACCTTGTGCACAAAAAGGATAATGTAATTAGGATAAGCTCTTTGCCAAATCTAGCATCTTTTTCCCCCTGAAATGTTGGCTGTTACAGTCCTCTTTGTCTTGAAAGTATCCAATTAACTACTTATTGACAATAAATTAAAAATAATACCTAGATGGCACTATATGCCATTGATTTTCAAAATAAAATTATTTTTGCATTGGTTGTATATTCAATTTCTCAAAGCAACTCTGTTAATGTGTGGCAAAGCATTTCTGAATAAAGATGTTTCTTACAGAAAATCAGTTTAGTTATACTTGTTATTTCTTCTTTCAAACCCTTTTCATTCATAAATGTAACTTCAAGCATAGTAATCAAATTTTGCTACTCTCTCATTCCCTATAAGGAAATCCAGCTCTGCAGAACTACTTAATAACAGAATATTAGAACAGAAAAACAGAATAACAGAATTGGAAGGGACCTTAGACGTCTTCTAGTCCAACCCCCTGATCAGGCAGGAAATCCTACACCATTTCAGACAAATGGTTGTCCAATCTCTTCTTTAAAACCTTCCAGTGTTGGAGCATTCACAACTTTTGGAGGCATGTTATCCACTGATTAATTGTTCTAACTGCCAGGAAATTTCTCCTTAGTTCTAGGTTGCTTCTCTCCTTGATTAGTTTTCACCCATTGCTTCTTGCCCTGCCTTCGGGTGCTTTGGAGAATAGCTTGACTCCCTCTTTTTGTGGCAATCCCTTAGATATTGGAATGCTATCATGTCACCCCTAGTCCTTCTTTTCATTAAACTATACATACCCAATTCCAGCAACCATTACAGGAAGAAAAAGGTCAGGACTGAGCGGTACAGAAACTGCTTACCTGACCTCAACCCAGCTCAGTTCCTTTCTTCATGTGACTTTTTTTATTATTAAAAAATATTTTAAAACTTTTAATTATTATTTTTTTTGTTCAATTTCATTATAGATTACTTCTGTCCTCATAATTTAAATTGAGCTGAGCTACAAATACTCACATAAAGGAATATTTGTAGCTCAGGGTTGAAATGGTGCTCTCTGAGGTTGATTGTTTTATTGCAGATGTTTCATTGCCCAGGACCAAAATTCATATAGTCTACTTTACTTTTTTAGAACAAACATAAATATAAAATCACTGTTAAAGACTGAAACCAAAATATTATTGGCCACAAACAGCAACCAGGAAATGCAGTGCACCAATAATTGGCTTCGCTTTTATTTTAATGCAACAAAATATATTAGCATTCTTGCATCTTAATGATATAATGGGGATTTTACAGTTGCTCAAAACAGTGTGAGTGGAGAGCACAGGCATCAGAAAGATAGGGCAGAATTCTCAATATAAATGTTTTCAGGTGTATGAATGCAGAAATTTGGACAGGCAAAATCCTGAATGCAAAAGTGGGTGACAGAAAGGTCCAGATCAACTTTTTTCTATCTGTAACTCTCCTGCCTATTTTCACAGGGGTTTTGCAGGATCTGTGGGATCTGTGGGATCCTGTTACTGCTATGCACTAGTTTCAAAACCCAAGTGTGGCTTGAGGGATGATCTGTTTTAACCTCTGCAGTCGAGCACTGCAAATGCTTATACATTCTGCAAAACCATCAGACTCTAGAGTCTTCTAGAGATGTCACTGTAGGACCATTAAGCACAAAGAGAGACTAAAATATTTCAGGAGACCAATAACAACTTTTGCAGGTCCAATATAACAACATTTGGGAGTCTAATAAATACCAGTACTATGCTGGTCATGGTTTCATTAGATTTTAGGGATGGAACTGGCTGCATGTGTTTGTGTGTATTCTGTGTATAAATACTGTGTAGCTGTTGCTGCTTTTTTGGCATAAAGCCAAAATCAGACATTTCATATTGACTTTAGGTAGGGAGAAATGCTCAACAGCTCACATACAGGTTTTCTGACTTCCCAGTCTAGGGATGGGAGAGAATGTTTGTTCCTATATCAGTCAGGCAGCTTAATTTCCCATGTTTTATATGATTAAGCAAAGTTTTTAATGTATTAATAAATAATTTCATAACAGGACCTGAATGTATATACTTTAATAATAACTCTAAAATATAACTAAAATAATTTTAATAACAAAATTTTATTAATTATTTAACTTATTTAGTGAATCTAGTAAATCTGTTTAATGCAGTTAAATTATTTAAGTAGGAATTAAAATTATTAATTTAAAATTTAATGATTTCTCTTGACTTAATTGTAATTTAAATCTCCCTCTGATATATAAATGCCCAAATGGTCTTCCACTGATTTTCATGGATCAGAGTCCCAAATTTATTCCATGCCTCTGCAGAGTTCTGGATATATATAATTCAGTGTATTCTACCAACTGGCTATAAAATGAAATAGGATTATTATTTTGTAAAGAACATATTAAAATCTCTATTATTAAAAGAGATTCAGAAGCATTCAGAGTTTTTTGATGTTTCCACAGAACATAGAGCCAGACCTCTTGGCACTGCCATTGAAAGGATTGTTTCAGAAATTTTCATTTGTTCATGAGACTCACTGTATGACTTTGGGTCCGTCATTCTCTCTTAGCCCAACAACAAATCATCATTACATGGAGAAAAAAATATTTGAGGGTTCATCTCTCTCTCCCCTTTTTTTCCTCCAACTCTGGCATCCATTGAACAATGCCACTTGATGTGACACCGAACCATTCCTTTTCTGCACTAGCACTTACCATCTGGAAGAACATTCCCCAAGTTGTCTATGCAGATTCTCTCCCCAAGATGTAAACTGCTCTTTTTTAAACCAGCCTTGAAAACATAGCTCTTTCCCCAGGCCTTGGGTGAGGGTGGTATGTGGGCTACCTAAATAAAGAGTTTTATGTCTGTTCTTCCATAATAGCCACCTTTCTTTTCTGTTGTCTGATATTGTTCTATTTTATTTTTGGTCTTAAATTTGTATACCATCCAGTCATCATGAAGTTGAATAGCTTTAGGAATGTAAAGGAGGAGGAGGAGGAGGAGGAGCAGGAGGAGGAAAAAATTCTCAGTACACAGAACCACACTCATGTCCACATACATATGCACATATTCCAGTTAAACCAGCCTTGCACTACAATCATGTTCCCCTAATAAAATGGCATTCTTGATATTTTGAATTTTTTCCATAATGTTACTTTAGCATGATCATAAGGAGCAAAGCAATGCTTGAGTGCTATTTCATGCTATCTCACCCTAGGAGTTGACAGACAAGGTTGAAACATCCAGTTTTTTCTAAGATGGTCAAGCCCTACTATTCTCCAATATAAAAGGACACTTAATATGCTAATTCCAAATTGGCTCATGAGGGCATGTTGCTATTCACAAGTGGACACAACTCATTCAAATGAATCTGGAAAACTAAATCTTTCTCTAGATAAGAACTGAAGTTCCCCAAACAGAAACAAGGGGAAGATCTTCCTCAGAAAAGAACTGAAGCACTTTAACATCTTAAAAGTAATAATTTATCCCCATTTCTGTTTAAGATTTCTGTTTAAATTAGACTCCTCTGTATAAATCTATCTTTAAACTGAATGTAAATGTATAATCTCAGTGATATCTCTAAGAGTTCCCAGCCCCAAATCAGTTATTGTCTCTAGATGCCATCAAAATGTCCAGAACAAAAACAATAGCATTAGACTGACAACCAAGTAAAGCTGAGACTAGACTAGACTAGACTAGACTAGACTAGACTAGACTAGAGCAGAGCAGAGCAGAGCAGAGCAGAGCAGAGCAGAGCAGAGCAGAGCAGAGCAGAGCAGAGCAGAACAGAACAGAACAGAACAGAATAGAATTCTTTATTGGCCAAGTGTGATTGGACACACAAGGAATTTGTCTTTGGTGCATATGCTCTCAGTGTACACAAAAGGAAGAATGGACATATCGTATGGACATCAAAAAAGAAGCTTGTCTCCTTTTAAGATAAAGAGAACATTTATGCCATAAAATATGGTTGCATTCTTAATGCAATGTATCACTCTGCCCTTGTTTCTATGGTTAGCACTGTCCAGTTAAATGTTAATCACCTCCTAATGTCATTCAGTGGTTAAAAATATGATAAAAACAACTGGCCATTATACTGTCTGCGCATTGGTCTTATATCTTGATTTTTAAAAAACCAAACAAATACGTCTTTAAAAAAACTGGAGCATTTAGTGAATGGATAGCCTAATTGAAACCTGGATAAAGCAAGCAAATTGGGTAAGATAGCTGTGAGGTTCTAAATTGTTTGATAGGCTGCAGCCTACATACCCAGACATTCAGTACTCATCCCCTCAAGTTCATGTAGCTCTCTTTATGTACACAAAGTCAAATAATCTGACCACTCTCTAGCTAGAGACAAAAATGTTCTGTTTTCTTAAAACAAGTGCAGAAATCAGGGGACCAAGGCCTCGAAAAAATGAAGTTTTCTATCTTCACAACATCCTTGGATGAAAGTGGAACCTCTCCAAAGCTAGAGGAAATCCAGAGGAAATATCTGTTACAGGAGTTTTCTGCTTGCTATCTAGTGCTGAATTCTCATTGTCTCATGTTCTTATTTTTCTGTACAAGTTAAGAAATCATTTTTATTCCTACTTCAGGCTATATACTCCAATCAATATCTTGTTTTCAGTAGAATCTTCTTATAAACCCTAATATTAATTTGGAACTCTTCATCTGGAATTTTTTTTTTAATGAAGACTTTGAGGAAGCAAGTGCTTATTTGTAGGAGACAAGACATATATCTTGTGGTCTGTCTGGAGCATTGGATTTTCTTTTGGATTTTTTCCCCCTTCCTTCTACTTAAATTAGTTGCTGTATTACTATGAATTGGGAAGCTTGGCAATTTATCTTTTTCAGCACTGAATATTTATGTTTAACATGTAGAGGTAAAAGGGGAAGTTACATTTTATCCTTGCATTCTTTTTAAAAAAAATTGATTTCATTTAACTCTCTTGAGATTTCTCTGCCTTTCAAGGGGGAAAATAAAGACTGACTCTACATATAAGGGCAAGAAATAGCCTTATTAAAATTATTTCACTTTTTCATTTTTTGTTTTTCCATGTCCACTCATAGCTCTATCTCTTACATAACCTGGGCTATGCGTGGACATGATGATAAGTGGTGGCACCAGGACCAGCATGTAGAGACCTAGAGAGATCCAGGATCGCCACCCTTCTATCTTACACTCCCAGCCATGGCTACATTATTTCTTCATTTGCTTCAGCTGTATACCATGAGTAATATGGGTAGTGCACAAGTGGAATCCAAAACCAAAGGGAACAACTGTAAAGAATAGACTGTCAGGGTTCCGATGGATGCCCAAATTAAATCTCAGCCTTGAGCCAAGCGTCAAAAGAAATCCAGTTATTTATTAGGAGCTTCATGTCGGCATGTTCCCAAGTGAAGCCAGCTCTGACCCTACATAATTTACGCCCCAATCATTACCCTGTTTCCCCACTCCACCCCAGGGTCATCAATCACATTCATCAATGGAGCAATTTCACAGATTGTAGAGACCACTCCCCTCTGTCTGCTGTGGATAACCCTGGGACACAGCCTTGAGAGAGATAAGTCTGGAATGTGAATCTGCCATGCCATTTTGTCAGTTTCCCATTCCCCCCCCCCCCCTTGCTTATGGCAACTCGAGAGCAGGCCAGGGATGATTTGCGAGTTGAAATAGACAGGATCACTTTGAGAAGGAAGACCAGAAAGAAAACATATATTAAATCTGGGATATGTAGAAATGTGCACAAATCTCTCAGACAGACAACTTACTAATTCACACAAAAGAAGGAAAGCACAATCAGACATGCAAGATTATGTCACTATAGCCAGTCTAAATACAAGAAGCCTGAAGTCTTCTATAAAATTTATTCTTTGATTTGGACTGCCTCATCAAGCTGATATCAAACAGTAATAAAAACAACACATAATGAAATCAAGAGAGAGCATAAAGCAATGGTTTACATTAGGTAATTACAAATGTAATATTTCTATTCTGATTCAATAA
The DNA here is from genome assembly GCA_012654045.1 of Ptyas mucosa. Classification (NCBI taxonomy): domain Eukaryota; kingdom Metazoa; phylum Chordata; class Lepidosauria; order Squamata; family Colubridae; genus Ptyas; species Ptyas mucosa. Next base: position 31,936,988 of record WNWU01000012.1, read on the forward strand.
TACAGTATTAGAACCTCAATCAATTAATGATTCAAAATTTGACTTTCATTTTTCACACAGTCATCTTACTTTTGCTTGAACTTAAAAAATGATATTAGCTTTTTTATAAATCATGTGCTTTATTTTTTGATATGCATGATGTGCAACCACCACTGTATTAAATTATTTGTTCTATCCTACCAGTGGAATTCCATATTTATTGAACATACACAGTTGTGTCTTTTTCTCTGTAAGACATGATATAAATAACGAAGTACAAAAAATGTTATTATTGAGCATAATTGCACTGTATAATTGTATAGATTTTTACTGAAGCAAACAGAGAAAGATAATTATACAACACAGCATAAAATTTATTTTTAAAAAAGGCAGCTTCAGAGGTTGAAACACGGAAACCTACAATGCTGTTGAGGGTTTGGGGAAGCCAAATTGTATTCAGAACTTTTTTTCACAACTTGGCTGACCCACCTAGGCAAAAATGAGTCTCATTCAATTCAGTGGAGTTACTCCCCAATCTTGAACTGCATCCTTACTGGACATAACTGACATGGTGAAAGTTCAAACTCTTGTCAGCCTTTCCCACACTCCTCTGGTCCAGGAGCATATAGGAACTTAGATGAGCATCATGTTCCTGAATACACAAGGGTTTTCCTGTTGACACAAATGTCAGGGAACAGCTGCACAAGCACAGGCTACTGCATGACACTATCTGAATTTTGCCCAACAGCCAATAAGCACAGCTGCTCCGACTACATCCAAGAGTCATTCATGGCTGAAAAGACAAGATGGAAAATAAATAATGAAATCAGTGATCGAATCAACTTCTTCATGGAGCCACCGAACAACGTCTCCAGGCCGCAGCCTCCATCCGATACTCCATCCCACCATGAGAGTAGCTGGGAGGACAAAGCCCAGTTTTAAAAGCCTATGAATCCCTGCACCCAGAAAGCATTCTGTTGCGAATCCGTCACTGCAATCTCACCTCCTGCCCTGTCCATCTTATAGACTGTAAGAGAGGTGGGGGAAAATTGCTGTCTCAGAAATTAAGTGGAAATGCTAACCTTGTCATATCTGGCAGGCAAACAAAGGGAAAAGAAAGCTCTACAAGGCTCAGCCTTTCCATGGGTTAACTGGCATTTCTAATACTTTTCACCTAGGTTGACTTGACAGATGCCTAACCTTAGCTACTGAGCGGAGACAGCCTGATGGGCCTTGGCCATACAGGGGAAAAAATTTTGATGCTTCCCACTTATGACATGATTGATTTTCTTTCAGCAGCCCTTCACTTTGGGATGTGGCGAAGGCTGCCTGGCTGAGCCCCTGCGCGCCCTGACCTCGACATATGGCCGCTGTGAGGCTGAAAACTGATGACGGCAGAAACCTAAAAAATCAATAGGCCCTGTCAGTCAGTGGGGAGGCAAACATCTTTTAAAAACCCAATCACGACATGTACTTGCTGCATGGTGTGCACACTTGAGGACACACTGAATTTCCTATTTTTATTTCATCTGGATTCTTAAACTTCTCTGCTTATCTATCTACGCCTTCACATTTACTACAACTATGAGAAGAGAACAAACAGTCTTGTTTAAGTTGGAATCCTTGTGATGTTAACAAGTAGAGAGGAGATTCTCTGGAAACTAAATAAAGAGCACCTTTCACATGCCAGCGTAAACATCGACACTGTTATTTTAGACATTATCTGGATTGAATTTGGAGATAAAGGAGCTGGGGAGTTTGAAAGTATATGAGCATGGAGCTGCCTTCATTTTCTTTGCAGGGAGGCAAGTATTACTTTGGTTTGAGTTCTAAAAATATATTCTAACCCAACTGCAGAGCTTTTTCATGTTCTTTTCTTTCTCTATTTCAGCATTTCTAACAAAGTTAGAATTGGTGCAATAAACAGAATTGTGAACTCGGTATTTAGAAGTCAGGCTTCTGCCTTACAGATCTCATATCAAGACAGACAACACACTTGGAATGTGAGAGCAGAGAGCATTTGGGCAAGAGCAATAAATAAACAAACAAATAAAACTAACACAATCCAATTCCCCATTTTCTCTGTGGTCGAGAACTGAGAGGATTAAGTCTCATACTATTATGTACCGTAGTCACTGGCAGAGCTATCCAAAATCTCCCACTGGATCACTTGATAAAGTCTGAAGCACTGATGGCTACCACACTAATGTTCTTCTACTACGTTGCTTTCATTTCATTATAAACCATAACAGATATTATTTAGATTAGCTAAAAATATGGTCTTAATTTCCTTCAGGCTGGGGCTATGGAGAAAAAGCCAACCTCTAGGTCCGTGTTGGCGAACCTATGGAATGCATGCCGGAAGCGGCACACAGAACCAGCGGCACACGAGGAATGTGCGGCCTTGCTGGGTCCTCGTCCACGTTCCTATGCACACAGCCTGTCAGCTGGCTGTCACGCATGTGAGAGCGGCAAAACCCGGAAGAGAGACATTCCATGGTGCATGCGCAGGCCAGCACTCAAACGTCTGGATTTACATCGCATGCATGCGTGATGGCCAGCTGTTTGTCGGATGCATGTCCGTGCAGGAAACCAGAAATTTGGATGCCGGTTCGCACATGCAAGACAGACCCCTGCTCTTCTGGGTATCAGCGCTCCTGCATGCCTGAAGACCAGCGGAGCCACACATGCCATTTCCGGCATGCAGACCAGCACGTGGTGATGTTAAAGGTTAACCATCACTGCTCTAGACCCTTTCTCCCCATTTCCAGAACAGACCTGGAAGCACCCTGTTTAGGTACTTTCTGAGGTTGCAATTTTGAAGCTTGTGGGACAGCAAAAAAGGATGCTGGGGTCTCTTCCTCTCAGACTGAAGTTCCTTCATCAATCTCAAAGGGACAAACTTGAGAAATCTACTGCTTCTGAGATATCATCTCATGAGTGGTTAAAGAATCACAAATGGAAACTAAGATTTAGTAATAAAGCTTATAACCTAACTTAATATTATTTTTATGCCTAGGCTTTTCTCCTTCAACTTGCATGTCTGTGGTAGTTTGCAAACTTTTGCAGTATGAAATAGATAATATAAAGCCACTGGGCTTATCAAAAAAAGGAACAACAGATGGAGAGCGGGTTTGTTGAAGAACAACTCAGTGAAGAAAAACTCAGATTCAGACAATGAGGTCACGTAGTCCAGAATGGCCTACCCTAACTAGCAGCGTTATCTACATTTATGAAAGCAGTACTGTCTACCTTTGGAATGTATCATGTGCCCAGGGAAATGTCTGGCAGACTAAATAACATGTATTACCAAGCTGTATGTTTTAAAATCAAAAAGACTATTTTTTTAATGGAACAACTAATCTACTTCTAGCCTTGAATTTTCAGGCTAAGACCAATTAAAGGCTTCTTTACTACGACAAGCTTGACAGGCCCACAATTTCATCCTGTTGCAGTGGGTATGGGTGTGTTTTAATGTAATATTAATGAGCAAGGATGGAGGGTCATAAAAAGTGATAGGTTTTTGCAATGGTAAATTATAAATCGGTATTGATTTTTCCCGGCACTAATGCAGCCAGCTTATTGTAAGACACCACAGGCAAAGTGCACTTTATCAGATTAGGCTGGAGCCTTGTATCAAATATACATGAGAAAAAGGATGCATTTGTGACTTAGATTCAACTTTTTCTTTAATAAAAAATGTATTTTTAAAGGAAAAAAAGGGCAGAAATACTGTGAGGTTAGGCTGGATTTCTAACACCAGTAAATGGGTCCCATTTATGTTTACCTGAGAATTTAAAAAATGGCATGTTATAGTGAATTGATAATATAACAAAAATGATGAACTGATGATGCATACATGAAAAGACCTATGTACAGAAACATGCCAATTTCATTAAAAAAAAAGAAGACCTTGCAAAAAAAAAGGCTGACATAAATATTGTTCCTGTTAAACTGCACACAATGGAAATAACTATGTTATATACATGGCAGTAGAAATACAATAATACTAAAGTCACACTACATTACGTACAATTCTCTTACTATGTTTTCTTTATACCATAGCAGAGCAGTCTCCTCCTCCAAAATTAGATAGTCCATCTAGCAAGATAGTCCATCTAGCAAGGCAAAAAGTAGGAGACTCTAGGACAGTGATGGCTAAGCTTTTTGCCATCGCGTGCCAAAAGCGGGGGGAGCGAGGTGGGGTCACATGCACGCGTGCCCACATCCTTAATTCTGTGTGCCCTGCCCCCCCCACTTTTCGTACGCAATGGCACAGTGGGTCCGTTTTTTGCTCTCCCCAGGTTCCAGAGCCTTTCTAGGAGCCTGGGGAGGGCAAAAACGGCCTTTCCCCACCCCACCAGAGGCCCTCCGGAGGCCGGTAACAGTGTGTTTTCTGACTTCTGGTGGGCCCAGAAGGCCTGAAAATCAGCTGGCTGGTATACGCATGTGTGCCAGAGCTGAGCTCGCGTGCCCACCGATATGGCTCCGCGTGCCACCTGTGGCACCCGTGCCATAGGTTCGCCATCACGGCTCTAGGAGCACAATGCATCTTAATTCTTACTAACACAGATGAAATGATACTGGAACTTTGGGAGATAATGGCCATGTCATACTGGAATTCAACATAACATAGGCATAAATAATCGAACAAAGTCAATCTACTGTTTTAGACTGTATATCAATATCTGGAGAATTCCAAGCTATGGAATGACTAATGAATGACTAATGCAACTAGATTAGCTGAACCATTTGGTGCTAAACAAGTCAGAAAATTCATAGCAGTCTCCATCCCTAGCATCCATCCATAGCATGAAAGGGCACCTATTTAAAATGCAAGGGTTACTCTGATCCTCTATTCACTAGTATGCATGGAATCAATGGCCATCATCCAAACTATGACTGGCTTCACCCTATAGACCAGCCTATGGTCTATACACATATGGAAGAGGGCTCAAAATTAGGGAACATGAACTGTGATAATGTATTAATATTAGGTCAAAGTCCTCTTCCGTCTATGACAGGAGACTTCTTCACAAGCTACCATGATTTCATTAGATGCCCTGAACTTCTTACCTGCATTTAGCTTTGGTTTCATAAAATTATTGATCCTAAGCCATGACCAAACCATACACAAATGACATGATGTATACTGTAAATCCAACAGCACAACCGTCATAAAGAGCTATCACAAAATGCCCAAAGCAGATCCTAATTGTCGCTCTAAGTGATATGTGGGTCTTTGTCTCCTATTTGCTTCCACAGAGACTAGACTAGAGCTGTACACATAGCTGTACAGGCAACTAAGCTGTCTGATCTAATATTGAGGAAAGTCTTGTGTTTAATGCTCCCAGCTTCAGATCTTCATTCTTACACATCTCAATGTAATTGGTCTTATAATCCATCTTGCAGTTGGGCCTAACAATCCTCACACACTACTTCTAGCCAATAAATTCAACTCTGGCCAGGCCACATCCTTGGATGCTCTGTCATGATCCATAATCATAATAGCCATAATGCTAATTTCCACTCAGGTACACAAAAGTAACTTAAAAATGAGTTATTTATTTATTTATTGTGCTTAGCTAGCAAGATGATCTATGTACCGTTCCAACCTAGAAAGAATCAAGCTGGGTGTTCTTTAGTTATTATGGAATAAAAAGACTTTCATAACGGCTGCAATTTTTATAGTGACATATTTTATTATGTCATAAGACCTAAGCTTTGGTGGATCTAATTTCAGAACAATGGCAACAATCCAGGTACTGTCCGAAAAATTTGATTGTGTAAATTTGATACTCAGCTTTCATTAACTTTGGGTGATAATCCCCATGTAGTTGCTTATTAAGAAAAATATAAGTACATTCTATAAAATATATTTTATAAACTTATATAAGCTTATATAAACTTAACTGTCAGAATGAAATACAGGATACTATTTAGTGAAGTAGTATTTTATTTTCAGAGCTTATCACAAAAGAGATGCTTAGTTTTTCCTCTAGTCACTGTTTTCAGCCTGAAAAAAATTAAAGCCTGGCTTGATAGGTATATCTACTGCCTAACAACCTCCTCAAAGTCTCTCAGCTGTTTCCCGCCACCTCACTTTAAAAAAAGGCATTAAGAAGAGGCCAAACAATCAGCTAGAGGTGTCAAACTGGATTTCTTCGAGGGCTGGATCAGCATTGTATTTCTCCTCTGTGAGCCTGGGAGCAGGGAGCGGGGGAGAGATGGGACGGATGCCTCCTGCAGCATTTTGCCCACACCTCATTTTTGGCCTCCATGGCATCCTGCAGCACACTGCCATCCAAAAATGGGCCATGCAGAGGCCCCGTGAGGCCCCCGTGCAACCCATTTTTGGCCTCCCCGGCCTCTAGCAGCACTCTTCCAGCCAAAAATGAGCTGCACGGAGGCCCCACAAGGCATCTGTGAGGCCTGTTTTTGGCCAGCAGAGTGCTGCACGAGGCCATGGAGGCTGAAAACAGGCCATGGGGAGCCGCAACCCCCCCCCCCCCATGGCCCATTTTGCCTGGCCAAAGCATCGCAGGCTGGTCCTTTGATATTTCCAGGCCATCCCCGCAGGCCAGATTTAAGCACCCCACAGGCCAGATCCAGCCTGCGGGCCTCGAGTTTGACATCCCTGAGCTAGGGTATTATCTGTTTTCTGTGTGGTTGGCTGTTTACCTACTTATTAAAGCTGACTTTTCATCAAAACATAGAAGAGATAATTTAGCAAAAGAAATGAAAATGAAACAATTGCTTAACATCTCAGAGGTTCTTCATAACAACAAATGATGTTGGTCATTAATTCTACTTTCCCTTAGTCAAGACAAGATGCATTGCAACAGAATATTCATTTTTACTTTGTTCTCACTTTATGGAAAACCCTAACTATACCCATATTTCAAAATTTTTCAAAATTTCTAATGACTTTTGGTCCTTTCCCCATAGCATAGCATAGCATACTGTATCCGAGTGCTCATATAGCAAATCATTCAAAGGTCAGAGGAGTAAGGTGGTTGAGGCCAACAACAATCCTAAAACAATCAATTTGTTCTTTATTTTGTTCTTCTGACTCAATGGCTGAAACAGCTCTGCTTCAGCTGACAATTGAGAGAGAGAGAAAGCCATGTGTTTATTGACAGTTCATTAAGAAAATAGCAAAAGCCCACAAGCTGTTTACTCAAGAAGGTAGTCAAGTGAAGAAGTGTGAATATAAATAACTAACAAAGACAGAAAGTGTAAAAGACTCTTAGACCTCATCTTGATGTTTACAAAATCTGAAGGTGGCTTCTTTAATCCAAATTAGGATGTTCCTCCCACTCCCAAAAATATATACAAACTCAAAAATGTATTCAAAATTCTCTATAACTGTGATATCTCCACCCTCTCCCCAGACAACAGTAGCTGGGCACATAACCTAATATTTTTGTTCACAGAATTTGTAACAATTAGAATATACTACAGGAAGTATATCAGTATCAATTCTGAGGCACAAATGGATACTTATCCACTTATTAAAAATGTACATTTAAGTTTCCGTTCTTGGATATCACATGAATTTGGAAGCAACTTAATATTGGATCAAAACCTCTTATTATATACTTATCATTAATGTGAAACTAAGTGCTGTATTCGCATAAATCTGAAGCTGCAGTTATGTTTTCTGATTTCTGGCTAATATTTTTCTCGGGAATAATTAGATAATTATTCTTCTATCCTTTACAATATTAATATATTTAATTTTTAAATTCTTCATAGTGAAAGTATAAACTATATCTATTCATTGATTATGTCCCATCATAATACTTAATGACCACAAACAGTAGATATATTTTCTTCCTGATGATTTGTTCTTAACCTGATACTTCAGCTCTTCCAATAGTACCCCATCATCACTGTAACTGAGTCTATAGATCTTGCTCTGTCTGTCTGTCTGTCTGTCTGTCTGTCTGACTGACTAACTAACTAACTAACTAACCTACCTTCCTACAAAAGTTTCTTTTAAAACAAACCAGATTAGGAAAAACCTGAATTACAATCTTAAATGGACACCACAGGAGAATACCACGTTAGTCTATGATAATCAAAACTCTGAAGGATACCGGTAGTACATTTAATACAATGGATTTTAATACAAGTTATAAGACTATGCCTTAATAAAATTGTTTAGGCTAAAAAGGTACTACTACCTTGTCATGTTAAATGGAGTATGGGAGTTCTGTTAAAAGAACTTTCCTTTCCTTTCCTTTCCTTTCCTTTCCTTTCCTTTCCTTTCCTTTCCTTTCCTTTCCTTTCCTTTCCTTTCCTTTCCTTTCCTTTCCTTTC
>WNWU01000012.1:31945301-31977630 GCA_012654045.1 Ptyas mucosa
TCCTTTCCTTTCCTTTCCTTTCCTTTCCTTTCCTTTCCTTTCCTTTCTCCTTCCCAGAAGATTCTGGAAGATTACTTCCAAGAATTCAAATTGTGAAAGAGCTATTTTTTCAGTCAGAACAATTATAAAGACTAGACGCATAGTATTCTGCTGTAACAATGAAGGAAAGTTAATCACCTACATTCCTGCAGAACAACATATAGGAATAATAGCAAATTAGATAAAACCCAATAAAGGCGAAAGGAAAAATTGGGGGAGGGGTATTCATATAGTAATATATAGTTAGTGATTCAAAACTTTAAGAAACCCTTTTTCCTGACTGCAATTTTATAATATACATACAAAGCAGTAAATTATTCTTTTAAATTTAATTTTTAAATTTAAAATAAATTACGATTAGCCCTGGGGGTAGAAATAAATTATTACTGTCTTGGTCTAGAAATAGATATTATTTTCTATGGTGCATATAAGAGTTTGCAACTCTAATATTTTAAATACAGCTTGTTTTCAAACAATTGTATATATGATCAAGACAAAAATACATAGTTTATTTTCAACTTATTTATATGATTTTTCTCAAAACTAAAACTGTTATAAAGATGGATTTGTAATATTCATAAAAAGAAAACTATGGCATTAATTTAACTTCAGCATTTTTAGATTTTGAATATTTAACTTTATAATTTTCAGCAAAAAGCACCAAGGAAGAAATTAATCAAGTTTTAAATAACACACTTCATTCAAATATTATATATGACCAAGCTTTTATCTAACTCCACCTTTAGCTCTCCAGGAAATACTAGAATCTATTAAATCTATGAAAACAGGAAAAGACCTCAGTCTTGATGGCTATCCTATTCAGTAGTATAAAACACATATTTAGTTTGATTTTGCTCTTGTATTTTTTGAAGATTTATAATGAAGATTTTTTTAAAAAAAAAGTTTCTTCCAACTTCCTTTTATGAGTTATATATAACTGGTATTGTGAAGGCTAGCAAGAATTCTGCTAATCGTGCAAATTATTACATGGTTTCCTTGTTAAAAGTTTGTGGTAAGTTGTTGACAACAACTACTTAGCCATAAAACTAAAGACATTATATTTGATTATCCATTCTGTGCAACCTGGTTTTATAGAGAAGAGAAGTATGAAATAATGCTAGATCATTGAGTTATCATTTAGATATACATTCATAAAACCTGAATGGTGAGTAATGCTTTTACTAGAATTGGGAAGGAATTTTGATATGGTGCAGTTCAAATTTTTGGAACATGTTTTGGCAAAATATGTTTTTTCTCCTTTTTTATTACATAAAATCCAATATGATATTGCTCCTCTTTATCAAATGAAGTTTCTTTACCTCTTAAAATGCTTTATGGAACTCATTGACAATGCATTTATCTCCTTGTGGATTTAGCCTGATAATCAAATAATTGTTTTATCAGACACCTGAAGAATAATCTGAGCATTAAAGTTACATCAACTGAATTTAAATTGTTATGATATGATGATGAAAGGTTATATGTGGCATCTACTTAGAAATAATCTATACCAACATTTGTAATTTGATAATCTATAGGTTATCAGAATTTGGTGATCTATATAGATTTCTATTTGATTCTATAGTTCCAATAGATTCTAATATATCTATAAAATCTGTGAAAAAGGGGGATGTTACCTGGTTTTGATTTTGCAAAAATACTTTGGAATAATTACTTATTCTATAAAATATAAAATAGAGAAAATGATGTTCTCTATTTTTATGCAAAAAAATTAAATTCTTTTTCCTACATTAATATTAAATAAATAGTTAAAATCCAAATGAGATTTGGGAGAAAGTTTAATATTATAAAAATCAACTGAACTTGAAGATTGATGCAAATAATTAGATGGGTTTCTATAATATCTTTAGCACAATTCAAACAAATGGATACATTCCTAAGAAAACTTAAAAGGAAGGAGAAACTCGTAGGTTTTCTTTATATAAATTATGGTTGTTGTGATATAATGATGAGGATTTCATTTTTCTGATTTTTCAACAATCTGTATGGATTATGTCTGTATGGAATCCAGGTTATCATGTCCAAAAATCACAAAGAAGTTCACAAACTCTCTTAAAATGACAACACTATTATCTAACACTGATATCATGAGAAGGACTTAGTTCCTCTTTGAACTATAATTGCAAAGTATTTCCAGCAGCAAAACCTGAAAAGTTAGTTAAAAATCCTCATTCATGTGAATTCACTTTGGGGTAATCCTATTTGAAAATAGTACATATTTTTTTACTTTTAATTCATAGACGAATAACCACATTAATATTTCAGATCAACTTATTGCTAATCAACATTTTAAACCATTTGAGTTACTGCAAGAGGAATTTGGTGGGCTACAATAAAACTGTAGGCTGGCAACATATCCTAATAAAATATATTTCAATTTTACAATCTATCCAGATAAATTAGCATAATCCTGAATTACTATCAGTAATGATAACTTTTGGTAAATAATTGATAACTGAAATGTTATAATGACAGCAGCATACTACACATAAACAGACCACTGTTTAAGAAGCCTACAGAATATCAAGAGATTTTTTATTCTTAAAATGAGACTCATTTGTGTGTGTGTGTGTGTGTGTGTGTGTGTGTGTGTGCATGTGTGTGTTTATTGGATAACTCTAAGAATGACTTCAAAGAATTGGTTGTCAACTTCATATTGAACGGGACTTTCCTCACTCTTGTTTTGCTTGAATGTCCGTAAATTCATTAATATGGTTTGGGTAAGATATGAATATGACTTATATGAATCATACACCAAATATGACTAAATCATATACTATAATTTGCAATTGATCAATTTATCAAGAACTGTGAATTTACTAAGCATGGGGGAAAAAGTGTGACCCCAGATTGACAGTCTCGATTTGATTAGTTGTATTTTTTTTCTTCATCTTCGTCTTTATTGAAATAATAGAAAGGCGTGTCAATATTATTCAATGAGAACAAGGTTTAATGCTTTATTTAAAATCAGATTGTGTGTTTGTATGTGTATTTTGTCTCCCCCCTTATTTTTGTCTTTTTTCTTTCTATATATTAAAAGAAAAGAAGAAAACTATGCTAATTTCACTTTATTAGCAACACTAACATCCTCATTTACATTTTTCATAAAATCACACCATGAATTTAACTGCTTTAGGGATACAAATAATAAGCAAATACATAAATTAGTATATTTTAATTAAATGTTATCCCATGAACAAAATATTGTAAAGTATTGCCTAATATGAACAGAGGGAAAACATAGCTAGTGGTTAAAATTCTAGGTTATATTAAAATACTGCATTTTATCTCATTAAAATCTAATTTTAAAAACCAAATATTTCACCCACTATTTAGAAATGTGCACTTCTTTATTCCATAATTATGGTGGCATGCTTATAGTGAAGAACAAACACATTCCTATTTAATCTGCATTCCAACTCAACAGGCTGACTCTTGGGAAAACATGGCAGCAATTTTCACATAACTATGATTTACAAATAATTCATTGTATATACCATAGTTGGGTGACATTACATTCTAATTTAAGAGTCTATATTGACATGAAGAGTTAAGGTATGCAATATGATCCAATACATATTCTAAATCAGCTTTCTGTATTCTGATGCCCTACAAATCTGTTTTGAGCCTGCATTGGCCAAAAATAAAACTATTTCAGCAGCTTAGACCACAGGATAGGTATTCAAACCATTTATGGTTAAAATAAATCAGAACATCTACCTACCTTCCCCTCTGCTGATATCCTAGGATTTTGATCCCACAAATAACAAGTTTATGGGGGAAAAATAAGTTATGCTTTTCTTGTTTTCATTATCATTGCCATTGTTTGCTTTGCAGTCTAAATATAGTTATGATTGCCAAAATGGTTCCTAGTAGATCATAAGGAAGTTACATTGATTCCTTTCTGAACTTACCTCAATGTTCCTCATTTTAGAGTGCAGTACAGTGCATAAATTAGACAAACACTCTTCTTGGCAATTGGACTGAAAAGCTTTGTCTCAAACTCAGTCACAAAAAGCTGGGGACAGGATAAGAGAGCACCAGAAGCAACACAAGAAATTGTTTTTGTGTATAGAAGCTGTATTTCCCCCCCAAAGGTACATTCATTTATCAACCTTGTTGAATATAATTGACTCTATATTCCACTCTAAAACTATTTCACTGCACCGTTTAAACTATACCAAAGCTGTAGGGCTTAACATATCCATTTCCAATATCAGAAGAATGTTCTCAAGAGTACTATTGATTGTGTGGTGATGGGAAGCATAGCACAAAATTCAGCTAATTAAACAGTAAACGGAAAGACTAATTATCTTCAGCACTGTTTAGAGATGCATTATTATATGAATGCAAAAAGGAAAGGAATTTGATATTGGCAATTCATCAGTGTTTTTGTGAGAGATGTGAATTGCACTTCCCTATCAGCATCAACATTCTGAAGCATCAAAATGCTTTTGACTAAGAAGAACATTCTGAATGTAAAGTTCAGGACTTTAGTTGGCACTTCTCTATTCACAAAATGGCTGAAAAACAAAATGAAGGACAACAATACAATGGAAGTGGCCATTTTAATTTCTACAAAGCAGATGCTACGAAATAACTTCCCTTCTTTATATAATTTTCAAAAAGTATTTGGAAAGGAAATTTCATTACAAGATAGTTGAATACATGCTTCTATCATTTCATTCACAGAACCAACCAAATTTCTTTTTTTTAATCAGAATGTTTACATTTTTTGGATCTAAATAAATAAATATTTATTAATTTGTTAACTGTTTTTTTAAGTATTTGAAATTAAACCAGTAGTTCTCCTAAACTCAGTACTATTTTAGTACTGAGAAATTGAGTATTAATCTAAGTTTCTAGGTTTTATAGATCAATTCTACACAAAAAAATATCTTTTGAATGTGATGATGGTATATATGATTGTTCTATCATTTTCTGAATTGTTTAGCAAAATCCATTAAGGATTTTAGTTTAAAACTAATATGTATACTTTATTTGTGGCCCATTAAACCCATTTGATCAAAATATGGCCATATTTTATATATCAATATAAGTATAACATACTATAAAATCAGGCAAAGTGCAGTTTAATTAAAATGGACCAAAATATCCTTTAAGAGGCCAGATATTGAATAAAAAGTACCTGTAATTAAACATAAATCGACCACAGGAATTTCTTATTATCTTCAAGACTGAAAGATCAGTCCATGAGAGACTGCGTATTGTTGGCTCTCACTCACTCCAGCTCATTTGCTGAGGATAGTGAAAACCAAAGCAAACCAGTAAGAAAGGACTGGGGTCTTTGAAGAGCCAACTAGCCAGAGGCACCTTCAGCCCTCTTTGAACATAACAATTCTTAGAAAGACAAGTCATCTATATATATAAAAATGGGTGTGTGTGTATGTGTGTGCGTGTGTGTGTTCCAGCATAACTCTAGAATGCCTCGAGCAATTTCTACCAAAGTTGGTACACAGATGACTTACCCTCTGGGAAAAATACTGTGGGGGTAAGACATCCCTAATACCCCTCGGGGTTTGTGTGTTCGGTTAAAATACAGCCTGTTGTGCCTTAGCATGGCTTCTACTGGACTGCCTTAAAATGGCTTCTACTGTACAGCACAGTGGAGTTGCCATGGTAACGGCTTCACAGTACTCCACAAGAGGGCTCCCTCTGGTAAGGGAGAAAATCCAACATTAGAAATTACGTTTGGTCTGGACATTTTCAACAAGGCTTTGATTATTCTTGAGTACAAATGTATGGCCATGATCAATAAAACATTACTGCAACTCAGCCTGCCTGCACCACTACGAGACTGACACGATGTACTTCATGAAGATTACATACGAGAAAAGAACTACAATGTCAAACAGCTTAGTGCATGGATCAGCTAGCAAAACAACAAGGTGGTATCATTTTACTTCACGCTTCTGGGGGCAAAGGGAAAACATTTTTAACTAATTTAATTTCTGTCGAAATCAGGGCTCAGGGTGAAGTTGCTCTTCCTGTCTAATACAGGACTGGGATACATAAATACCTGGGCAACGTTGGGTTATCAGCTAGTATCCTAATAAAAGATCACTCCTTTTCAGAAGGTACAGAAATAGAAAATGTAAGAAGGAACCATTGGCAATATAATTCATGAATTCCGAATGTGTATAGTTGAAAATATTTCCATGCCCAGAACAGAATATAAGCCAAGTAACATGCAAAAAGAAAAGTCACCCTGCTCTCTCAATTATTGTTATATGCAGAAACAGTTTGGTGGGATGGTTAAGTAAGCAGACTAGAAATTAGGAGACTGTGAGTTCTAGTGCTGCCTTAGGCATGGAAGCTGGCTGGGTGACTTTGGGTCAGTCCCTTTGCTCATGCTCAGGAAAGAGATTGTGGCAAAACACACATACACACTAGTCTTTGTGATCATCAAACTGAGCCAGCAAGCTCTTCTCATCCATGCAATTTGACAAATATCCCAATTTACAATATTCTAAAATTCAAGAACAATGATTTTGCCAGAAAAATATCATACAGTTGATTCAGGTAAATGGCCAGTGCTAATTTACGACTATCACTAACACTGCAGAACAGATTTTTTTTCAAATCATTTGATATGACAATGTAAAACCTAGATACATATTTTTTTTCTCAGATCAAGGACAGTAGCAAGTGTCATGTTGGGGTGGGCCGAACATTAAAAAATAAATTGGCCTAAGATAAATGTGTAGATAGGATAAGGACAAAATGTAAATGTAATTAAGTTAGCTCTAAATGCAATTAATGTTATATTTCATTATGTAAATATAGTTAATAAAATACAGGCCGCATATTTAATCATTTCCTTCCTACATTAAAAGTTACAATTCTTTTGGAACTGTGAGTTTTGGAAAAGTCATCAAATCAAATTTATAGTTTGAGTGAGTTATATGCAGTTTCTGGGATTCAGCTGGTACTATTCTATATAACATACTTTTAAGGATTTAGTCATTTTTTACTTTTAAGACATTCCTAGAAAAATTCTTGAAAAAGTTACACTTGCAAAAGAATCACTGTTTATTTCACAAGTTAGTTTTCCGCTGTTACTGCAATTCAATAAAACAATATTGGGAGGAGCACAAGAGGAAATTGTTTGCTGAAAACACATCTAGCAAAAATCACTAAAGTTGCCAAAATCTGAGACAGCATCTTAAAATGTTTGTTATATTAAAAATTATTGATGCAAAGGCAAAAAAACCCCAAACCTTTTGACACTGCAGTCATTTTAGGTGGCTGTAGGAAGTTATTACAGGAATTGTTATTAAAAATTAAGATGGAAGTATGATTACTAGAAAATTTCCACACTTAAGCAACTTGCCGCCCTTCTTTTTGTTAAAATGTGGGTGGGTGTGGCTTTTTAAACACTTTTTTGTTTACTTTATACTGCCTGTCCCCCCATAATGAATGAATATATTTATTGTTTCATTTGAAAATATTTTGAAATATGGAAATAGCTTTAAAAGGCAAAAGAAAAAGACCACTTGAAAGAACAGAAAGTTTATTTTCTCCAAGAAAGGCTAACAGCATAACAGCTTTCCAGATTTATGCAAAATCATGCTTTCTTGATTTTTTTATCTGCTTATTGCGTTAGTCCATTCATTTTAAACCATTTACAAAAGCCAATTTCCTACAAATGAGTTTAGGTCTCTTTTCTCCTGCTCCTTTTTCTTTCTTTCTTATAAAGACATTGATGTGTTTTTTCTGACATGCCTCATGAGTTCCGTCAATCACAGGTCCTTCTTAATGGATACCACATGTCTGCCCAGAACTGTGTAATTACAATGCTAGGATTCTTGGCACTGCCAGGAAAGGGGGCACGGTCAATCCAATTAGACTTTATTTATTTACATACCATTGCTGGATGGGAACTTCTATCTTTTATGCTGATGCTCTGAAAATCTCTCATCAAGTAACTTAATTTTCTCTAGATGGGTGATTGGTCTTTTAACAAAATGTCTTGGAGCTTTCTTCAGGATGGGGGGGAGGGATGTACGTAAAGACACCTTCCTATAAATAATACATCCAAGAACAACATCATGGAATAAATCAGTCCAACTTTCGTTTGTGCTTCAGATGATGGAAGAGATTTGGAGAAGGCTGATTCTCTGAACTCAATATAGTCATTATTTCCATCTCACTATGGTGCCTCCAAAGTACAGTATGCCTTACTTTTTTAAAAAAAAAATCAGATGGTTTTGGCCTGCCTGAATTGCTAAAATTGTCCTGTGCTAATTCTTATTAATCTAGCTTTAGTAATTTCTATAACAAGATCTATTTGTATTTTAATCTTTTCCTATACATATTTTCTACTTTATAGGCTGGATGTTCCAAACTTAATTTGCTCACTTTTTATAGAATGTGGACCTAGATGTCCTCTTCAACCAATTGCTTGCCTGTTGTGTGGACAGAACTGAAGTCATCACAACATTAATGTATTTATCACAACATGTTGTATTTTATCATGGTAGTTATTTCTATTATTAAAATAATTATTATACTTTCTTCTTAATTTTTGTGCTTTACAATGTTTGTTCAGAAGAGATTCCTGGTTACTTCCCTATCACAGTGAATCCACTATTGAAATCGTTCTGGAACATTGCAGTATATACATCCCCAAACACACAATATTTCTGTGTGGAAAATCAATGAATAATTCCACTTGTAGACTACTGCAAAACCATACTAGTTAGTGGTAGCTGATGCCATCTCTCTGAAAGCAGCCTTGGAGTTATTTATTCCTGTTCCAGTGTATACATTAAACATGCGTGGTAAATATGTTTCCTTAGAAACTATATTTGTAATGGGGGAGTCCATCTGAATGGATGACACATTCATTTGTATGAACTGTCTTGGCATATATGAATATCAACTCAATGGTGGATTATTTCATGCAAAATAAAAAAATGTTACTTTCATAATGCCATTAAATAGTACATCTAAAGAACAATATTTTGATTAAGAGGCATAACAAGATAAAGTGTAATATGAATTAGCCCCATTTGATCCACAAACTACATGAGGATGTTCAAGAGTATACTAGGCATCAGTAATGATATTTACTATTATAACTTTTCAAGCCTATGAAATACTTGACAGTAAAATCAAAATTATTTATCTAACAAATTTGAACAGATCTGCAACCTTGAATTCTTGTATTAAAAAGACCTTCTGGATAATAAACATCTCCGAATACAAGGTGAGTTACTTCTGAGTAAATAGGCATGGGATCCTAATATTTGTCCTTTCTATGTTTATTATAAACATAACATATTTACATTTTATATTTATGTTTATTACTACATTAGGGCTGAAAATATGTTTATATTTTTATATTTGGCACAACAGAAGGATTATGGTTTCTCTACCAGATGGTTTGAAGGGAAAAACACAACCAAGTGAAATCAACTGGCACATTCACAGAGTTTAAAAGGGTACAAACAGTGTCTTTCCCTGTTATTCTCCAATCTTGTCTTGGATTCTTCCAATGATCTCTTGAGTGAAAAGACTCAATCACATTTTTTGAGAAGCATACCTTGTGGAAACATATACTGTCAAAAACTATAACATTAAAAATCAAACAATTTTAAGACTTTTCACCAATACATTTTTTTTTTAAAAAAAAGACTAAATAAATCAGAATTATAGCCTAATGTCCTCTAGATGGTTTTCTCTGCAGTTCCTATCATCACCAGAGAGTTCAGCATGTGTAGAGAGTATCCGGCTTGGAAAAGATGTCACCTTATACAGAGTGTTCCTTGAAGAGTATCTTACAGGTCAAATGTCATCTATGTAAGAGCTTTTTCACAATATCATCAGGGGAAGGGAAGAGGATTATTTCTGACAAGGTAACGGTTCTCCTTCCATGTGCTGATTGCACTTCTCTGACCTCAAAAATATATACCAGAAAATCTAGCAGATTTGTACCTTGCATGTATGTCTAAAAGAACAGAAATGGATAATTACTTTTTATCAAGTAAGAAGTAACTTTATCTGCCCTCTTTGTTTTTTATGCCCAAAATATTTAATTGCACCATGTAAGATCTTCTGGCACAATGATTAAATGTGCTGTATTCTTCTTCTTCTTCAAATGAGGCAACATGAGAGGGTAGAACAGGGGCAAAATTCTGAATTCCAATGAATTTCAATTGTAGAAGTGTATATTCTTAAATGCTTCACGCTAAAAAAACATATTTTTGACAAATGAGGATATTGGGGAAAAGTTTGGGCTTTTCCTTGATATGCTACTAGATGATCTAATCTACTTTCCCATTCTTCATGGCCTCCCAAGGTGTTAGATTTCACAGGCCTCAATGAGTAATGAATATTTTTACATATAGGTATCAAGAAAGATATGTATCTATATTTTAAAAAGATACTGAAGGAGAAAGACTATAACTTCACCCCCAAGCCCACCCTACTATTGATAACAGTTATGTCAAAGGGTTGGAATAAAATAAGTAAGTATTCTAGGTTACAATTACAAGAGTTTGATGAAAACAAATGAATGATTAAAATTTCTGAAGCAACAATGTCTATTTCTAGCAGATTTATTACAGAGTCCTCTTTGTAGTTCCATCTTTAAGCTTAAGCCTTTTGCCAGACAGAAAAGTGCTATAAACAGCCATGCCCTAGCTGAAAAAAGCAATATGTCGTCAGTCTGACATATACCTCGCTTTTCCGTTCATTGTCAGTACATTGATTGATGGTGTTGTTCATTAATGTGGGACGATTGTCAGCTTTTCCTGGATAAATATAAAAAGAAACAAAGAAATCCCCACCCTTTTTGAGCCACAGTGAAATATTTCCTCTTTTCTTTTGCTAGATAGGAGGTCTGCACAATGACACACCCCATAAACACACGGTGCCATTTTTACTGCAAAGTAAGAAATTGCATGGCACATTTAAAAACAAAATAAAGCTTCTAGGCTGCTTTTTTTACCTCATGGGAACATATTAGCATACACTGGAGACCAGAGAGTAGAAATTACTATTCATATTTTAGATAGTTGGACGTTATGCCAAATCTGCAGACATGACAGATGCTAGTAAACACTTAGTGGTCATAATATAGTTATCCTGGACTTGATCTTTTTCAGGGAGAGTGATCTTTAAAGATGCTTATCAGTTCTAAAAAATGTTCATGAGGGAAAAAAAGACTTTTGTAGTCTTAGTCATGCAATATTGTTCAACAACCAACTTTTGAAACTTCTTTTTTGAATAAACTGTGGGCTCAAAGCACATTTTATAAGCAAAAGCTAGAATTCTCAGAGTCTCCACAATAATCCACAAGCAACCAAATGTAATCCTTAGGACATTTTATCCCATAAATTTCCTAATCTTGCATGGAACTGAGAATGTATCTGTGCAGTTAGTCTAAACAAAGGTAAAAGAGCATCTGAGGAATGCCACAGTCCTATTTTATTCTATGAAAGTACTTAACTTATTATTTTTTTTCATAAAGATGAAGAAATTCTGAGAAATCAACAAACTGACTATTTTCTGCTCATTCCTCAAAGTTCTGTCTGATTTGGATGTCTGGTTTGGCATAATTCATTTACAATTAAAGAAAGTTGAGTATGTCTTTGGATGTCACTGAATTTGCCCCACTTGCATTTCATCCAGGAGTTTATGGATTGTGATACAAAGGACATGTCTGGAACAATGTTTTTAACATAATCTACTGCAGAAAATTGCACAATGATATGGTACTGTAAATCCCACATCATTTTCTAAAATACAAAATAATTGCTTCTCCTCATCTTACCTCTTGGAAAAGCTCTAGCACAGCTTGTGGGCCAGTTAGATTCTCTCCAGATTTAAAATATAACATGAATCCCATAATGCAAGCTCAATACAAATATCTAAAGTATTCAAAATAGCAGTGAATTATAAAGTTGGGGGGAGGGGGAGTTTTCAAAAGGTTCTGGAAGAATATTCACCAGCAACTGTGCTAGACCTTTTATAGAAGGAAGCTTCAGAGCTCATCACAGCAACTGAAAATAGATAGCATTTTTCAAAATTATTATCCTTATATTGCAAACTATATTGTTTTTAGAATGGTCCCCCCTCTCCCTTGCAAGTAGAAAATGCATGAGTTTCAGAAATCGGTTTATTGCAGTATTTTATGCCAGTATTGGGATGTCTAACATAGTTCCCAAATCATTTCCCAGTTCCACCTTCACTTGAATATGTATTTCTGTTTTCTCAGATTATATTTATCATGACTTAATATGACTTCCTTGTCTCTCTTCCCTGTTCCCTGCCTAAATAGGGTGATATGCTTCATCCTATTGATTTCTAATGATGCCTTTATTCTAATCAGTAACAGTGGTTTTAGAATTATAGGATATGTCCTGCCCCAATTTTAATCCAACCTTTCTTTTGATCTCAGTCTAGGGCAGTATTTCTCAACCTTGGCAAGGTTAAAACACGTGAATTTATACTCCCAGAATTTTTGCTGGCTGAGGAATTCTGCGAGCTGAAGTCCACTTGTTTTAAAGTTGCTAAAGCTGAGAAGCACTGCTCTGGGATGAAGAGATTTACAAGTGAAAAATCTATTTTTCACCGTGCAACAATAAATAATCACGCAATCTTAAACCTGCATCTCTGAGCAGCTGTGCAGGTAGCTTCTAACATTATTTTTTTAAAAAAAAAAAACCTATAGTTTGGCATAACATATACAGAGAATAAACTGAAATCATGGACTCTACTGGGAAATGATCTTACTAGTCTCTACTGGAAATTTAACTGCCAGTACAAACAAAGTTAATGTAGCTGTAAAGCTGCTGTGATATTTATCCTCCTTAAAATCATGCACAAACATACAGCACAGACAACTAAAAGAGTGACCTGACCTGTTTTTTCCAGAACTGAAGCATTGGAAGTGATTTGTAGCATACTATTGTTATAAACAAAAGCCTCATGTGACTTTACAATTTTACCTTCCTCTATAAACATTATACATCAAGATGTGGCACTGGATCATATTATGAACATGGCAGACAATTGCTAAATTCATTACTATGTACCACAAGCATTTGGGGGGAAAAAACAGCCTCAGGATAGCAGTGCTTTAGAAGAGAAGCTGATTCCAGCTATGGGGGGGGGGGAGTTTCAACACATTGAATTAGATGTTTACAGCTGATTTGAAAAACTGATGCTTTGATTTGAAACATGAAATCAAGTATACTTTTCTGCTACCAAAAGAAATGGCTTAAAAGTCGTGACAGGTTCTCAAACAGCTTTCTACAAATGCTGTTTTCAGTTCAGGTCCCACAGTGTCTCAGTCATTGAGCTATGCCACATATTTGCCTTGAAATGTGTGGCAAAATTTTAAAAGTTGCAAAACCAAACAAAAATTACAACCCACTTGGTTACAGAATTGTCAGGAAAGCAGAGAAAAGGGGGAAAGAGCAACAACAAATCCCAAGAAAGAATAGAATCAGAATTTGGGAAATAATTTATAAGGAGAGCCAGGAAACTAGATGAGAGTATTGAAACATTTGAAAAGAACATTCCTTATTATAAACAAGAAGTGAAATATGCAGTTTGTCTTTCTGACTGATATTGACTGAGTTCTGTCAGTCTGTTTAAAGATCTCTTATCTAAAGTAGCCCTTTGTCAGTTGAGGTTCTCTTCTCTAGTTAGAGGGATTGGGTAGAAATAAGGACTAAGAAGATTGGAAAGACATGGGACCTTTATACACAAATACATCCCAAACCCTATAAATCAACAGTATAGTTTTGGATAGAATTGCTGTCTCAATTCCTGTCTTTATATTGAAGGAGTGATGATTTTGTGTTACAAACAATTCACTGCGATATAGGAATCCTATATCCCATTCATATTTCTACTTACTTCTCCTTTGATTTCAGAGAAGAAACTATCTTTCGTCTATAATTTGACCTGTGCAAAAACTAAATGCTTTATTCTATTTACGTAATAGTTACAGACAGCATCTGGGATTATGGCTGTAGTTTTCCAACCAAATGATACAGATAGTCCTTGATTTATGACCACCATTGGGACTGGAACTTCCATTGTTCAGTGAGATGGCCATTCAGTGAGACACACCCAATTTTACGCTCTTTTTTGTTGCAGTTGTTAAGCAAGTCACACAGTTATTAAGCAAATCTGGCTTCCTCCATAGATTTCGCATTGTTGGAAACCAGCTGAAAAAATCACAAATGGCTATCACATGAGCATGTATTTAGGATACTGCAACCATTATAAATACATGTCAGTTGTCAAGTGTCTGAATTTTGAATCACTTGAACATGGGACACTGCGGTGTAAGTGCAAGGATCAATCATTAGTCCCTTTTTAAAGTACTATTGTAACTTCAAACAGTCAGAAAACAAATGATTGTAAGTCCAAGACTATCTTCTCATTTTTAGATTTGATACCTAGTACCTTTTTTCTCTTCTATGTACTTGATGGAGAAAAGAGCTAGGCAGATGCATAGATCTTCAATGGGGACAAAGATTTCCTATGGTAGGGAAAGCTATTTAAAATTAAGGATAATTATACATTCAGGTTAGGAAGATGGTACATTTCACTTACAACATTAAAGGTAAGAATATAAACACACAAACAAAACAACTCGCAAAACAATATAGACAGCACACTTATCTATTTATACATACCTAAATTCTGGATTTATAAGAGCTATCAATTTCTATTAACACCAAATAAATTGACATAATGTAAAATCAACTTTCAAATAATTTCTTAGTTGCTATTTAATACAGTTGGCTTGACTGTTACCATTGGCACCTATATCTTTCTGCTTGATATAATCTTTATAAAGAAGTCATTCACATGATATTAAGACAAGGTAATCATCCATCCTATCTCCATTTTTGCATCACACCGAATTATTCAATTAGAGCATTCAAAAAAAAATCAGCACACATAACATACAAACAGAGGAAACAACTCTAAAGGGAGTAAGCGAGGTTTACATTTCCCCAACTTTTTGGCAGCAACAGGTTAATGACAATAATATTTTCCAGGACGACGATGTCTCCTGAACCAACGGGTAAATTATTTTGAATACCTCTCTAAAGTACAGGAAATTGAGAACTGTAGGAAACCTGGCAGAATGCCACCAATTGAAGATTCAATCTGACTGTAATAGAAGGTGATTATTGAGGACTAGCAGGCAGATGATGGATGGTTTCCTGTTAAAATGACAGCTCTGCTGCATATCAGCAGTGCTCCAACAGCACAAATGCACAGGTCAGCCTCTGCAGCTTCTTCATTCCTAGCATTGTGGGAAATGGATTTCAAAAGATGTGACGAGGATTCCAGGCTGACAAGGGGGATGTTTTTAGAAGAGGTTTTTAATGGTAGAAAATTTAATGAAAGCCATGCTTGCTAAATATTTGCGGCCAGTTTCCACAAAAGTGGCAGGAAAGAAAAATGACCCTGCAGTCTTAACCAAGTTAGAAGAGTAGGTGGAAGCTTTGGCCACAGAGTTCCTTTAAACATGCAGGTGAAAAGCAGAGAACATGCCTGGATGGGATGGGATGGGATGAGGAGTTTCAGAAGCCTGAATTGTTTTCTCCTATTCTTAAAGGAGTCTCAAAATGAAGTTTGTTGTTGTAATTGCAGCAATATCAAAACATCATTCTTTTTCTACCTTTGCTTCTGCTTCTCTATCAAAAGGATCCTTCAGAGCAGCTCTGTTGCTACAAGTAGACCATTAGAACAAAGGTCTTCAAACTTGGCAACTTTAAGAGTTGTGGACTTCAACTCCCAGAATTCTCCAGCCAGCATAACATAGCTGGCTGGAGAATTCTGGGAGTTGAAGTCCACAAGTCTTAAACCTGCCAAGTTTGAAGACCCCTGCATTAGAAGTTATCTAATGACTGTTTCTTTACCACCATTAGTAGCAATGAGTTTTCAACAGCTGAAGACAACCTTTCCACTTCTCAGACAGCTCTTGAACATTTGATACTTTAGCATTGGCCTCCTCTCCCTAGAGGGTTTGGAACAGTGGTGGGTTACCCCCACTTCGGACCAGTTCTATAAAACCAGTAGTAAAACTGGCAGGAGGCTCCGCCCACTGACCCTGATGTCATCAGAAACGATCTGTGCATGCACAGAAGCAAGGCGCGCAATCCTGTTGCAAACCGGTAGTAAAGGTACGTAGAACCCATTCCTGGTTTGGAAGTGTTTGTGGGATGATGGCTATTCTGAGTATCTCTTCTGTATTTTGGCATTCATGAAAATGCGTAAGAAAGCAGAAAACTGAACCTAGATTTAACTCAGTTACGAAGTGGCCAAGGGCTATGCATATGAATCTTTATATCATCATTTTCCCAGCAGTTGATGGTCTCCTTGATTCTTATTAAATCTGCAAGTAAACCACTTTTTCAAGCCAGGAACTACTGACTGTCAAGGTGGTACAGTGATGGAGAGAGTAATGGCACCCAAAAAAAGAGAGAGAAAGAAAGAAAGAGACACTTTGCTCCCAGCAACAATAAAGTGAGCTCAAAAAAGGCCAAAAGAAAATTCTAAAAGAATTCTAAACGACCTTGGAAATTAGATAGAAATAACAGAAGCTACTTTTGTAATAAAGTGTTATAGGGCAGCAAATGGGAATTTGTCACCTTCAGCTTTGAATCCAGGTCTGCAAATGGTTTGTTACTTTTGTTATTTTTGTTTCACTTAACTATTGTATTTGCTGAATACAATAATTTATAAGATATTCCGCTTTTAGTATTAGAATATACTGGCTCATTTTGTCATGAAAATCTTAATAAAATAAAGTGAGAACATGCTAAATCCATCATAAACACATAAGAAAAAAAATGTTGTCTTGTTATGATACTTGGATCTGTCGTGGTATTATCAGAGCCTGATTTATTGCTAACATTCCTCCAGAAAAGAAAATGCCACTTAATATGGTACTATGATAGTAATTTCTTCTCTCCTGTTCAACTGAATATTGGACAAATACTTTGGATAGATGATCTGTACATAATACAATAAATATTTCTATATTTTCAGTAGGAATTAGCAGAAAGATCAGCATCTAGCGGTACATTTTTGGATGATTTACAGAAAAATTTCTGATTCCCAACTATTTAACAAAACCATCTTAAACAATTCAACTAAATTTAAGAATATTAGGAGTAATTGACAGTAATCCCTGTAAACTCATCAGTTCCCATACTCAGAAAAAAAATCCTGGTTCAAAATTTCATTTTTGCACTAAATTCCACTCAATAGAATTTGGGATTAAAATCTCTATTTAGAAAAAAATGTTTGGAATCTGAAGCAATGATAATTTCTTCTCCCTTTATAATAATTACCATAGTACATTATGAATTTCTCAAATTGCAGGAGTCAAAGGGAAAAAAGTGTCATTCAATTCAATCCAGACCTGGTTTTCTGTATCATGCTGGCTTGTCTAGCAAGCTTCGGGCTTCCCACTGCTTTAACTAATAAAGTGGTAGAGCTGTATGCTCTGGATTCTGTCAGTGGCAGAAAGGAAGAAATAATCCTCAAGAACAAGAGATTTATCTGGCAAGTTTGATTGAAGCATCCCTTGCTGATAACAACAGTTTTCTCTTCAGTTTAACAATGTTGCTTTCTCTAACTGCCCAGACCCCCATATACTTCCAAGGGAGTATCTTAAACCACCACAGGATGTTTTGCAAAGTATTATTGTCAGTATTTCATCTGGTGACTTCCTACATGATTGAACCCAGCAGCCATGATTTCTTCCTGGGCTTTCTTTCAACCCATAGGAAGTTCCCAGAGTAATCATTATTTGTCAGATTAATCTCCTTTCTACAAAAAATCCAGAAGTTCTGAAAAATGAAAGTTTCTCAAAAACACTGCAAGAGAAATTCGTGTTAGTAAGGCTTTCAAACCTATGCTGCTGTTCTTTCATCACAACTTTCATTTTAAGTTACAAGAAGAAAATGAAAACGAACCAGAATTGGCCAAATTTTATTTATGAGGCAAATTAACATTCATGGGGAATTTTCTCTAAAATAGAGACATTGCGGAACTCAAGTGAACAAGCAAGTACCACGGGGAAAATGTGAAGCACGATTTATCAAAAGGCTAGGTAAATCAAATATTAAGCATATATTTTTGCACATAACTATACTCAAGGAAAATGAGTTATATATCTACGCACTTAGCACACCATGAATGCAAGTTTAGCTGAGGATAACCGGAGAATTATTAACAAATCAATTTTTGCTTCTCATGTATTCTCCAGTGCAGCGTTCCACTGCAGTAGACATACCTCAAGCTGGAAGAGAACAGCACCAAAGCCGAGCACACAGATCAAACTACACAAAATGATGTGCAGGAAGAATAGTAGCAAATGTTTATTTTAGAGCACTGACTACCATTATCAGTATATGATGTCAATTTAAATTTTACAGGAACAGAAACCTTTTGACCTCCTCCTAAACTGGATACATTACTAGATTTAGACATGAAAGCTTAGAAGAGAATTAAATTAGGAAGAACAGTACACGAGTAGTGTATTTGCATCCATTGCACTTAAGACTGGAGATTAGTTGACCTTTGGAAAGGGGGATTAAAGCACTTTCACCATCAAGAGAAGAAAATCTGTGTTCTTATTGCAATCAAACTGGCAGGGTAACAACCTCTGAAAGATTAATTTAAAGAAGAAAGGGTCTCTGCTCATTTGCATGGTTTACATATCACTTACACATGAACTGTGCTACAACTTCAGCGGCATTACGAGTTTCACAGCATTTGAATAATTTCATAAAATGTTAAGCATTGGTATGTAAATGTGCAAACTGTGGCCATTTTGATGATCTAATTTTACAATAGATTAAGCTTCAAAGGACATCAGTGGATAGCAGGGATGCTTGCTACAAACAATGAACATGATTGTCACGGCAGAATACACTCAAAGGAAGTTTCTTTCTTCCTATCTGCTTGCCCTCCCCAAAGAAAAGGGTTAAATGCAATAATCACCAAATCAGAGCCAATAAACTGGCTACTTTGAGATAATCCAAAGCTAGAGACAAATAAAGCCTCTGTTTGAAGATCCGATAATGCTCTGCATAAACGAAGCTTATAATAGGCAAATGTCTCTATAAATGTACCGAAAGCAGTATATAAACCTGTAAGAAGAGTCATTGCTTGAGATCCTTTGTGAACTAAATCCTCTCTGGAGATAAAAATAGTACTAAGGTAATGCAATCATGGTAATACAGATTTATCAATATGTTTTTGGTGTTTTGGTTTTAATCTGTTCACCAAGTTGTCAATAACAATGATTCCCAAGCTCTGGTCCACAAGAATACTTCAGATAGTACACAAATAATAACTATATATGGCTAAAATCTTGGGAGATTTCCAAATATTGTATGATTTTAGCATTCTAGTCTAAAATTTCACAAGATTTCTTCTAAAGTATCAACATTTCATGAAATTTCAGTCAATGTTATATATAGATTCACTCCTTCATTCATTTTGGACTACAGCAGATGCCATCAGGGAAACATCTATGTCATGATTCTGTGCTGACATCTCTGCACAAGACTATTTGGTGGTTTTCAGAAATGTTTTTGCTCATGTAGTAGTCTACATCATTTAAGAAGAAGCCTGGGAAATATTGTTGTATGTAAGTCCTTCAAAATTTTCTTTCATTATGAACAGAATTAATCTGGGTGAAAAGGAATCAACAAACAACAACATTCTGATTTTCTTAAATATAGTTTTGTTATAATTTCGCTGCAAAGGAAAATAATTTATTGAAACCTTAAAGTATATATTTGGTTAATCTTTTAAACCATGAAATTTATGTTAAACTAAAAACTTGGAAGAGAGATGATGGATGGATGGAGAGAGAGAGAAACAGACAGACAGACATTTGTAAATACTTTCAGAAATATGTTAATTAGTGTAAGCTACTTTGAGGAGTTAGACCAAAGGGCAGGATATATGATGATGACAATGGCAATAAATATAACAACATAAAATAGCCAAGGGAAAAATATTTAAAAAGCTGAACAGACATTTGTTTATTTGTGAAATTGTTTTCATGGATTCATATCGTAGCAAATAAATACAGAATAGGAGCAGATATAAAGAAAAGTAATGCATTCTACAAAAGCGTTGGATATGATAAAAAGTTATGGTGTAATTTCACATGTGTTCCATATGTTTCTTATCCGTTATATATATATAAAATCAAAGGATGGTCTTCTATGCATACAGCATTTACCTGTGAATATGTCTACTCAGTTATCATGTCTTTGCTGAGTAGCTCTAAATGTTATTCTCACATCTACTATTATTCTTATAGGCTGACTGTCCCAATGATTCACATTTCAAAGATTTTCTGCCTGAGTGTCCAGTCTTTTCTGCCCTTCCAAAGGTTTTCCTGATTTTAAACCCGAAACAAAGCTGTTTTATACAAAGTGAGATTGTGTTCCATCTACTTTGGTCAGTTACTGTGCATCAGCCTTCCTCAGCATGAATCCTTCCAGAGATGTTGCGGCATAATTCATGAGGATATTAAAAGTTACAATCCCAGAATATTTGGAATGTACTAATATAATGAAAAAACAAACAAACCTGAATTACTTCACCTGCCACCTTTCTATTAAGCTTTCAAGTGTTAATACAACATCTGAATTATGAAACTCTTGGTCTCCCACAGAGTTTGAATCTCTTTCTCACTGAATCTGCAATCTAAGTAGTGGTGGGTTTCACTTACCTTTGCTACCGGTTCAGTCGTGCACGCGCACTCGCTACACTCACACATGCGCCACTTCTGGCATGCACAGAGCGTATTTGAGATGTCCGGGTGGGTGGGCGGAGCCTTCCGCCACCACTATTACCAGTTTGCCTGAACCAGGGCGAATCGGTAGCAACCACTACTGAATCTAAGCATACAAACAACTCAAAACACAGTTATAAAGGTTAAAAATTCTAGAGATTTTAATAAAGTGTGTGCTCCTGGAAAGAAAGGTTCATAGTGTTCTTATCATTTGGATATAAGAACACAATGAGATAGGGAAATGATTTCTAGTGGAATTTCCCAAAACTGTATTATGGGAGAGATGGCAATAGAAAAGCAAGTCTGATATTAGAAAGCCAGAATTATAACTTAGAATTAGAAAGTCACCAGGCAGCATTTTGTTAAAACAATCAAGGGATAACACATAAATAAGAAAGGCTTATTATTATTATTATTATTATTATTATTATTATTATTATTATTATTATCATTCTCTCATTATTCTCATTAGCTGCTTTTTTTCTTCATCTTCACTAATTCTTCCTGTATTAAATCCTCTGCTTTATTCTTCAGGCATATGAAATTCAAAAAAAGACTTAAAAGAAATAGATTAATAAAGCATGGTCAGGCATTTTTTAAAAAAATACAAATATATCCTGAGAATAATTTCCCAGCACAGAAAGTATTTTTAGAAATCTGTGGCTTTGGTTGTGCAATTCTGAGGAGAAAGTATTGATATTTTAACTAGGCATTTGAAGCTGTCTTACAAAACACCGT
Source organism: Ptyas mucosa (assembly GCA_012654045.1). Lineage (NCBI taxonomy): Eukaryota > Metazoa > Chordata > Lepidosauria > Squamata > Colubridae > Ptyas > Ptyas mucosa. The sequence continues at coordinate 31,966,927 of WNWU01000012.1, forward strand.
TTTATGCTTTCAAAAATTCAACCTAGACACTGGTGAAAGTAACTTTTCAGGGATACAGGTTTGCTCTGTATAACTAAAAATCGGTTCTTGCTATTTAGAAATAGCATGGAATGTACCGGTACCAGAATCACCCATTAAGAAAGGAAAGGTTGAAAGAGCATCTGTTAAGTGTATTTTCGTTCTTGAACAGTCCATTGGCTACTGCTTTGGCACCTGAGGGAGCAGACAAGTCAAGAAATATTTAGAGCATAAAAGAAAACATTTATATTTCAAGAAAAGAAGTAACACTTCAAGAAGAACAAAAAAAAAATGAAATCTGTTCTTAAAAAAAAAATTCTAAACAAGCTCCATCAATTAAAGATGACAATACAGTATGCCAATCCAACAGATACTTGCCTGACATCACAACTTTATAAGCCTCTCTTCACTAATAATTAATATTATTCATTTCTATACATATTAAGTCAGCATTTTTCGTCTGTGTTAATATGAGAAGGTGGCTATTCATATGCTATAAAAGAGGGGGTTAAATGCTTCCCATATATAAAAATACCTCCCAACCATCAGAGAAGCCATTCCGTGCCCCGATATGTTCTGCAAAATTATTTTGCAAAAAGAGTAATCCTAAAGCAGTAGCCCCCAACCAGGGACCGGTTCTGTGGAGAGAGGTTTTTCCGCGGACTGGAGGGGGCGTGGTTTCATGTGCTTCATGCATCCTGAAGATGAAGGCTTTGCTTGTGTGAGTGGCCCGGTTTCTGGCATGCTGCAGACTGGTGCCAATCCATGGAACAGAGGTTGGGGACCCCTGTCCGAGGTGAAAAGAGGTGAAAAATATTTTAACTCCAGACATGAAAAACTGAATTTTAGAGATCGGTGTTCTAACAGTATTTGAGAAAATTATATATTCTGCCAGTCAGAAAATGTTACATTATATTTCCCTCTGGGGGAAGGGGGATTCTTGTACAGAGTTTTGTAAACCCTGAAAGCCTAGTTTTGTTCTTTGGAAGATCTATAAAATCAGGTGAATTTGGAATGTAATGATAGGCTTTTGTCCTTTTCTATGTTTTTATTTTGTAGTGTTGGTTTTATTTTATTTTTATTTTTTCTTTGAATGAGAGTCATTCATTTCTATTTTATTTCTATTTGTTTGAAAATGTAATGATTATATAACATAATTAATTCAATACAGTTATACCTCGACTACCAAAATGCCTATTTTCTATCTAGAGGCCCTTACAAGAGGAAACCTCACTTTGAATATGGCCACAATGTTAGGATTTTGCATGCCACTATCACAAAGCCCTTATTTAACCAACAATTTTGGATAGGGATATATTTTGTACTGTCTGGTACCAGGAACCTTCTTTCATTGGTCTTGCACTGCCTCAGACAGACCTGGTGTACAATCTGGGAGTCCTCATGCTCAAGAGCAAGCTGTGGCCAGAGCGAGGAGGCCTTCGTGTATCTTTAGATTGTGTGCCAGCTGCACTAATTTCAGGACTGGGAAGCCCTGCTCAATATCACTTGTGCCCTTGTGAGCTCTCATCTGGATTACTGCTATGCTGTCTACATGGGGCTGACCTTGAAGATCCTTCAGAAGCTTCAACTGGTGCAGAATGCTGCTGCATGGGTAGTAAATGGTGCTAGTTATTTATCTTATGTAACAATCCACATCGGGTCAGAAAAGCATGTTACTATGGTACCAGTCCACCATTCACATAGCATTTTCACACATGAAAGCAGTGTAAGTCTAGCTATACAATTTACAACAACTCTGCTTAGTAAATCAGTATTATTAACCCTAGTAGGTAAAGGAAAAGGGGAAGGAAATGAGGCTGAGAAAGAGGGGTTACAGTTATTAAGACTTTAGTTAGTTCCCAAAGAAAGTCAAATATGAATTAGTCACTTCCCACTTTATAATCATACTTTTTTATCACTATGATTCTCTCACTCATTTTTCTCCTAAGGAGAATAACTCAATAACACAAATCCAGCCTAAACATAGAGGTTTAGTAGCATGGTGGGAAAAAAATTGTGACTAGTTTCAGTTTTTGTTCTCTTTTGTTCTCAGAAATATCAGACTTCTGATTTAATTCAAGTAAATAATTAGTTGGGTTTCTCACATTATCATGTTTGAATTCATTTTTAATATTTTGTAGGTAATATTTTGTTAGAAAAGTGGAACAGAACTCTAAAAATAAAGAATAAAAAGTGACTTGTTTAAGGTTTCCTCATTCTATTGGATCACTGCATTTACCGTATTCTAAATTGAAGTATTTCTGGATTGGTACTTTTCAATACTTAAAGTAATATGTGTTATTTCAAATGTTGATTGCTGAGCTAAATGAATAACAAAGGTTTGCCACATATCACTGCAGCAAAGATAAAGCTATCACAAGAGAACTTCACAAAAGTTCAGTGCCTGAATGTAAGCTTTTGACCTTTATTTTGATCAAAAGCTGTTACAAATAAACTTCAGATAAACATTCACATATTGAAAGCATATATTAAAAAAATAGATTGTTTCATTTCAAATGCAATACTATCCTTAAAGAAGTTCATTTGTTGCCGCTGCTGCCTTTTACACAGAGAAAGAAGAGGGGGAAAGGGGCTGGAGAGAGAAAAATGGAGTAACTAGTGGCAAAACTTTAGGGAAATTAAAATAAATTAACTGTTTCTTGGATCATCAAGAATTTGGACTGCAGCAGTACATTTAAGACATTTTTATGATACCCAATTAAAAACAAAAATGCAGGATTTGTATAAAAGAATGATCTTTTTGGGAAAAGGAAAAAAAACAAGAGGCCTTTGATATTGTGCATAGTAATGAAAATGATAACTTTATGTCATCTGAACCCCTGTCTGAAGAAAAATACTAAAATAATAGTAGGAATAACATGATAAGCACTGATGTCTTCATTTACTTCACAGGAAGTATTTCAGAGGTTTCATTCTTTGCACTTTATTTAAAACAATGGAGATTTAAGGCATAAATAACTCTCACAAAGAGCAATATTGGGTCACCAGGCTTTAATTGGCTTTCTTTTGCAAATGTCCTCAGAAATATTTGAAATGTAGATACGGTTGGCTGCATCCAAGTGAACTTTCTCAGCACATAACTTTTGCCGGAGACCAAGACAAAATGCTGCTTTATGAAGGCAACGCTTCAATATTAATGTGTGTTTTCTTAAGGAAGTGAAAGGCAAATCAACTTCCTGGTGCCCAGAGTATCTGACTCCTAAAATGGTCAGACACCGATTGTCACAGTTTCACCAGATGTGGGAGTAAAGCTCTTGAACGGATGCCCACATTGGGGGCCTACTGCTGTGACAGCCACAGTGCTTGCTGGGCTGCATCCTCTGATAGTATATTTTTGTTAGCTGGCTGCCCGGAAGCCCTCAACAGCTTGATTTGTTTTGTGATCCTGCAAGGACCTTCCTGGGCTTGATGACAGCCCAGAATTCAAGCGCTTGTTTGCTTTGGTGAGCTTGAGCTTGAGAGAAGGAAATTCTTTCTTATTACACACAGTTCTTTGCCAGAGTAGCCTAAAAAAGGCAGAAAGCCTATTTTAAGATAGTGTGATTATTCCTCCATATGGGAAAAATGCCTTTTGTTACTAAAAAGCCTCTGGTATCTCTTTTTTTTATTATTATTATTATGCTTGTTTATTGACATTTTATTACAAAAATATACCAGAGTATTTCCTTATATTTAGAGCAAATGTCACATATTCTTTGCAAAGAAGTGCTCTAGTCTTGCAGAGAAAGAAGAAACAAACTACTCTTTGCTTTGTTTACGCAATGTGGGACTTAAGACATTTTGCACCAGGTTGGACAGCCTCACTTTCCCATGTTTTCACATGACATTGGTAAAATCTGGCTAACTTTTAACAGAATCTATCTGGCTCCTCCTCTTCCCTGTTTTTTTAATTCTGTCTCATTTTTTTTCCTTATACAAGGGTAAAATGGCAACCTCTTAAATCATCCTTTTAAAAAATACTAACGCAAAGTGTGTCCTCGTGTGCTTGCAGTAGTGAGGTTTAAGCAAGACATACTCTGAGAATTTAAGAGTGTTTTAATTTTAGAGATCTAGAATTCAGTGTAGGCTCAAATCTTTTTTCTCCCACAGATTCCATAATTAGCCTTTAGAAAGTTAGTCTGATTTGGCCTTAAGCCTTCATCTATAAAAGGGGAAAGGGCTCTCTCATTTTAGATAATGTCTTTACAAGGATGCGCACAAGTAGTTTAAGTATCACAATATCAGCCTTTTCCCCACATTAAGGCACCTGAACAGTAGTATCTGTATGACCCTAAATGAATTCACCTATGGCAGTAGGATGATCACAGCCCATTGAAAGTTATTAATACATGATTTCATTTAAATTGACAAAATTACACAAAATGTCTAAGCCTCATGATAATTTTGCAATTTTAGGAGATTTCAATGTAGGACTTAAGACATTTTATTTTTATTTTATTTATTTTATTTCATGCTATTTCAGAGATGCCTGGGTCACTGTGTAAGATAATATGGTGGCATCCTGAGCCTGTACATTTTTGCTGAGTTGCCACTCCATGTTGCCAAAGACACTCTTTGCGGCAATGAATATGTTTCTTACAAAACATGCTTATTTATTTTTTGTTCAACTGATCAAAAGATCGCAGTTGCTAATCCTGATGTACGAGCTGCAAAATGTTCAGTGATATACAACAAAGTTCCCCAAATACATTTGAATACCCAGCTTAGTATGTATTACTTCTATGATAATAATGAACTTAAAAAAGAAACGTATGATGATCACAGAAGAATACATAGAAGAGAACATGAAGAAAATACAAAGGTTATAAAGATTGTGATATTTAGTGCTATAAAGCATTCAGTATTGTTTGTGGGAAATTGGAATAGAAATGCTTCTGAAAGATCAGGCTTGTGAAAGTGTGGCTCAGAGGCCATCTGCAGGCTGACAGCAACTTTTTTATTTTTGGATTAGGCCAAAAAATGTTGGCCTTGTTTTGCCTATTTTAGAGTTTTGGGAAGTTCTAAAGGGCAACGTGAATGACAAGCCTTACAGAGGCATAAGAGTGTATTTCATCAAGGGTTAGGTTTTCTGGGAACATTAAGATACAAATTTGAAAGAACAAACAAAGAAACCCCTGAACCTGTTTTTGCAATGTGATCATCTATATGTAGCATCAAAGCCTTGTGTGACCCATGGGCTGACAGGAATTATGCATTCCTGCAATAAAAATACAATTCAGTTGAAGGAGGGATCTGCATGCTCATTGTCAATAAATGGGGAAAAAAGGGGGATTACTATTATTAGTACTGTAGTACTAATTAGTACTGTAGTGAGGGGCTGCGGTGGCTCAGTGGCTAAAATGCAGAGCTTGTCAATCAGAAAGGTTGGCAGTTCGGTGGTTCAAATTCCTAGCGCCACGTAACGGAGTGAGTTCTCGTTACTTCCCCCAACCTAGCAGTTCAAAAGCAAGTAGAAAATGCAAGTAGAAAAATAGGGACCACTTTGGTGGGAAGCTAACATTGTTCTGTGTGCCTTCGGCATTTAGTCATGCTAGCCACATGACCACGGAATTGTCATCAGACAGCGCTGGCTCTTTGGCTTAGAAACGGAGATGAGCACCACCTCCTAGAATCGGGAACAATTACCATGTATGTGCAAGGGAAACCTTTACCTAATAGTAGTAGTAGTAGTAGTAGTAGTAATAGTACATTAATTGCAGTTGCAAATGAGTTGCAAATGTGTATGCAGTTTTCCACATATGTTACCACAATAATGCAAACACAGAAAATTCATAAAACTTATATTAAAAAATTAAAAACACTAGAACGCCATTAACACAATCTAGCAATAATTTGGAAAAGCTAGATTAAATAGATACATGTTTTACCAAAATGTGAGAAAGGAGGCACCAATCATTGCGTTCAAATTTTAGATTTATTTGGAACCAGCATGTCAAGAAATGAGATCAGTTTCTTAGCATCATGTTTAACCACCAATCCAGAAATATTGTGTATAATGTTGCGGTTCACAACCTACAAACATACATTCCAAATCCAAATCTCTGCTAGGAATATATTTCTTTTTCTAGTACTGTCTTCCCTAAAGTGCGAATTGACAAGGGTAATTTTGCATTTATCAATTTCTGATCTCTTTGCATAAATAAAATAATAACAGAAAAATGTGAAATTTATATGCAACAGTTTAAAGTCAAAAATAACATTACCAAATTCAGTCTGGTGATTGTTGCAGGCCTGAAAAATATGTACAGATACAGATGCAACTTTAATCATGCAGATGGTAAAATGCCTTTCAAATATCAAGGTGGATATTTGGAGCTTATACTCCAAGAGTATTTGCAGCCCCAGCTGGGATGCATATGATTTGTTTAAAAAATCAATCAGTTTATCTAATCCCTGAGTCCAACATCTTGTTCTGTGTCTGATTTCTGAATACCCAAAAACACAATGAAGAGTTTCCATCTCCCTAACCTGTAAAAAAATTTAAGGACTGAAAGGGCCACTCTAACTGTTTGCATTTGCTAATCTCTGTGCTCCCCAAATATCCAGCAGGACCCCCCACAGTTCAAGACAGAAATAATTTTCTTTAAATGTTAACAAAGTCAAATCTTAACCATTTATAATGGCAAAAATAAGCAGAGAATCAGATACGCACATTTCCCAAATTCTGCCTACAGATCTGAGATGGAACTGCAGTTCTTTAGGTTAAATCTACTATTAGATTTGAAATCTGTAAAAATATGTATTCCAAATAGCTGTGTTTTATCACTCCCATAAGCCTCCAACCTGTTAAAATTCACTTTCTTTCCCCTATATTAAAAAATCTCTGCATTCACTACTTTCAAATATTTGAAAAACCAACCAGGTTTGTCTTGTGACCATAAATGTCACACTTATTTGTGTTATGTAGCTAATTAATATCTCAAGCTTCCTGTGTGTATATGCATATCAGTACTGTAAATATAAATAGAAAAATAAGTAATAATTTATGAAAACTGATTTGCATTTCCAAATATAAAATGTGCAAAATCCAACTAATTAGCAAGAGTGAAGGCCAAGGTGTTTCTATAGCAACTATAAAAATGATAGAGAAAAAATGTTTTTATATCAGCCTCATTAATATTTGCATTTTTTTCTTTAGTTCTGTAAAGGTTGCCAAAGTCAGTATTTTAAAGATTGTGAAACAATATTTTTTGCAAGGCAGTGAAAGTGTCAGATTCATCATGAAATGTCACATAATGGTAAAGACAGGAGATAGAAAAATAGTAGCCACCATCTTTTCAAGCCACTAGGCACAGGGTGCAAAATGATAAATAGCAAAACCACAAGAACGCTATCCAATTACCAGATATAAACAATAATTTATTAAAACCAAGAATTTAGAGAAAGACTATCATTTTTCATTTGTTCTTCCCACATTTATATTAACTCTAGAAATGCCAAACCTACTATAATGTCTTTAGGAATTTCTTTCTCCAAAGATATACTTCTTTGGGTACTAGTGACTCAGAGCTCACATCAGCCTCCTTATACCTCTAACAATATTGCCCTTTCCAATTCTCTATGCTATCAAAACTACCAATTCATATGCAAACTGTGTAAAGAGTAAAGGAAGCAGCTGCCTTCTGCATATTTCAGATCACAAGTGGTTTATCCTTAGGAGCATCTACATTTCTCCAAAGTCTTATTTTAAATACCAAATCTCTCTTATAAATGGACATGAGCTTCAGGAACAGACACCAAAAACGATGGCACTTCAATATAAATCACCAATTTAACTTTCCAAGACTTACGATTTGACGTAAAAATATAATGCCATGCTGATTGATCTCCATTTTTACTACATATAATTGTACTCACTATCTACTCTATTGATATTTACAACAATAAAATCAAGATCCAATTTGGGAAAGGGAACATCATAAAGGGGGCTCTTCCTTTTCCTGTAGAAAGAAGTTGGTAATGGAATATCCAACTAAGAATGATTCACGTGGAATCTAACATCTGGGCACTTTCATATAACAAATTAATAATCCCATTCAATTCTATTGTTTTCTAAATCATATTTAATCAAAAGCTAACTTTTTCTCCTTAATTAGTTACTGATGTACCAGGCGAAAATCACCTGGTATCATATCATTACTCTTAAACACTTTCCTGCATCACAAATGTTCCTAAAGGACTGTATTAACAATGGGACAATTACTCCATTTATAGTCACTATACTTTAATGCCATTAGTTGAAAGTCTCAATTTTACATGGTCTTAATGGATCCAATTCTGCTTTTCCTTTCCAATTACAGATTTTGCAGGGCTATTATAGACATTATTGCAGCAAAAAAATTTACATCAACAATACTAAACCATCTTTTTTTTTACACCCAATAGTTCTTTATATAAAAAACAAAATAAAAAATATTGATTCAAAAATTATTCTAGATTGGGGACAAAAGGAATCTGAATTGGTCTACATGTTAGTTTTGAAAATGAACAAAGAAGTCCACAAGGTTTCTTCCAAAGTTGTTAACAGTGGATGTCTTGAAAGGGTTTATTTTGATAGTTCTTGAACAGTGTTGTCATACAGCATAATTAAGGCTTAAGGCACCATTATCAAAACACAAGTGAAAAGCACTCTTTAGCATGCTGATGGCTACGCTGCTGCTTGCTCTAAATTGCCAGCTTCCCACAGAACGTAGTTTAGCTGACCAGCTGGTTTCCAAACACCGACACCAGGCAGATGGCGTCAAGTCAAGCCTTGGGGGTGAAACACAAGGAGGAGCTCTACCAAGCAATCAATTAGAAATTAACCGCCATTCCTTCCCTCATGGAAAAAAAAATATCTATTCCAATCAGCATGCCGCTACTTAATATTTTGACTGCAGTAAGGTTTGTGGAAGGCAGCTCGAGTGAATCTGTATCGGAATAATTAGTCATAAACAATGCTAATTAAGCCAGATTGTGCAGTTAATGGAGTAGGCCAGGGCTTTGCCAATCTCTTATAGCTTTGCTGTAAGGCATTGCTCAAACAGGTTCTTTACCCTACCCTATCTGGTTGACATACTGTTGCTGGGCGTTTTCCAACCAATATTATACAGAACTTGCTGTTCACACAGCATCCATAAGGTGTAACTTAGAATCAACGCCATGTTGAAAGCTTGTTCCTTCACCCTTCCAGACAAAGCTGTAACTGAACTTGTATTGCTTTTCTTTTAATGCCTATGAAATAAACGCAAAGAGTCTTGGCTACCCATTTAAGAGTCAGGGATTGACAGGACTCTGTTAATATATTCAACTGATAAGCCATCTTGATAGATTATGCTTATAGTTTTCAGATATTGCTAGATTTTAAGAAACATTTTAAATTCTATAATCACAAGATAATAAAAGTCACTGACAAAACTTGAGGTAGACAATTAAGCAGAGAATAATCTTATACATCTTTTTTAGAAGTATCTGCTACTCATTTTTTAAATTAATTGATTAAATAAATTGATGCCAGAAACAAAAACACAACAAAAATCAGTTTGAAACCCAAGAGCTTGATCCTATTCCACTGCAAACCTCAGGAACTGAAAGGAGATCATGCTACAATAGCCCCCACAGTTCTTGCAGCTCTAGTCAAATAGGGGAAGCCTTAAGAGGCCACCTTAAACCACAACCAAGTTTGGTAAAGAATAAAAAGTGTCAATAAATGAATGCACAGTTCCGTGCTACACAACTTGCTTGTGGGGAAAAAAATCATGCTATGAAGAAGCATTGAAAGCTTGGTTTTCCACTGTAGCTCACAACAGACTCCATGTTTTTGATGCCCTTTACAACTAGGTTACATCTTAGCTTTCCTTGTAACTATAAAAAGAGTGTGTGTTCTGCAAATGTGCTTTAAGACATTCTGAAATAATTAATAATAGTAGCAATAATAATAATTTATTAATGGCAAAAGAAAGCAAAGGTAGAGCCAATAGTAATAGGTGCCTTGGGTGCAATCCTGAAACAACTGGACCATCACTTGACAAAATCACGATCAGTCAATTGCAAAGACAGCATTACTCTGCTTACAGCTTACATCCTCGACAATACATTTAACACCACAAAATCTTCCTATCCCAAGTCCTTGGAAAAGGACTTGACAGGTAGACAAATCCAATCTGAACATCTGGCTCACTGTGCAACAACCATAATAATTTATTACATCCCAGCAACCTTCCTCAAAAGGGCTCAACAGGCCTTATCCACTCTGTAGTTTTCATTCAGCATTTGTCCTTATTTAATTTTCAGTCATTCCCAAGTAATTCATCTGTCCAAATTTCTCTTTAAACTTCCTCTCTCCAAAATTGGATGCAATTCAATAATTAATTCATATTCACTTTTGTTAAACAACACACTGTTACTTTAATGGGCTGCAGCAAAAGTTGGGGGAAGCCAGGTATATAAAAAAAAGAGATATTCCTGGAAGACAGTCCATCTGAAAATGCTTCTGATGTTCCACAATAAAGGGTTAAGTTAAATCATTTGACATTATCTCTAAATTAATATGAAAACTATCCTATGTTAAGTTACACCTGCTGGTCCCCATACTCTATCATTTTCTTGCACTGGATGGCAAAATACTCCCCAAAGTTTCTAGAATAGAATAGAATAGAATAGAATAGAATAGAATAGAATAGAATA
>WNWU01000012.1:31977640-32055619 GCA_012654045.1 Ptyas mucosa
TAGAATAGAATAGAATAGAATAGAATAGAATAGAATAGAATAGAATAGAATAGAATAGAATAGAATAGAATAGAATAGAATAGAATAGAATAGAATAGAATAGAATAGAACAGAACAGAATTCTTTTTTGGCCAAGTGTGATTGGACACACAAGGAATTTGTCTTGGTGCATACGCTCTTGGTGTACATAAAAGAAAAGATACATTCGTCAAGAATCATAAGGTACATTTAATGATAGTCATAGGGAAACTGTCAATATAAATCTTAAGGATACCAGAATTTACTCAACTGTACCTGAAGATCTTCGGTGTGAAGGGCCACACATTTATCTATGACATTATGGCTCCTCCTTTCTGCAACTTAGACTTCAAGATGTTCCTTTTCCCAATTTTTCATAGCTCAACTATATAAATAAAAAGTCCAACTAATAATTAGATATTTGAATGCAAGAAGCTGGCGGGAAGGGGTACTGTGTGCATTATATAGAGTGCCTCATGTAGGAGAATTGTGTTGACACTGATCTCCTCATTCTTAGAGAACAAATTATGGCATCAGCTGGAAAGTTGTGTGCATATTAGACACTTAAGATCATTGTGGGTAAGCACTTGAACTATAATACTTGACTTGAAGTATTGTGGGTAAACACTTGAACTATAATAGAAAAGGATGATTGGGAATAATAGGAAGACTTTATATTCATGATTTGCTTATGGGGTCCCATAAACACTGGTTGGCCACTATGGAAAACAAAATGCCAGACTGGATATATAGTGGGGAATATTTTTAACTACCATTTATCATCTTCTATTGAGAATTGTATGTTTCCCAGTTTCAATCTAGATTTCCCCACATGATGTGACATCTCTTATTTATTCCCATATATTTATCCATACCTCTATATTATGGCCAGCTTTTTATTTCTTCTTTAACCTTATTAACCCTTGATAATATTTGACAGCTTAACACCCACAATTACTCTGCAACATTCACTATAAGAACTGACACGGAACTAATAGCAGCCTTTTTATTTCCAATCTGTCAGGTCACATGAAACTGCCCTTGACTGAACCCTGTAAGATTTCCTATAGGCACTTCTCGTTTTCTGTGGGTTTTTGACTTAATGTGTCTCTACAGGTCTGGCTGGCTGTTAAAAATGGAATCAGATTTCTGCTAACTTAGTTTCTGATTATGAAACCCTTGGAGTATGAAGAGTAACTTTTCTCTTTGAGCCTTGGTAATGTGATACGAAAAACTATTGTGGCATTCCATTCAAGTATTATAGGACCTGCAAAGCAGAATATCATAGTACTTCACCTGGAAAGTATCTTTGATTTTTCTCAGTTTAAGTATGAAGATGGAATGAGTGTAACTATTCTTTTGAACTAGAATGCTGAGTTTAACCAGGACATTAAAGCAAGAGCTTTAATAGGTTAATATCCTTGGTTCTGTTGTTCAGCATACATGGGTAGCTGAAACACAATGAATTCAGGTCAATAATTGATACCTATCATCATGTACCATACATCTAAAGCAATTATTTATTTCATAGTGACAAGGCTTAACTAAATTGGGCATTAAATACACAGAGTTTCTGCCCTATGCAAATGTGCAGAAAGAGGAGGTTAGTGCATAAACAGTAGTATAGCTCAGAGTCAAAAGTATGACCACCTCAGAGAAAAGACTTTTCTTTAGAATTAGGCTGCAAACACACTAAAGTCTAATTGACCAGAAAGTCTTGCTGAATCAGCCACTGGGATTAAACAAAGTGCTATCTGAACAGAATTTAAAGTGAATTTAAACCACTAACAGCTCTAATTTGCAAGCTGTCTGTGTCACAGGCATGAGCACAAATCACAATTTAGGTGTTCAACTGCAAACCTTTTGATAATGGGCTGAAATAGAAGCATACTGAGTCACTGTATGTATATGATTGTGAACTTATTAGGAGTACCATACTTCTAAAAAAAAATCCTGGAAAACGAGATGCAGAGAGGTATGAGCATACAATATTGCAATCCTGTAGACAGATGTTAATTCAATGACCTTATATATTTCAGTGTCGTGTCCTCCAAATCAACTTTGCCCCATTCCTTCCTGAAGCACCTTTCTCTCATCTCTTCCAGCTTCCAAGAAGGGAATTACAGTAACAGAAATGCACACACACAATTATTTAGCTCTCCAATTATAAGAGTATGCAGCTATCATGAGCATGCTAAGTGACTGATGAAATGTATTATAGCTGGACTTCCCAGGATGACACCTATAGGTACCAGTGAAAAGCACCTTTAAGTCCATGTTGTGTTCCTTCCTAAGCAATATAGAGTGTGTTTTAAATCAAAGTGCCAGCATCCAGGGGAAAAAATACATCCGGACTCCTGATGGACCTCATAGGCTTTTAGAACAGAATAGAATAGAATTCTTTATTGGCCAAATGTGATTGGACGCACAAGGAATTTGTCTTGGTGCATACGCTCTCCTTATACATAAAAGAAAAGATACATTTGTCAAGAATCATAAGGTACAACACTTATCTATTTATTTATTTTATTATTTATTAGTTCGATTTATATATGCCGCCCTTCTCCGGAGACTCAGGCAGCTTACAATGCATTAAGCAATAGCCTTCATACTTTTGTATATACCTGCTTAGTAGGGCTTTTTGCCCCCCCCCCCCCCCGAGCAGTGTTCTATTTTACACAAAGTCAGCTTATTGCTCCCACAAACTGGGTCCTCATTTTACCTACCTCGAAAGGATGGAAGGCTGAGTCAACCTTGAGCCTGGTGAGAATTGAACTCGCAGTAATTGCAGGCAGCTGGCAGCTAAGTACTACTTTAACAGCAGTAGTTTAGTCCACTGCGCCACCCAGGCTCTTGGGTTAATTATAGTCATAGGGAACAAATAACCAATCAAATCATATTAGGAAACAGTCAATATAAATCTTAAATGGGAGGAGATGAGTGGTGGGAACGATGAGAAGATTAATAGTGCAGACTTAGTAACTAGTTTGACAGTGTTGAGGGAATTATTTGTTCAGCAGAGTGATGGCATTCGGGAAAAACTGTTCTTGTGTCTATTTGTTCTAGTGTGCAGTGCTTTATAGCATCGTTTTGAGGGTAGGAGTTGAAAAAAGTTTATGTCCAGGATGTGAGGGGTCTGTAAATATTTTTACAGCCCTCTTTTTGACTTGTGCAGGTCCTCAATGGAAGGTAGGTTGGTAGCAATTGTTTTTTCTGCAGTTCTAATTATCCTCTGAAGTCTGTGTCTGTCTTGTTGGGTTGCAGAACCAAACCAGACAATTATAGAGGTGCAGATGACAGATTCAATAATTTCTTTGTAGAACTGGATCAGCAGCTCCTTGGGCAGTTTGAGCTTTCTGAGTTGGGACAGAAAGAACATTCTTTGTTGTGCTTTTTGATGACGTATTTTTTATTAAAAAATAAAAATGAAAATAAAATGTGTAGCTCAATGCTTCATTTGGAAATGTGCCCACCTAATGCAGAAAGAGAACCAAGCTAATTCTTTGGGAGGGAAAACATGCATTCTGATAAATCAATGTTTGATTATTGATTATGCCTCTTATAGCAACCACTTTATGAATAGTCAAGCAGTTTTTCCCAAGCAGACACTCTGTATCCACAAAATTTCAGATGGGCTCATCAGTCCAGAAAGATTGAAAATCCCTTCAGTAGAAAATGAGAAACTGCTGCTGTAAAGGAACAACTGAGCATATCATAATTTTGAGGTGCTGCCCCTGAAAAAGCCCTAATTAGCTCTTGTGGCTTTTTATTCCTCTCTAGTGACAAATGAGTATTATGAGACCATCAGGTAATAACCAACAAGACTTAAAACATCATACTCTCCACTCACCACCCTTACACTTTTACCCTACATTTTTTACTGATTTCCTTCCTTGTATATTAAGCTATTATTTTGGAAGCTGAGTACAGGTCAGATAGTAACACTGAGAGTGAAAAGAAGGAGGAAGGCCGTGTGTGCACAGCTACCATTGCTTTATTAGAAACAGTTCCAAACATTTCCTGTGCTGAAAAGTAACCACGCTGGGAAGAAAGAGAGAGATCATCGCCAGATGGCTATAAACATCTCAAGTTAAAAATAAGATGTAACTTTCAAACTAATTCAAAAGATTTCTAATTCATAGAAAGTACTAGAGATTTAAAGTTACCCATTTGGTATACAGCTCAAAAATGCATGGAATGCTGTAAAACATACAGTATAAACCACAACACAATAGTGGTTCTTCCTTTGTTGTTGGCAGTATCAGCCATTATCCATGCAAAGCCTAAATCTGACCTTTCCATAAAACTTTTGCACTAGTATAAATAGAACAGTTGGAAAATCATGGGCTTTTTTAAAAAAGAAAAAATAAAAAGGCAACGCACAAAGAAAATAATACTTTTCTATAACCACTTAATGACAAGAGAATTACTTTTTTCCTCCTTTATGAGTTGTTTTGATAGCACTTTTCAAACATTATAAAATTGTATCTAAAAGGAAAAGAAAATGCTAGTTTAAAGCATTAAATGGAGTATTTTATTTTTGTTTTTTTATCCTCCCCCTTTTTTTCAAAGAGAATGGAAAAGATGTTAATCTCATCTTCCTCCCCTACTGAATGTTTCTTTTGAAGAATATTTATCAACATCGGCTTACCTCATAGCACCACATGTAGGACGTCTAGTACTAAACACACACACACATACATACATACATACACACATACATACAAACAACATACATACATACATACATACATACATATATAACTTTTCCAGAAATGTCTGATCTATAAGTAAACAATAGGTGCAATATTTCTATTTTATATGCAAAAGTGGATTTAAGAATAAACTCAGTCTGATTTCTTCCCAGCAGATATTTGGTCCTTAGAACATGATCTATTAAAGTTCTAATTTATTTTCATATTACATATAAGTTAAATGTTTATATTCACCTTTTTGTGATATGTGGCCAGGTTGACTAGTAACAATAACTTGTCAAATAAGGCAAAGTAATTAAAAGGAGAAGTCAGGGGAAAAAATGTTTCTAAAATCTCAGCCCAAAACTAGATGGGTGGCAAATAAATGAAAATAACAAAAATGGGGGAAAAAAATAACCAGAATAAAAAATCAACCTTTAAATCTTTGCAAACAATAGCAAAAAAAGAGGGAAAGAAATCTGTCAATGAGTTATCCATACATCACCACTTAAGGACAACAAAAGATCAATGAACTTGTGCATCATCTGTGAACAATGAAATTAAAAACCAAGAAAGGGAGGGAGAAATCTCCAAGCCTTATGTAGCCCAAATCACTGACACATAAGGAGGGATCAGCAAGTTATAAATAAAACAAATTAAAACAGTAAAACAAGCCCTCTTCCCAGATAACAATAAGGCTAGCTCAAAATGTTGGTTGAGCATTGGGAACTGTGAGAATTGAAAATTTGGGGAACAGGAAGGAATGGAATAGAATACAGGGGGGTGGAAATCCTACAACATGTTTTTAGGATATGCTACTCATTTTTTCCTCTCTTATGCCCATAGAATTCTTCAGTAGTTCATACACCAAATATTAGTACTTTATATTAAAGGAAAAAGAGCTCTGAAAAAGAGTAAATACTAATTATATATATTATTAATAATTTGTAAAATTATAATACTCTTCAGAATACAGTATCGTCTCATTTATTGTGTAATTAAATCCCAATTCAATGCTGGGACCCCTAACAATTTGAGAAATTTCTCCCACCCTTCTATTTTTTGAAGAACAAAAGTTGAAAAGATGGAACAAAACATTCTACCTAATTTAACTGGATTTTGTCAAGAATTTTTCTCAGGGTGCTTTCGTCTATTGCTAGTTTCTACTTAAATCTTCACAAATTCATTCATTCAAGCAAACACTGTATCTTTCAGTCACGAAGGATGTCTTCAAATAAACTTATAATAAAGCTACAGATCGTTCAAGTACTATCCCTAGAACATATAACGGAGGATTGGATATTTACTTAGTTACTTATTTTCTTCCTTTACTGTTTTTATAAATAATACATTTATGGATTTATAATTTTTTATAAATAAGTCAAGGCAGTAAACATATTTTTCCTCCTCCTATTTTCCCCATAACAACCACCCTGTAAGATGAAGGGCTAAGAGACAGTGACTGGCCCAAGGTCACCCAACCAGATTCCATGCATTTTTCATTTAATTTGGAAATCCAAATTAAAATTTTACACCCAAAACTTCAGCTTTTATTGTACCTTTTATTCCCAAAGACATGTTGTATAGTAAGAAATATAGATAACAAACCAATAGAGTAAAGAGGGAGTAGGGTAGGGTAGGGTAGGGTAGGGTAGGGTAGGGTAGGGTAGAGTAGAGTAGGGTAGAGTAGAGTAGAGTAGAGTAGAGTAGAGTAGAGTAGAGTAGAGTAAAGAGAGAAAGAGTTCTTTAAAAGAATCATGCTGGGAAACAAATAGGATTTTTTTTTCAAAACTGAAATAATTCAACAGCACATAATAGGCTGCTGAAGTGAAATGAGATATAAAAGTAGTATATATAAAATGGCCCAAATGGTGCTGTTTTTGATTAAGATATGGAAAATAGGGGAAATGGAACACCTGCCAGGCATGTACCAATAAAGTCAAAGCATCCCTCCTCATCCAACAGTGCTCAGAATTACAGCATGCACAAAAATAAGAGGCTGGGAGGTATTGGTTCTGAAATAAGTTTCAGTCAAAAAAGATATGCTTCTAAAATAAAAGGGTTCTGCAGAAGGATGAAGATCCCACTCTAATTAAGATTTCCATGTATGCTTAACATGACAAGCATCATTAGTACCATTCAATATAGTCCATTAAGCTATTACAACAATTCTTATTAGGAAAAGCTGGAGACATTCAGACATGTCATCTATCAACTCTGTTTTCATATTGCAGCATGTGTTTGTGCTCCATTTTCCAAAGTTGTAGCAATACAAAAACATCAGATCCAAAAAAGATGACATGCAGGGAGGTGCAAATACATTGCCATCTTAATATACAGTTTGTTTTCACATAAAATGTGCAGTGATGTAAGAACAAACTGAGTCTAAATCAGGGATTCTTCATCTTGAAGGTCCAAGAATAGATTTCAAGGGATCTGTGAACTAGGATGAAAAAAACAAAACAAAACCCAATGCAACAGGATTTCAAGTCTTGTAACATTCAAACCAGGGATGTCCAATCTTGGCAACTTTCTGACTTGTGGACTTCAACTCCAAGAATTCCCCAGCTAGAGTTGAAGTCCACAAATCTTAAACACCCCTGCCTCAAAACAAAAAACTGAAATCAACTGGATGTCCAACATGATATGTTTGTTATTTTTTAAATATTTTGATAAGTCTATTGGAGCATAATTATTTTTCTTTATAATACTATTTATAATTTTGCATTTTATATTATGCATGTAAATTCATTTTGCTCTGAAAAGAGATTAATAGATTTTCACATAAGGGCCTATGCATGGAAAGATTAATGGTTGGATCATGTCAAAAATTATGGGGTTCCTGCGCCCACTTTAATTGCCTTTTGATACAGTAACAAAATGCAAATATTTCTCCATTCACCAAAAGAACCACAAGAGAGAGAAGAGATTTCTCTGGGGAGAAATCATGGATTGAAAGTCCATCTCCTTCACTTTAGATCACAATCTGCTCTTGCATCCTCTCTACCCTATGAGTATTATTTGAGGAAAAAATACACAATTCGGCAGTGGTGCGTTCATGTACATTTGTTGACACAGCACTACCCACTAGTTAGCTAATTACCCATATTCACTCATGCTAATAATGTCCATACCTGAAAAAATTGTTAGTAAACAGAATGAAGCCATTTTTGTTATATTTTTCACAATTCAAAAATTGTTATTATTTTTATCCATTGATAATTTAAAAGATGGAAATAGGTAACATATAAACAAACTTACCTCTTTCACATTGTTTATGGTTCACTGTTGCGCATTTCACATAACACATTGTTTATATGTCACCTGTTTCAGTCTTTTCAATTATCAATGCGCCTCTTCATTTTCTTCAAAAATATAGCAAACATACATTTAAAATTTATCAGCTTCAATTCACTGAATTCTGCCGTCAGCCCCACATATGGCCGATAGGTTGGTGCTGCTTGGAAATATCATTTCCTTTCCATGCATTACATTATGGCTGCTACCCAAAGTGCCACTCATGCTTTCTTTTCACACTGAAACTGTTTATCCCCATGCAGTTTTTCTGTCATAAGGATTTTAAAACTTTTTAATCCAGAGCCCCATCAGTGGTTCTCCAATATTAGGCAAAAGCTAATGTGTTTATTGTCTTTTACACGCCTCCCTAAAAATCAAAATATGAGCCTATGTAACTAAGGAAAAAACATTCCCAAAACTTTGGCACTGTTTTGGCTCAATACCAGTTTATACACTATAAAAGTTCTATAGATACTATAAACAATGGCAAATGCTATAATACTTATAGGCCCAGAAAGCAGGAAGCTGGACACCTGAACAAACCTGAGGCAATTGGGTTGCATATTATATCCCACTATATTCTAACAGACTTTTCCTTCCATTATGTGATACAGGAAAAGAAGGTTATTTTACTGAACTCCAAGAAGACCGGTTTCTTACTGCTGCTAACTTTAAAATCCAGATCCTGGATTTAGGCACATACACGCATCAACAAGCTCACAGTAAAACATAAGGTTTTTTCCTTTACATTTTAAGGGGGGGGAGGAGGGAAAGCTTCACACAGTTTCCTCCACTTGACCTGGTGTAAATTCCATCAAACTTCAAAAACAATACTTGGAGGAGCTGGAGGATGCAGTCCGGAAATTGAGGAAAGACTTTTCACAAAGTTAGGAAATCTTTTGGGAGAGAAGACATCAACTGCCTCACAGTTGCATCCAGATGATGCGACTGAATGGCAACTGGATAAATAATAAGATTTGGGGTGGGTATTGTTGTGAGTGTGGCATGGAGTATAGAATAAGAAGATTAGTCCTCAGATGCAGAAAATTCATTATGTTATTTGAGAGGCTGCTTGTTCACATAGTGTCAGCTCATCCTATGTGTTCAGCTTGTTTTGGGTGCTTCAATTAAGCAATGCCATCTAGTGGGACCCAGGAAATGGATCTTCTCCTTTGGAAAAGTATCCCACCTGGATATTTCTATGGTCCCTTTAAGTATTTTTTTTTTAAATTGTTGTTTCCCCCTCCCTCCCTCTCTCTCTCTCAAAGCCCCAAAGCCATGGATTAAGGTGCTGGGCAGGGTTTATATCAGGGGTGATATAGTTGGAGGATAAATTGCCCCTGATTGTTTTTCTTTTTAATATGTTTTTTTTTTATTGTGTGAAGCCACCCTGAGATGTTTTGGTATTGGGTGGCCTAGAAATGTAATCAATCAATCATACGCACAGATAAAGCAATGATCCTTGCTTCAGTGTCTAGAACTGTAAAATGCCTTAAAGATTGTATCAAAAACACTTAAGAGGATGACAGTGAAATGTTCATGACCAACGGTTTACTTTACAGTGTTGGGGCGGGGAATTGTGGGGTTAAATTATAGGAAATTATTTAGTGTGGTTCATGAATGTCAGCAACTGTTCAGAAAGAATAATGCCTATCAGAAGGATAATCTCTATTTTTCCATTGATTTTGAAATTGTTGTTATAACACTCCTTACATTCCAGATATATATATATATATATATTTATTCATTCCACTTATTAAGAAAGAGGAAAAGCAAAAAAACCCACACATATACCCTCTGAAAAAAATGTGAAGGGTATGATATCATGGTTAATCTGAATGTATTTATTTTTCAAAATGCCGCTGGCTATCAATGAATATTTCGTTTTACTTTTATCATAAAAAAAATAACAGGAATAAAAGGGGGACCTGTTTGTTTGTTTTTTTTATGAAAAGAACAAGGAGAAAAACAACAAAGATAGGTCCTATTGTGTAATAATCAGTCTACATTTCAATGAATAAGTAATATTTTTCACAAGCTGAAGTTAGATAGTGGATTTATTTAACCTCTGAGGGTCAGGTAATAAATACTAAATGAATTATTCAACCCAATTGCTAATCAATACAATTCAGTGATATATTTTTTGTGTTTCATAAAAGGTTGTACACTAAAGGCAGTGAGCAATTATGGAAATTGGGCCCGAGTGGCACTCAATTCTCCTGTTACTTGAAACCCCGGCACCACTACCTTGACAGCAAATCGATTAGTGCACTCGTGAAGCATCTCTGTGACCTCTGACCTGCTTCCAGCTCCATCTGACAGCTTAGAGAGTATTTTATATTTATTTTATTGAATTAACTCCATCTTGCCCGCATGGCACTTCAGATATACATACTGATAGAAGAAGGCTACAGGCCTCTTAAATGAAAGCTATGCTTTGTAGATTCCACCGAAATAAACTATCTTGTGATGAATCTTTACTACATTGCAATTTGCTGGGAATGATGCCATTTCCATGATAATCTGAATGACACAAAGGAGTCCCCAACTCATTCAAATGGCCTCCTCCTTCAATACATAAAATGTTGGGCCTGAAAAAGGTTTCCCAACCAATCCTTGCTAGATTAACTTGAAACCAAGCTTAGAATCTTTCTAACACAAAGAAGTCACTAAATATGTATAACAATTTCCCTCAAGAAGCTGCAGTATTTACAAGCCACACATAAAGGCATTTTAGAAACTGGCTGAAATTATCTATCTATGACATCTAGTGGGCCCAATGACTTCAGCAACAAGAATTATCACCCTGCTTTGTTCTACAAATTATACTAGCAATAGCAAAGTGGGTTATATATTTTAAATACGTAAATAAAAGATTACAATAAGAATGCTAGCAATGTCTACTTGTAGAAGTGATTCCTTCAACAAAGGATTCTAGATTCTTTGAGGGCCACTGAATACATTATGCAGGCATGGGGATCAACATAACATAAATCCTGCCAGGGCAATGTAGCAGGTGAGGATTGTCATTTGTTCTAATTTCTGTGTAACATTCCAGACACAAAGGCATGTTGAGATGGACAGAGAACTCTGCTATGCTTCCATCTTCATTTCCATTTCAGGACCTTTCAGAAGCTCTGGAAACAGAATTATTGTGTTCTAATGGCTAATTTGAAAATTAATTGCAACCAAAAGTTATTTGCTGTGATAACAGTTCATTTGGTATTCTACTGTGATAAATTCATAATAAACAGGTGAAGCTTAATCAATAAGTGAAACAATTGCTATTTCTACAGAAACAAACAGAAGGCTATATAGATGTCTTCAAAATTGCAAGATAAATCTAGAAAGGGGCCAAAAGGGGCCAAAAAAAGTGAGTGAACATGGGACTTGGATTGTGGAGTTGTGAGTATAGCATCCCATTGGTCAGTGCAAATTCAAGACATATTTTCTTGCCTGAAGATAGCCTTGTATGGATCCAATCTGTTACTATTAAAGAAATATAATATACAATGCATGCATATTCAACATTAATATCATGCCTTTCTTGTGAGCTTTCAAATGGCGTGCATGGTTCTCCTCATATTCTTCTTTGATCTCATAGCATTCTTGCCTACAGTATTTAGAATGAGTGAAAGTGATGGCTTCAAGTCATGTTGTGGGTCTTCCCAGCTCTCATCCAATATTTTATTATACAATACTATCAACTATAGTTCTTTGCTTACTCACATTGAGTACAGCCATTTTCTACCTCTTTGCAGCATCAAGAGGAGTCTCCCGCAGCCCAGTAAATGCATCCTCATCCACACAGAAAATTCCAAGATGTTTACCCTAACATTACAATGCAGGTTTAAGCAAACTAGAATAACTTTCATGTGTTTTGCAAAGTTCCACTTACAATATTTTATACGACTGCATCTTTACTCAAAATTTATGCAAAGGTTAAGTCATTCTTAAATATTACGTGATTTTTCAGAAAAGCATGCAATGTTATTTTATACTATGTGTGATGTTGTTATACTATACTATGGTAAGTATACATGCTGTTATACTGTACTATAGTAGTTGTTATACTACAGTAGTTATAACTGATGTAGGATTACATGTATACTTGTACATCTTTCCATAATAAAATCTCATGGAAAGTAAGACATTTCAAGCTTTAAATTTTTAAATTTTTATTGGCATGATTCTTTAACAGGAATGATTGTGATTCTTGAACTAATAAATTCACTTTCCAGAATAATTCAGCTATAAAACTGCCATCATGTAATAGAAAGTTCCATGTTCCTTAGCTTTATTTTTTTGCAAATATTGATATTTTTGTTATCAAGCAAGTTCATACTATTTAAAAACTTCCTCAAGTATATTTGCTCAAACAGAGATCAATAACCCATCAGAGACAGTCATGCTAACACAGCTACATTTAGAAAAAAACACTTGTTCTGAGTAAACATAATTGCCAAAACAATATAAAATGACATTGTTGATACAATTGTTGATACAAACTGAAACTATTATTTGTTACATGTATTTTATACCAACCTATCTCTCCAGTGAGTAGCATACAGAGGTTCAGAATTCAGGTTGGTCAATTCTCACAACTCTATTTGGACTCTTGTTCTAACTTGGCCCAATGCATATTTCATTTATTTAAAAGGAAAGAGAGTGACACATACAGTTGTATGTTGTGTGTGTTCATCTAATTCCTCTTTTGAAATAAATAAAACAAATTGCACATATAAGAGGTCTGAATATACCTTGGAGTTCATGCCTTACTGCTAGATATATACTTGGGGGAGTGGGGGTTGGAGAAACTGAGCCAATTTAATACAGTACATACAATATAAATTGATGATGGAAATCTAGAGAAAAAATAAATCCCCAAACCTATCATGGTCACTATCTATAGTATGTTAGGAAAACAGAAAGTAGAATATTTTCTCAAAAGAACAGGAAATAAGAAAGCGCACAGGAGAAAAACCTTATGGCTAATGGGCACAGTTAAAGAGACTGTGTTTCAAGAAGTAGAGATATTGTCAGAAATGGAAATCTGATCTAAGTGAAGCCAACCCAAAGTACTTGGAGCCAAAAGAGACATAGGGACATCTCTTGTGACAATTCTGTATTATCTGTCATCTCACAGAGGCTATAAATATTGGAGCATCTCTCCTATAAACCTTCCACCGACCATTACATTGTGAGAGGCTAATTCTTGCCTTCCAGAACTGGATACTTTCAGCCCCTACACCACATTAATGCAAGAAGCACTTTCAGATAGCAAGATCAAGAGCACTTAGACTTATATACTACTTTACAGTTCTTTACAGCCCTCTCTAAGCAGTTTATGGAGTCAGCATATTGCCCTCCAACAATTTGGGTTCATCTTGGAAGGATGGAAGGATGAGTAAACCTTGAGTCTGGTGAGATTTGAACTGCCAAATTGCAGGCAGCTGACAGTCAGCAGAAGTAGCCTGCATTTCTGCACTCTAACCACTGCACCACTGAGGCTCTTATGCTGTTAAAATGGTGTTGAAAAGCTGCTCCTCTTATCCTCAGACAGCCAAACTAGAGGTAATAGGAGGAAGGAGGGGCTTAAATATTTAATCAACAAAATCTGCAAAGACTCTTGAGAGTCATGCTCTGGAATCACTCTCAAACCAGTATCTCTGGAAGAAGCCCTGAAAGTGGCTGAGGGAGGGAGGGAGGGAGGGAGGGAGGGAGGGAGGGAAGGAAGGAAGGAAGGAAGGAAGGAAGGAAGGAAGGAAGGAAGGAAGGAAGGAAGGAAGGAAGGAAGGAAGGAAGGAAAGATACTATACACTGGGAATATTCCCCCTTTTAACATAATCACAATTTTTCTGACTTTCCCTCCTTAACATTGCTTAACAAAGAGAAGAGAGTGTAGTGTTTTAACATCACAAAGTTCTTAAGCTCTTTGCCAAAGATCCATCTATTAAATTCAATGTAGACTATAAACTCAGTTTTGGACTTTGCCCATAGCACGTGAATCTGTTCTCCTCTATAGTTTTAATGACACTAATGGGACTTAGTCAACCTGCTGATTAATGGATAAGTAGACCTCTTGCTGTGTCAATTTATGGATGGCCAAGAAGTGTGCAAGTATATACAAAATATATTTCTGCTGTGTCACAAATGCCATTTTTTCATGATCCAAAACAAAAGCAGTGTATTCAATTTTCAAGGCACAAATATACCCCAAAATGTACCTCAAAAGCATGATTTCTTTGTACCCAAGTTGCTGCTTTTTGCTGCCTTAACTAGCTTTAATTTTGGTTCCAATTATTTAGCTTCCCAAAACTACAATAATGTTATGTAACAATCAAGTTAATTAATTAATTAGATTGCTTTTACAACATCACTGGTACAATGAAGAATTCTGGCTTGAAATTATACCAAATTTATAAACCAGTGATGGCAAACTGGGCCACAACCTGGAAGAGGAGCTGCCCAGGGCGCATGCATGCACCCAAAAATGAACTTCTGGTTTCAGTTATTGAACTTCCGGTTTCAGCCAGCTACTCTTCCAGGTTTCTGGCACCCATGTGTATGTGACGATCAGCTGGCTGTTGTGCATGCTCACAACGGAAGACCAGCTAGAAGATCTTCTAGTTTCCGGCACTGCCACATGCAAAAAGGCCAGCTGAATGTCGCATGTGCATGCGTACCAGAAACCTGGAAGAGGAACGGGCGACACCGCACGTGCCAGGTGACATAGCTCCAATGCCACTTCAGGCACGCATGCCATAGGTTCACCATCATGGCTATAAACTATTGGCACTCCAAAGAAGTTCGCTTTGTGAGTGATGGCAGAGAACAGTGAGTAGTTGCTGGGCAGTTTCAAGAGCTGCTTGAAGTAAAAATCCTCTTTGAAATCCTACCGAAGGCCAGCAAATCCTGTTTCTTACACTGATCTACGCCAACAATTAATGAAAGCATGAAAGTTCTGATCCATTTTTTTCTTTTTTTTTAAATGGGATATTCCCTATTTTAGACAGTAATACTATTGGGCACACCACTGATTTGTCTGTGGGGAGGGGAGAATGATCTTTTTGTGCTTCCGTGAATTCCTGTCCAAAAGAACAACTTGAGAACCCTCCCGAAAAAAGATTTTTCCACCCATTATTCTAGTCCAGTATTAGTTCCATTATGTACACTTAGAATAGAGAGGTATATGATATAGTATAACATTATAGCACAGTACAGGATATCATAAAATACATTACAATAAAAAAAACACAGTACATACAATTATTGAACATTTCCAAACTGCTTATACTGTATGTTTGTTAACTAAAGCAACTGCAACCTATTAGAAAAAGGTAAAAGGAGAATTTTTTAGAAAAAAATCCAAAACATAATTTACAAAAATTAAAATCCTAGTATAATAGCAAGGAAGATTCATGTAGGTATGTACATATTGAATTTATCAGGGGGTGACCAAGACTTAAATAAATCCAACTCACTTTGAGGCTAATGTGATTTAACCATCCCAAATCCCTTTACTTTTCTAGATAGTTAGATTAAACTACAATCCTAAAAAAAATCTTACTGGAAAATAAATCTCACTAAACAAAGAGAACTTGCTTCTTCCTCTCAAATAAACATGCATGAGATCAGTTTGCAAATCACATAATCCAGGCTATAAACAGAGGACAAGGTCACCTGGTCATAGCCAAAAATAACAAAATACAACAGATAAAGAAATATTCTATAACGAAACTGACCTAGAGGAAATTGTTCAGTTCAAGCTTCAGCACAAAGCCAATTACTCCTGCAATCAAGTCTCCTTTAAAGAAATCTTACTGGGACACAAATAGAACATTTCATCATTTGCCCATTACGAACCATCAAAGTCCTTGAAACTCATGAAACCTGGAAATGGACAAGGACATTCTTCTTAGGTAGTAGGAGATATTGACATATCACATCCCTAACTTGCATTTCTGTAACTTTCTAAGTAATTTATTTTTATTAAACATGGAACCCCTGGAACCCCTGGAACCATTGAACCATATTTTTCAAGGTTCCATGAGCACTGGGGATCTGGACAAGAGAAGGTGTGGTTCCCATCTCCCAAAAAGAGAGAGGGGGAGAGGGAGGGAGGGAGGGAGGGAGGAAGGAAGGAAGGAAGGAAGGAAGGAAGGAAGGAAGGAAGGAAGGAAGAAAGAAAGAAAGAAAGAAAGAAAGAAAGAAAGAAAGAAAGAAAGAAAGAAAGAAAGAAAGAAAGAAATGGATCCAGGAAACTACAGACCAATCAGCCTGACAATAATACCTGGGAATATCCTAGAAGCAAGCAAAGTTATTACTAAAAGGCAACTTGGATTTGTCAAAAGCAGATCATGCCAAACAAATCTTACTGCATTCTTTGACAAAATGACTAAATTAATGGACCAGGAAAATGCTGTGGACATAGTATACTTGGACTTCAGTAAGTCATTTGACAAAGTAGACCATACTTGTCAATAAGATAGAAAAATGAGGATAGACAGCATCACCACCAGATGGATTCATAATTGACAAACCACATACACTATGTAGTGGTGGTTTGGAACACCATCTACATGGAAGGAAATATACAGAACCCAAGGTTCTGTTTTAGGCCCAATACTCTTCAACATCTTTACAAATTATTTAGATGAAGGGATATAAAGAGAACTCATCAAATTTTCAGATGACACCAAGCTAGGGGAAATAGCCAACAGTTTAGAAAATAGGTTCAAGATCCCTAAGGAACTTGACAGACTTGAACACTAGGACCTATTTGGCAAAATACAATTCAGTGGTTAGAAAAGTAAGGTTTTACACTTAGGCAAGAAAAACCAAATTCACAGTTATAGAATAGGTGGTACCTGGCTCAACAATACCCCGTTTTCCCCAAAATCACACATCCTTTGATAATAAGCCCAATCAGGCTTTTGAGTGCATGGCAATAAGGCCAAGCGTTTATTTCAGGGTTCAAAAAAATATAAGACAAGGTCATATTTTCAGGGGAACATGGTAGTAACTAGGAAAGGAATCTAGGATACCTAGTGGACAACCACTTAAGTATGAGCCAGCAGTGTTCTACAGCTGCCCCAAAAATCAATGAAAGCCTAGGCTGCATCAACAGAGGAATAACATCACGTAAAGTGTTAGCACTGCTAAATACTGCTTTGGTAAAACCATAGGAATACTGCATTCAATTCTGGTCACCATAACACAAAAAAGATGTTGAGACTAGAAGTAACGCAGTGAAGAGCAACAAAGATGATTAAGTGGCGAAAGGCTAAAATATATGATGAATGTTTGCAGGAACTGGGTATATCTAGTTTAACAAAGAGAAGGACTGGGGTGTCATTATAGCAGTCTTCCAATATTTGAAAGACTATCACAAAGAAGAGGAGTACAACCTATTCTCCAAAGCACCTGATGGCAAGACAAGAACTAATGGATGGAAACTTATCAAGGATAGATCCAACCTAGAACTAAGGAGAAATTTCCTGACAGTGAGAACAAATTAAAGAGTGGAAAGGCTTGTCTCTAGAACTTGTGGGTGCTCCATCACTGGAGCTTTTCAAGAACAGATTGGATAGTAATTTGTCTGGAATAGTATAGGGCAGTGATGGCAAAACCTTTTGGCACCGAGTGCCGAAAAGGGAGCATGCACATGTCTGGGTCGCAACCCGGAAGAGGAGCTGCCTAGGGCACATGCGTGTACCTGAAAATGAGCTTCCGGTTTCAGCTACTGAACTTCCGGTTTCAGCCAGCTACTCTTCCAGGTTCCTAGTGCGCATGCACACATGACGATCAGCTGGCTGGCGCGCATGCTCACACAGGAAAATGGAAGACCAGCTAGAAGATCTTCTGGTTTCCGACACTGGCGCATGCAAAAAGGCCAGCTGATCGTCACCTGCGCATGCGCACCAGAAACCCGGAAGAGGAACAGGCGATGCCGCATATGCCAGGCAACATAGTACAGGGTCTCCGGTTTGAGCAGGAGGAGTACATCTCCAAGGTCCATTCCAGCTCTGCTATTTTGTATTCTGTATATCATATTACAAGAGTGGGTGGCATATAAAAAAGTTGTATGAAACATATATATAACTGCCCAGGGTTACTTTGAGATGGGCGGCCTATAAACTTTACAAACAAATAAATAAAACAAATAAAATATATGCATCCATTTACTCATTCATTCACTGATTTATTCAATAGATCACAGTATATAAAAGTTTTTCCATTACCTAAGCATATGGCACAGTGTATTGTTGGATTTTTCAACCCTCTCCCATTTCCTGTTTTATACAGTATCAGTACAGTATAGCCTATATCCATGAACTCGTATCCAAATACCTTTAAACGTGAACAAGCAATTTGTTTATCGCACAATTAGTGCAAGAAGTAGTCCTGCAGCTACTGATTCTCCCAGTCACTTTCATTGAACTTCATTGGAAAATATAAATGGTCAGTTCTCTTCTACATGCCAAAGTCCACTTTCTGAGGAATGGCATTATATGCAAAACCTTAACACACAGGACTGCTACAAGTGTTTAACTCCTGAACTTTGCATGTGTGTTTCTTATTACTAAGACCACAGAATACTGATCTTTCCAAAAGAGAATCAGAAATGTTTGGTGAAACAGCAGGATGTGTGAATGAGGTGTCTTTGGCTACAAAGCATTCCTATTAAAGCACTCTGCTTCCACATACTTGCTCTGTAATTGGAAGAAAATCTGTTTCCCATAGACTAAGCGGTATTCAGACTGCCAAACAATTAGACACACGTTTCTCTGTGGTCATTACATACCTGATTTTTTTTGTTTGTTTGTTCCCAGTAATTAAGAAATTGATCTTATTCTCAATGGGATAATTACACTGGACAAAAAAATGCAACATTTTATAGGAACAGAAATGCCTTAGCAGAAAGGAAGCCCATTTGAACAATTCTCAGAATAGTTAGGAATGCTTAGTGCATAATAGTTTGAAGTTCAAAAGGGTCCACATGTTGTTTATTATGTGATATCATTTGGCTTTAAACCACCATTGCTTTGCTAACACCAAGACATTCCTACTCCAATTCTAAGCCAATGCAGGTGTTTTTAAAAGCCAGATAGTAAACATTGATTAGAGCCCCCCCCCTTTCTGTGAGATATGACAGGAAAGGACCCAGAGACAAGTTTTATCTGTTGGAGCTCCCCTCCTGTGAAACCAGCTGTACTTAGAAATAAGAGCTGCATTTTTCTTATCAACATTTTAACAACTTTAGGAAGTTGTTAAAAACCAGGTTAATTAAGCAACATTTGGGAATTAAAGATGAGATACCTAGGTAGTTATAGAGCTATTATTTACTACATGAATTAACTGAAATGAAAATTGTGTTTCGTTTAATAAATTGTATTGGGTTTTTAAATCTGTTGGATATTTTATTATGTCAGTTTGATTCATCCAGCTGAAGTACCAAAAGTACCAAAAATAAACAAACAATAACAAATATGTGACAATCACTATTATCATCCCAACAGAGACTATCATGCATATAATCATTTACATTATTTGTACTCATAATTCTTAGATTTCTTTTTTAATTTTGACCCAGGTCTCCCGACTCTACTAGCAAATCTATTCAA
Organism: Ptyas mucosa; assembly: GCA_012654045.1. NCBI lineage: Eukaryota > Metazoa > Chordata > Lepidosauria > Squamata > Colubridae > Ptyas > Ptyas mucosa. The sequence goes on from WNWU01000012.1 coordinate 31,997,277, forward strand.
AAGCATCAGGGAGTCCTATAGAAGTTAGGCATCCGAATCTCACTGATCACAGCTGAGCTCAGCAACTCTTGGGTATTTTTGTGTTGTTCTGGGCAAGTTGTCTTCTCTTATGACCCTTTGCTAAAAGGGCTGCTTTACTTCTGCCCACTCCCCAAAATCCAAGTTACCCTATTCTCTTTCCCTGATTAATAGCAGTCCTGATGCATTTGTTCTGCACACATCATGAGACAGAGCAGTGGTGGAATTCAAATTTTTTTACTACTGGTTCTGTGGGCATGTTGTGGCTTTGTGGGCGTGGTAGGGGAAGGATATTGCAAAATCTCCATTCCCACCCCACTCTGGAGCCAGCCAGAGGTGGTATTGGCCGGTTCTCTGAACTACTCAAAATTTCCGCTACTGGTTCTCCAGAACCTGTCAGAACCTGCTGAATTTCACCCCTGAGGCAGAAGTACTGCACACAGAAGGGGCTATTGCTAAGGTTCTATCACAATTTCCATCCTTAGTTATTGAGAGTAATTAAATGTTTGAAGGGAGAGGAAAAGAGTCAATGTCTTAAATGATAGACCATCACCCCTGGTTGTGGCTGGGCAGGCAGAATGACTGCTATCAGTGGCTGCTAGGGAGGTGGTACAGAAGAAGGCAAAAAATCTACTGCCACTGAGTGCTATGGCCACAAAAACAAGAAAGTGGTTCTTGCCAATGGACACTGCTAGATATGCCTTCTGGGTGGTAAGTACAAATCACGCTTCTGTTACCTCGAACAATGACCACCTGGCACCCAAAACAGAAGCCCCTTCCCTTTCAGCAGCAGCATTTGATTATTCCCAAAGCCAACCTCTTTCCTTCTTAAGCACTCATTCATAACTGCTAAACCTCATTCCCTTAACCTTTCCTGTCAAACTTGTAGCCTGCGGGCCGGATGCATCACGTGCTGGCCATGCCCATGCTTGGTTTAGCAAAGGAGGGGAAAGTTGTAATATGTCATGTGATGCTGCCGTGGCAACATGAGTTTGACAACCCTGGTCTAACCCATTACTTGCCCCAGCTCTTGCCTACCTAGCAGTTCAAAAACATGCAAATGAGAGTAAATAATAAACAGGTACCATTTTGGTGGGAAGGTAACAGCATTCCATGCTCCTTTGGCATACAGCCATGTTGGATACATGACCATGGAAATTATCTGGACAAAACTGACTCCCTTGGCTAAGAAAAAGAGATGAGCACCACCCCTTAGAGTCAGACATGACTGGATAGGGGAAACCTGTACCTTTATCTTTACTTTTACCTTTTCCTTCTTAAGTATTCATTACAATTGTTGAAACTCATTCCCTTAACCTTTCCTTTGTTTAAGTCAGTTGTGAATTAAATGGTGCAAATTCAAAGAAAACAAAATGAAAGCCTCCTTTACGTGGCAGAAAAGGAGGGGGGCCTGTAGTCACAAAGAGAATAGTCAAAAAGCAGAATGAATAATGTTGATCTGCTAAATGCTTTTACATATACATTTGAATAACATTTATTTATATTTTCTTCTGTACATTGCAAATAAATTTTTCTTTTCTTTTATTTCCCTTAGTTAACTTCCAGAAAGCAACATCAAAGAATGTTGCTGAAAGCTTTAAAAAGCCCAGCAAATTTGCCATGCATTCACTATTTTAGGATGAGATGAAATATTGTTCTCTGGAATTAAGAGTTCTTAGAACAAGAATGGATTATGTTGTTAACAGTACTGTGGTTATACTGAAAAGGAATCTGGGCTATAATATATTTGCAAAGAAAGTTTGAGGACAGATAGTACAGGAGGGATGGACAATCTGTAGTCCAAATAGCCCCTCACCAAATATAGTAAAATCCTTATGCATAATCAGAAAGTTAAATCTCAATTATTCTGGTCAGAATTTAGTACATCTAACTCTGCTCTGGGATTTCGCAAAGAAATACAGGATCAGTTAAAAGAGACACAGAATAAATAAACAACATTCTGACCACAAAACCATGACTTGGAGAGGAAACATGTCCTCAAAACATATGCAGGTTAATCTCACTGAAAATGTACCATGTAATTCGGCCTACAGAGTTCATGTTAGAATTTTGTATCTGAACTGCTGTAAGTAATACAACAGGCAATCCTAAAAGTTCAGCATTCATCCATAACAGTTAAACTGCTCCACATAGAAGTTCAATAGATCTAAGCAATGATTTTAAAAACAAGCTGTATATAAACAACACATTTTTCCTCCACTGCAGTACAAAAGTTCTTCAACTGTTTGAGACAAGTGTAAAAATATGTATTTTGTTCCATACATTGTCTACTTCATTCTAAAGAATGATTTGATATCCCCATCTACTGTCATGCAAATTGCTATGTCTTTAATAATGGTTATTATTTCTAAATGTTCACTGAGGAATTTAAAAATTATTAGATGTACACAATTATTGAGATGAAAGTTTCCCTCCATAACATCATCATCCCCTCTTTCTTCATACTTTTTGTTTATTTTTGCTCCCAATAAAATCTTTTTCCAAGAATGTTAAATCCCATCTAAATCACTTAAAATTATTCAGATTTTTTTTTAAATAGCATTTTGCATTTTGGAGCAGAATGTACTCAGCCATCCATTAAATATGACAAGGTCTGCATTTTATTTAGACATTGCCATGAATAATGAAATGATGTATGATTTCCATTTTTGTAGCTCTTCCTTCCCTACAAAATCAATTATACATTTCAGGAAAAAAATATTTAGCTGATCTAAACTTAATCCAATTAAGCACTAGTAATTCACCAGCATGAACTGGAGCAAAATCAAACATTATTGCTAGTATATGCAATATAATAAAATACTTTTTTTAAAAAAAATGGATTATCTAAAAGTGTGAAGCACAATACTCTTAGCACTGAAGTTGCAAAGTAATTAAACTAAATTATCCAGATGAAACCATTCTACTAAGAAGCTAAAGTGGTTTAACCTCACTCCTGAGAAGTGACTTACAACGAACTACTTTGTACACAAAGCAGATACACTGATCAAATACAAATGAACAGATGACCTTTTAAAAAACAGTTTAAACAATCTTTATGAGATCTGTTGTTAATACTTCTGCATCCTCCAACTAAAGCTATGCAGTGTCTTTGAGATAGCATTGGATTTTGAAGAGGTTAATATCCATTAAAATATTTTTAAAAACTCAATTTTAAATAAATTGATGGAAAGCAGGTGTATTGCAAGATTTAAAATCAATGTTGCATACAACATTCCTAAATCGGCCCTACATGTTTATAAGATGAAACAATGGTGGCTGGCAACAGTCCCTACATATTCAAAGGTAAACTGGGGTGGTGAGGAGCTTCCTAGGGAGCATGAGATGGTAACTGATGTTACCAGGTAACTTTCTGTTCAATGGCTCACCATGGCAGCCGTTTTGTAAATGAGGAAATCTGCCATGGCTGTCATTCTGGGAGAGGCCCTGTACTATTTTCTCATATATGCGCAGGGTCTAAAAATATTGCTTAGCTGTACCCCAAAGACTTAAGAAATTAGGAAAAACTCCCTTCTTCTCTGTATAAGGAATGTCATCGAAAAATGTTTCTGTGTGTGTGCCACTGTGTGTGTTCTTGTAAGCGTTATGTGACATATTACTAATTTCCTTTTTTACACAAAAGACAATGAAGTCCAAGCATTATTCATTAAATGCATAGCTTTAGTAGTGTCTGATTTTAAAAAAACAATTGTGGACTTATCCAACCAAGGTATGAAAAATAGTCTATATATAAAACATTTTAATTATAGGCTAATTCTATTCTTCTTCTTAAGTACCCACTTAAATTCAATTGTCATCCCTCTCATCAATACTGGACCAGAAAGGGACTTATCATAAGTACCACCAACCCTCACTCCCTAAACCCGTGATGGCGAACCTATGGCACATGTGCCACAGATGGCAGACGTAGCCATATCGGTGGGCATGCAAGCTCAGCTCCCCACCAGAAGTAGAGAAACAGGCTGTTTCCTGCCTCTGGAGAGCCTCGGGGGGGAGGCCCGTTTTTCTCTCTCCCAAGGCTCCAGAGTCTTTCTAGGAGCTTGGGAAGAGTGAAAACGACCTTCCTCACCACCCCGAAGGCCCTCTGAGGCCGGAAACGGCCCATTTGCCAACTTACAGTGGGACTGGAAGGGCCGTTTTTTGCTCTCCCCAGCCTCCAGAACCTTTCTAAGAGCCTGAGGAAGTTGAAAACGGCCTTCCCCATCGCCCCGGAGGCCCTCTGGAGGCTGGAAACAGCCCATTTGCAAACTTCCAGTGGGACTGGAAGTCAGCAAATGGGACGTTTCCAGGCTCCGGAGGGCCTCCCCAAGCTCCTAGAAAGGCTCTGAAGGCTGGCGAGAGAGAGAAACAGGCCTACCGGACCTACCGGGACATCTCGTGCCAGGAGCAGGGGGAGTGGGGGAGTCGCACACATGCGCACAACCCCCCCTCCTCTCCCCCTTCTGACACATGATGGCAAAACGGTTAGCCATCACTGCCCTAGATCAAGGAAAAGCTGGGAGCCCAATTATTAGTGGATTATTTTGTGAAAGGAAAGAGCTGAGCCATTTCCCTGTGCCCATGACAGTTAAATTAGTTTACATTAACTATCAATGTGGTTTAGAAACAGTCAATTGTTCATCCTAACCTATGTTCCATTGCAATGTAGGGATTACATTTTTATGTACACTAGAGACCTATTTCTTAATAAGAACTTTTTTCCCCAAATGTCCTTTGTGCCATCTTATCAAACCGATAGTTTATTTTGGTTAAAAAAAGGTGAACCAAAACTCTATGTACAAAATGATTTCTTTATAATCCCCAAATCTAATCCAATACCATCAATTCCAAAATTGTCCTTCAGGTCTTATAATAGCTGTTACTCCTTTCAAACTGGGGAGGCCAGTGACCTTCTGCCTCGACTTGAATCCTCGACTCAACAACAGGACTTAAAGTTTTTTCCCCAAATTTTCCACACTCTTTCACTTTTTAAAAAATGGAATACCATTATAGGTGCAAATTATGGTAAAAGTGAAACAGGTTTAACAAACTTGTTATGCAAAGAGGTTGGAACAAGGGGGAAAGTGAAATTATGTTATAATTTTAAGATTTTAAGTTCAGAGAGCTGTTTTTCACTGTAAAAGATATTTCCCAAAGTTAAACACGGGCTCAATATTTTAATGGAAACCCCCTTGGACTGATTAGTGATTAGTGATGCTTGCACTAATCTGGTTCTGTGAGATATAGACTTCCATATAGTAAGAGGTAGGTTGCCCCCGGTTCAGACCAGTTCACAAGAACTGGTAGTAAAACTGGCGGGAGGCCCTGCCCATTACCCCAGATATCGTCATCGGTGATCTGCGCATGTGTAGAAGCTTCTGCGCATGCGCAGAAGCAAGGCGCATGCGTGTGCCCGTTGCAAACCGGTAGTAAAGATAAGTAGAACCCACCCCTGATAGTAAGCACTGCTTAGCCTATGTGGCACGTAGGTGAATCGTGCTCCTACAAAACATCAGGGCAAAAAGCTGGCAGCGCAAATCTCAGGAGAAAGAAAGCCAAGCTGATGATGGAAAAGTGCAAAAGGAAGCTGAGATGACATGCTGAAATCAATGCCTAAAAGCAATAGACCTCCACAGCACACACAGAGGATGCTGATAGAATGCCGGAACAGCCAGCAATATGGGTGTCATTGGAGATTTACTGTACTCCACCTCCCTTGTCTCCCTCTGCACTGACTTTTTCTTTCTGCCCATACACAGACTATCAATCTTCCATGGCTCCTTATCTCCCAGGTTGCTTCTAAATCCTAATTGCTATCTATCTCCTGAGCTGCCTGTCTGCCACTTCAGGCCTCAAAGCCTGAATGATATTCTCACTAGCCTTTCCCAATCCCAACCACTAATCAATACCAGAGCATGCAAGGGCTTTCTCCTTTGCTCAGCTACTCAAGACTTCTTGAAATGCAGCAAGAGCCCTTTCCATTCTACTGAAATGCTTCTCTTGCCTTCAGAATCTGGGTCAGTAGTTAAATGGCTGGGAGCAGAGGTGAGAGGGGAATACTTTAACATGCATGCCCCCCCCCCTCCGGAGTTTCCCTTTTAAAAAGCAGAACACAAAAAACCTACGTAGATCGGTGCAGTAAAAAGCTCATGGAAAGCATGGATAAGAGACTTTTGCCTCTCTATGGGGCCATATCAGTGACGAAATCCAAAATTTTTTACTACTGGTTCTGTGGGCATGGCTTGGCGGGCATGGTGTGGCTTGGTGGACGTGGCTTGGTGAGCATGGCAGGGGAAGGATACTACAAAATCCCCATTCCCTCCCCACTCCTGGGGGAAGGATACTACAAAATCTCCATTCCCACCCCACTCTGGGGCCAGCCAGAGGTGTTATTTGCCGGTTCTCCAAATTACTCAAAATTTCCATTACCAGTTCTCCAAACTACTCAAAATTTCCACTACCGGTTCTCCACACTGCTCAAAATTTCTGCTACCGGTTCTCCAGAACCTGTCAGAACCTGCTGGATTTCACCCCTGGGCTATATCCTTGAAGGCTTCTCCCATGCTAGTAGCAGGCAGAACTGAAGCAAATGGTGCATATCAAGAGAACTAAAAATGGTTGGAGATTCCCGTTTTTCTTTTTTCTGATTTCTCCTAGTTTTTTCCTGAAACATATTTTTTTTTCTTTCTGCCTCCTCGGACAACAAAGAAGGGACTGATAATTGTGCCAGTTTGTGAAAGGCTTCCCCCAATTAGTCTAAAGGTCAAAGGTTGCCCATGTCCTGAGCTAACAGTATCATGTTGTATCTGCTCTAAGCCTCAGGATCCATCACTTTTTTAGACCCGTCACACAATTTAATATATTCATTCTGGGAAAGCAAAGCATCTTTTCCTATATATATATAGGAACTTTATATCAACTTTCATATCCCCCTCCTTTAAATTCTACAGAGAAGTTGTTGTATCTTTCATCTCCTAAAACATTATATTCACATATAATCTGACTCTTAATGAAACAAAACTAATGGAAATCAAAATTAAAACTGTTGCTTCCCAAAATCAGATTACCTGCCTTCATTCTTCTTGTTGTTATCATTGACATTATTGATAGGCAAAAGGACAGAATTCCTAGCCAAATTTTCTGAGCAGTTGTTCAAGATATTTATTTTTCCTTCTTGCTTATGAAACTTAACGCTGCTTTAGCATTCACTAGGCCTCAGGCTTTCCAATGTGGCTTAACAGTAATTATACAAATGCAGAAATGAGGAAAAAGTGTTAAAAGTTCCTTACACCTAATGACATGCTTTTGCCTCTTAAAGGAGCCGTCATGAAAACGAATTAAGATAACAGAAGAGAATAAACTGGAGATGTGCCAAAGCAAGGGAAGGAAGATACAATAGTATTTTTAAAATGACATCAGATGTTGGGGGTTTTTTTTAAATAAAAATCAAGATCTACTGCGGATAGTGATTGTTTTCAGTCACGAGATTTGAGAAACATTTCCTAGGCTCCTTTAGGAAGGTTTATTTTGATCTCTGCTCCCCCTCCCCCCTTTAAAGCTCCAAAACAAACCACCAGTGTCCCAAATGCAACGTGAATCTCTCTAGTTGAGGCAATGCTCTTTCCTTCTCACCCAATGTGCGACTTAGGTTTCTACTCTCACTGGCGACACTCTGGAGCCAGAGCTTTTCCGTTCAGGGGAACTTTACTACATGCCACTAACAACAACCCAAACAGAGCTTACCCCTTCTGGTCCAAGCTCCTCTGCCCACCGTGAGCACAGTCTTATGCTAGGGATTTATTGCAAGAAGACCCCAATCTAAGGACCAATTCATGACACGCTACAAAGCCACTACTGACTGAAGGTGAGAGGCATGATTCTTCAGTACTTTTCCTGAAATCCCAACTTTGCATAATACCAGCTCCTGCAAAAGCCATTTCTTCAAATCATCCACCTTTCGCATTGCATTAGCTTGCTGCTAAACTGTATTTCCCCCTTGAAAAATCTTTAATTTTGACTTTACAAATTCTTAAACCTTTCCCTTTTTTGCTATAATAGCAGCATTTCCTCCCCTCATCTCAAGATTAGTAACAAACCAACCATTGATAAATATCCTTGTTAGAAATATGCTTTCTTCCAACTTTCCACAAGCTCTTTAAAATTATTTGTTTCTTTAAAACAGCATTATAACACCGATTCTTTGCTAAGAGCATTTTATCCTGCTTCAGTAAGTTCCATGAAGAGCTCTCAGAGTTGGTGCAAATAATGTTTAGTCCCACTTCAACGACCCTTCACACTGCCAGAGTGGTGCAAATTAGCTTATGCATACAGTAAATGAGAATGAGACAGCAGGCCTTCCTTTTAAATAAAAGCAGCTTTGCATCATCATCATCATCATTATTATTATTATTATTATTATTATTATTATTATTATTATTATTATTGAAATCGGAGAGTAAAGCCATTAAAGTAGGATAAGAAGTTAATTTATCTTAGGAAACACATATTTCGGTGGAATAGGCCCCAAATGAACATTCAGAGAAATAATAATTCTGAAAATATGACATTTTCTCAGTGATTCACCTTAAAAGATTATGCCTCTCCACCTGCTACTGTCTCTTTAAAGAGTGACTAGGCCTATTTCCTCTGTTTCTTTGTTTGCTCTTCCAGCCTTTAAAAAAAACAAACAAAAAGAATGCCTGAGAGGATGGGTGGAGAGAAAAAGCGAAGAAGGCAAATAGATATTTAGCTTGAATTTAAAGAAGAGGCTTTTTTTTAAAAAAAATTAAATCTCTGCTGCATCAAGTGTCCATTTTTTCTACAATTTTTACTAGGATTTTTTAAGTTTCACATTTCATGCAAACAAAGATAACTGAAAGGAGACTCCAGCGCTGACACAACATGTCCACAATTACAGTCTGACACCTGTCGTGTGTTTTAAATTAGAATTTTTAATTATGCAAACTTACTGCAGATCTCAAGTCATATAATCTTTCCAAACACAGCCCTCCACAGGAGGTAAAGGCATCTGCACTTATTCTACCAATCCTGAAATACTGTTAATATTACTGTTTAGGTGCTAAATTGAAGAGCACCTGGAAATTTCAATTGGTTCACAATGCAGCAGCACAGACTATGATGGGTACCTCTAGGTTTGTCATGTAACACCACTGTTGTGCAAGCTGCTCTGGTTTCCAGTTTCTTTCTGGGTGCAATTCAAAATGCTGGTCATCATCCTTTAAAGCTCTATAAGACACAGGGGGCAGTTTATCTGTGAAACTGCCTTTTCCTAAGGACATTTACCCATCCTAGCAAGTCAGACAGGTTATGCACACTCCTAGTCCCTTCCCTTCAATATTGACATCTTATGGGAGCTAGGTGCCTTTCCTATCCTATGGATCACCTTTCCCCACTCCCTGAAGTTCGGCAGGCATCTGCTCTCCTAGCCTTCTGTGAAGCTTTGCAGATCTAGCTTTTCTCCCAAGCTCTGGGATAAGAAGAGATGACTGCACGTTGGAAGGTTGACTTGGCACCAAATTTATCCACTTTCTCTAGTTATGGGGTTGTGACCAGAAAGCAAAGGTGTGCTTTGATATAACTTACCCCTAGAGATGCACCTGACCCATTTGTTACTGACATTTCAAAGAGCAATAAAAACAATTTTAATCAAGTTGGCTTTTGAAGTTTAATATGATTGGGCTGCTACTATTCTTTTCATATGTTCTTTGGGAACATTTTATATAAAGTTTAAGAAACGGATTGAAATTTTACCATCTGGCTTATTTTTATACCTTTATTGCTTGTATATTATTTGAAGTCTGGTGATATGGATGATATAAGAAACCCATGAGAAGAAGAAGAGAAGATATAATTTCAGGAATTTGTACAAATGGAAGAGCTTTTCTTCTTTTCTTCACATTTTCTTCAATGTGATCTTCTTTCTGTCAGAATGAATACCTAATGAAGCTGCTACTCCATCTTGTTCACTCATGTGATCTCTCAAACATTTGGCAATGAAATCAGCAACATACCACTTCCTACTTCCAAAGACTTTGAAATATCCTTACAGAGATTTTGGTCATCTTCCTTTTGACCATCTTACCAGCTATAGAAGATTTCATGAATCTTTTCAACAATCATTTGTGAAACACTTTTTCACAAAGCACTGTTTTATGCTATGAATATGAGGTGATAGATTCCTGAAAACTGTTTTATTTTACTCTCTTTACTGAAATGTCTTTCAAATTCTGTATCTCCCTAGTCATCATGGTGGCCTTATGCCACTAGCGAGGGCTTGCTTCAGGTACCCATTAGAGCCAATGGCACAGTTTTGCTCTGTTGAAGAAGACATGTATGAGGAAAATTATAGGGAAAACATAAATAAATAATAATCAAGGTCATCTTTTGTTCTAATGATGATCTATTAAATAAATTATAAAGCACACATAATTCAGAGCAGAAAAGTGTACATTGTCAAAACTGGTATTAATGTATACGGAAGTAATTAAGCAATAATGACCTTAACACAGGGCATTTCCTGGGAATTAATGACCAGCTAGGAGGAGTTGATGTCTTAAGACAAAATTGAGGACCATTAACTCTGAATGGTTATTAATACTCAGGAAGTGCCCCAAGCTGAGGCAATCATTGTGAATACAAAACAAAATGGAAGAAAAGTAATACATCTGTGGATTTTTGATGACAATATCCATGGGTGAATAGGGTTTTATTTTAATGTATATAACAATTAGTTCTGTCTACATTAGTCCAGTCAAGTGCTTTGCCCATTTCTCAAGAATGCATTCATATCTCAGAAGTTGAGGACAAGACTCATCCCTATTTTTGCTACAGTTCCCAATATAAAATGAACAAAACACAAGATAACCCAAATCAAATATATCAGCCTTTTCCAATTTGGCCAAGATGGCAGGGACATTATGGGAGCTAGATATTTTACAGCAGACTTTTGCAATCTGTATTATAAATTATAATATACAATTAAATGACTACTTCTGCATATTATTCTGATTTTCATTTCACTAAGAATAATCTAATAAATACAACAAATAAATACAAAATAATAATAAGATCAGGAATTCTAAATTTGTCAGGAGCCATAAGGCACTTTGGCAATCATTAATAAATCTCATTTAAAATAAACAATAACATACTTAGATGTAAATGCCTCAATCCATCTATTTAAATCATAATCTATTAAAAACTTCCATTTGAAAGGTCAATTAGAAGTTATCGGAAATGGGCTTTATGAATAAAAACAATAAATGTTCAGTAGAAAGAAAAATAAAATTATACTCCTGGATATAAATACCATGTTGTACTTAGATAAATTGGTAGGATTAATTCAGGGCTTTTCAGAGAGCACTAAATTTACTTTTTTTTTTAATGAAATTGATGAACATATATTGGTCCCATGCACAAAGCCAATTTCGCAATGAAAATCCACCATCTTGTTTTGAAGAAATCTAAGCAAGGTTAGTTTTCTCTATATTTCTTTATCATCATGTGACACTATTAAAAAAGACTATATATGTTAATTTCTAGACCTTTTTTTAAAAAATATTCTCTATCCATAATAGTATCTTAATCTTGTCTATTTTCACTATGCTTTTTTCTATTCCATCTTTTATTGAAATTTTGAAAGATTTCTCAGAAATCACATACATGGATAAAGAAAAAACCCAGTCAGCCACATCTTGTCTTTATTGTTTCCTTCCTGATCATGTTTTTTCTCATAGAATCACATTCTCTATTTTGGAAAATGCCAAACCACAGAACTTCAAGAAAACTAATCTGATGAATGCTTAACTCAGTTTAATCGGATGAACCAGGAGACAAATTATGCCTACCAGCTTTCATAGCGATGCAACATTATGAGAACATGAATAAAAGCAGCCATATCTACAATGCCAGGAATATTGGCAGGGACTAATCAATTAGACAGCTGATTTAAATATGGTTCTTTTTCATACTACCGAGTACATGAAAAATTCCCAAATGATACAATCCAAAATGACCATTGAATTCATTTTTGAGCATGAGAAATATTTCCTTCCTAAATTAAAAGTTTTTAAAACAAAGGAATGGTGCCCACATCTCTTTAAAAATAAAACTAGTTTATTTCCTCAATTCAATGCTTCTAACCACATTTGCAAGGAAGAAAATCATTTGAAATCAATGAGACGAAGTTCCAAAACATGTACACAAAATCATGCTGCACAAACTCAGTATTAGAAGTGATAATATCAGCCCCATTAGGTAGAACAGATAATAATCAACTCCACAAACAGCTGGTAATGACTTTTTAAGCCACTTGTTATGCTATCTGAATATTCTGGACTTAAAACCATTGTCACTTTAACAACAAAGAAAGAAAATATGTAACAAAATACATAAGGTAGCAAGAAATTTGCTAGACAGACAGATGAGAGAGGGCGGGGGATGGAGATTTCTAAACAAAACTGAATAAGAAGCAGTAGCATATTTGACTAATAGTTCTTCCCCAAAAGATGATCAACCTATTCAAAATTCAGTATTTTAAAAGTTTCAGTTAACTAAAGTTGAAAAAGCTGAGCACTGCTTAACTTAAATTTGGCTAGGCCATCCCTTTTGTATAGCATTAAACACATTCATATTGTACAAATATGAATATATAAATATTACTTGCTAGTAGTAGTTTTATTTTTTATCAGCCCAAAACTAGGTAGAATACATCATTAATTATCAAAATATAACATTAATTAAATATATCATTAATTAATACAATCCAGTTCACAATCACCACTAAAATGAGAGCCTCAGTTACCTGAATGGCCCATAACATTTAAAACAATCATTAAAAGCTCTATCTAAATAAGAATACATTTCTGCATAGATAATTGATACTAATTAATACTTAAACCAGCTCCAGAAAGGCTGATAAGAACAGGCTGCTAGTGCCTTTTTAGATATTGAAAAGTCAAATTCCAGGCATAATGCTAGTGGAAGATATTTCCAGAGAACCAATACAATATTGGGAAAAGCTCTCAAATGTAAAGTGGCTATTTTACTATGAGGAAGAACCAGGACAGCACTAAGGTTAATGGGCTGAAGCCAGAGGCATATGAGGTATAATTTTCAAATGAGTAGCTATGCCTCTGCACAAAGCCAGGAAATTAAATTGATATCTTTCAGAAACTCCCAGCTGGTGTTGGCACTGATATCAGAGAAAGGTAAGGATAGTTTGGGGATTATCCAAAAGAGTGTGAAGCGTGTTGTTCTGGCCCCAGAGCAAGGGGCAATGTCAAGCAATCCAGTGAACAAATTGCTACAATAATCCAAATGTGAGACAATCATGGCATGAACCAGCTGCTTTGTCACCGCTGTGATAAACAATGGATAGATCCTATAAACATTCCTTAAACAAAATTTCCAAATTTTTGTTGCTTTATTAATGAGGGACTTTAGAAAAAAAAGTTCTCCAATTATTTAGATTTGTAACTTCCTAGCCACTAAGGAAGTTTAGCAGCCCCCAAACAGGGAGCAAAACCAAAAAAAGGAGAGGGGAATCAGGATGGAATATAACCAATCTGTCTTGTCTAGTTTGAGATGATAGGAATACATCCAAACGGGAACTCCACCAAGGACGCACAGTGTCCTTCAGATATAAGGGTCACTAGCATATATAAAACTGATAGAAGTAATCAAGGGACACAGAAAGGTCCCTTGAAGAAAAGAATACCAAGTAATTAAAAAGTGATATAATGCTGAACCTTCGCAAATGGAGAAAAAAGATGGGAAACAGAGCCGTTCCACATACAGAAATAAAAAAGCATGCAGTGATTATAACCATTGAAATGTGGCCCCCGCAATACCATGAGAGGAATCATAACACTGGATGGAATCAAACATGGCACATAGCTCTAACAGCATCGGCATTGATTTATCTTGACCTCCAGCAGATTTTTGATACGACAACAAATGCCAACAAATGTCTTCCAGAAAACCCAGATTGAAACAGGGCCATGAGGCTGTTGTTAATAAATTCAGGATGGACCTGGAAGAGATCTATTCTTTCAAGGCTTTTGGATAGGAATGGAAGAGATACTTGGATGAGAACCGGAACACGGGTTTTTTTTCTCTTCTTTTTCTTTTCAACAGAAGACCAAGGGTTAGGGTTAGGCATTGCCAGTTGAAAAAAGAACAGTTCAACAATTTAACCAGAAAGGATCGGAACAATGGGAGTTGGAATGAATAAAAGAAAAAGAGGGAAAGAGAAAGCTAAACAGTTTCAAGCCATGTCCTCCACCAGTGTTTTATAGACTTTCTTCCAAACATTGCTGAAACAGTAATGAAGACAGACTTTCTACTACCACACAGGAGGATGGGTGCCCCTATAAGACACTGTGAGTCTCTAGCGAGGAAACAACTCCGTCATGTCACTGTTCACAATGAACAGCACCACTGGTCTAGTAAGCAAGTAGTGTTGGTCATCTAATGTCAATATTATATTATTTCTCCTTTTCCTAAGGTTTTAGGCAGAGGTAAGAAAGAATAAGAAAAGAGATAAGAAAGAAAGAACATGGTGGCTCAGTGGCTAAGATGCTGAACTTGTCAATCGAAAGGTCGGCAGTTCAGCGGTTCGAATCCCTAGTGCTGCGTAATGGGGTGAGCTCCTGTTACTTGTCCCAGCTTCTGCCAACCTAGCAGTTCAAAAGCACCTAAAAATATGCAAGTAGAAACATAGGGACCACTTTGGTGGGAAGGTAACAGCGTTTTGTGTGCCTTTGGCGTTTAGTTGTGCCGGCCACATGACCACAGAGATGTCTTTGGATAGTGCTGCTCTTCGGCTTTGAAACAGAGATGAGCACTGCCCCCTAGAGTCGGGAATGACTAGCACATATGTGTGAAGGGAACCTTTACATTTACCTTTAAGAAAGAATGAAAGGGTCAGAAAAGATAAAGCAAAATGCTATCGATTTGTATTTTTTAAATACAAATGGAAGGACCATTCTGTTCATAAAGTCCACTTGTACAATGTATTTTGTCATGCAAAATACATTTCATGTAATCCAGAATGTCTCCAAGATGTGGTCAAAACAATCAGCATAGCAGCCACAATGGTGGGATTAAAGCTACATTTTTTATGTACATCTCATTGCACATAAAAAAAAGCTACAGCTTTGATCACATCATCGTGGCCAACACTTTAACTGTTTTGACCATATTCTGAGGGTAGCTCTCCCTGTAACCTCCCTCCCTCTTTTCCTCATACTGCTCTTTTTCCAGCACTTTCAAGATTACTATTTGTCTAATGGGAGAGAGCTGAAATGAGTGTGTAATATGAAAGAAGAGATTCTCTGTGGCAATTAGTTTTAGGAGCAGTGGCTCAAAAACCCACCAGTGAAAAATGACCTTCCAGTGAAATTAACATAATAGATTGTTAGTTCACTGTTGCAATAATATTGTTGGCTTTGGTGTGCTTTGGTTTAACTATCGAAAGGACAAAATTATTCTGCTTTCCTAGCATAGGTTTGCATTTTCTTAGAGCTATAATGGAACAAATGGGTTTTAAAAATCCTTACAAGGTACTTAGAAAGCAAAAAAAACCCCCAAAAACAAAAAAAACCTTTTGTATTTTTAAACAAATATCCTACATTAATTGTTATTAACAGACTGAAAAGAAAGACCCTACACTCAAAGCTTGAAAAATAGAATAATATCTGTGGGTAACTATGCCCCAACATATTGCCAGACAGGCCACAGTAATGCAATCTAGTTATCTTTGTGAGACATTGTTATTGAGAATATTTAAACTGCTATATAATAAGGAATACAAAGCCAGAGAGAGGGGCTGTTTTCTAGATTAGGGTTTCCTCTGTACTGCGATTCTTTCATAGTCTCAAATCTATTAGGAAAAACAAGAGGACGAGGAAGGAATCTTAACCATTGGATAGACCAGCAGGATTCTCATTTAGCTGTTTCTCATTGTGAAAAAAAATACTAAATAAAGGAAATTAGGAAGTGTTAACACATATAATTTTCAAAACCACAAGTGGAATAAAAGGCAGTAATGCAGAAACTGTTACAGAGTGCAGATAAAATTATTCAAGTGTGCCTTCAAGTAACTTTGCATTTTAATTTAACCCTTTGAAACATTAATCAAACCATGGCTAATTATAGGAATTAAGGAATTAAGCGATGGAATCTTCTAAAAGATATTATTTAAAAGGCAGTTTATACAATTACTTGTATAGATGTTTGCTTTAAAGAGGGAAACATTTCTAGTATAATGAAAAGGGCCTTCGAAAATTAAATTAACAAGGGGGGACCAGGCTGATATGAAACTAAATTAGCATCAAATGCAAATTACAGGGTACTTAATGCTAGAAACAGGTGCAGAGAAGGACCCTAAATGAGATAAATGAATAAAACATCCCTCTGCACAAATGTGGAAGCTGACACAAAGTCAATGATATGAATAATTCAGCAGTCTCAGCACTGCTGTTGAGGTCAGCTCGCCTTGACCTTTGAAACAGGAAGTAAAATTCTGTCCAAATTCGAATAACTAGAAATATACCAGCTTTTTGTAGGAAAGAAAGAAAGAAAGAAAAATACAGCTATCAAAAAAACCATACAGATAATATGGAGCATAACAACTGGAAACATTACATAAATTCATCACTTTTTTTCATGAGTTGTCAAATCAAATTAATAAGAATTTAAAATTATTTGTTTCAATGTGTAATTCTCATAAAGGCTTTTATGTCAGAATATTCAGGTCAGATAATGATCTGAATATGTACAGTGCTAAATTGTTTCAATCTTGTTTAAAAAGTACTTGAGCAGATTATTAATGGTGTCAGATGAGTGTTATATTCCAAGCATCAGTGGGTATCTGTGTAAGTATAAGTGTGCGTGTGTGTTTCAAATTAGTTGTGCAAACCTGAGCAATCTATCATTTTGTTCTTATAAGTCTCACTGCATGGCAGGTCTCTTTTTCCAACATCCCTTTCTCCTATATATCTGAGGTTTAAAGAAATTAACTTTAAACACTCATGTGTAGATTAGTTCAAAAACCCAACCATTTGTGTTTACTTGTTTAAACTGAGAAAATATAATTAGGAAAGTCCTTTTTCCTCCAAATAGAATAATTTTATCAAAACACAACAATTGATCCAGAATCTGAAATCCTCATACCAAAATCAGCATATGCATCCCCAGGGTTTTCTGTAGATTTTTTTTGTCTCTGCCTTTTTCAAAAAAAAAATAATCATATTCTGCTTAACATAATTCCTAACTAAAGGTAGAAGCCTAATTTCAAATTAAACTTGACACCCATATCAGTGAATACGAAGTGACAGCTACATTAACTAATCTGGAAGTTCCTTTGCCTCCTATTTTCGGGGATAAACAGAAAGATCATCCTTTTCTCTTTCTGCTTACGGTATTATCCCATTTCAGCTGCTTACCTGCACCATCTCCCATCTACACGTTGGAGGAGATCAGGATTCATACGGCATATTTCAATACAAGTATAGGATTTACAGTGCCAGGAAAGCAGGAGATGTGGATGGGGGGAGTTAAAAGAATAGCTTCAACAAAGTTGAAATAGTCTCGGTCTGGAAGTGGAGTCTGGCAGTGGCAGCATTAATAAATAGTAGTAGTAGTAGTAGTAGTAGTAATTATTATTATTATTATTATTATTATTATTATTATTATTATTATTATTATTATTTTATTTCTATACCACCCCTCTCCCAAAGGACTTGGGGCGGTGTACAGCCTATTAAAACAAAGAATATACAAATATCAAAATTTAAAATTATTAAAAATATTAGACAATTTCGGCCCAGATTAAAACCCCCAATTTAAAACTCCCAATTTAAAATAATTACATAATTAGCCTTGCCTGGTGAAACAGTAGAGTCTTAAGGGCACAGCGAAACACCCAGAGGTCGGAGATCTTGCGTATTTCTGGGGGCAGTTCATTCCAAAGGGCAGGAGCTCCCACAGAGAAGGCTCTCCCCTGGGTGTCGCCAGCTGACATTGCTTGGCCGACGGCACCCTGAGGAGTCCCTCTCTGTGTGAGCGGACTGGTCGGTGGGAGGATATTGGTGGCAGAAGTCGGTCTTGCAAGTATCCAAGTCCTAAGCCATGGAACGCTTTAAAGGTGGTAACCAACACCTTGAATCGCACCCGGAAGACCACTGGGAGCCAGTGCAGCTCGCACAGGAGAAGTATCACATGGGTGCAACGAGTTGCGCCCATAACTACCTGCACAGCCGTATTCTGGACCAGCATTAACAATATACGTTCATTAGACTGACAATCATTATTGGCATTGTACTCTGAAATGTGGCAAACCAAACATTGCTTATTTGGGATTTTAGTTAATGACTAGAGTAGATTTGAGTTTTTAGGCTTTATGTGTAAAGCATCCTCCCTTAACAAGAATTAGGAGAATGTATTTGTTTTTTATTCAACTAGTTTTCCTATGAATGAGCACTTTAAATAAAATTACTTCTGTATGCATTCAGAGATAATTCGGGGGAGATTTGACTGGGGATATATAGTTCTCTTTTTCCCCTGGATCTTCCAAAGGGAGAAGGTATAAGGTGGTGAGAATAATAGGGGGGGGGGAATAGAGGGGGTTCCACTGGCTTTCTCAATATTTGAAGTTTGGATATGTTTTGTTTTCTTATTTCTTTTTAGAACTCATCTTTTTACTTTTACTCTGATGGATACAATGAATACCAAGCAAAATCTCGGGGGGGGGGGGGGGGCTAGTAAGAGCAATGATGGCCAGGGCTCCAGGCTTGCTGTCCTTATGTTGAACAAGGATCTTCAGGGAAATATTAGAGCCTGCAGGGTGAGAAAGACTAAGGAACACCTTCTTCAGCCTGGAGTTGAATCTGGAAAGATAACTATAAATGTGCAAGAGAGAAGGAAGAGGAGAAAGAGGAAGGAGACAGAAAATGGCTTATGTGTATCTGTCTGAGTTTTTAAATGACCATAATATAAAATCCAAACAGAGGGGAAAACAGAGTTTCATCATATGAGAACTGAAATAATCTCCCCAATGCTGCTCAGTTTAAGATCATGTCTCACATATCCAGCTATTAGTGACCTTGAGTTTGCCTCCTACTTCTAAACTGAACAAAGGGAAGGACCAAATTTCCTCTTTGTTTCCCAATCATTCACAGAGGACCATCAAGAACGACATTTGCCTCCCAGCAAAGAGGCATAAAGAGTTTGGACAAGAGGTGAGGATTTAATCTGCCCCCAAACATCCAAGGAGGCCTCACCACAGACTAGAAATCTGAATCCAGGTTTCCCACATCAAAGGACAGCATTCAAAGGCACACAAGGAATGTCTCTGAGCATGTGCAGAGTTCATTTTCCTCACACTCGAATTACTGTATTTAAAACTTGTGCTTTTTTGACAGACTTGAGCATTTCAGTCACTCTTTTTCTTTTCATTTTCCAAATGAGCCAGGAATTTGGGAAAGCATTCATCCTGATCCTTGGAGCTGATGCCCATTAGGTATAAAGCAGATCCACTTTTATGTTAATTAGCAGTTGTTGGTTTTGTGTAGGAAAGGCCCATAAACTTCCTTTGTTGCAACATTTTGTAACATTTCACATACTGTAGATGGTTTTGTGAGATTTTAATCCAATGTGCCCTGTGCTCTGAATGGACACCTAAATCATTTCTTGCTTTAGCCTGCTTTGTTGAAGGACTGGATTTGTATAATTTACTAAATCTTAAACCCTATTTCACAAATGGCTGATTTACATGACACCAGTGGTGGGTTGCTACTGGTTCGCCCTGAATTGGGCGAACCGGTAGCGGCGGTGACAGGAGGTTGGTTGGTTGATTGATTTGATTATTTGTAAAATTTATTAACCATCTCAATTCCATAATACTTTGGCTTGGTAAGATGCATGAATCTAGTTTATAGGTCTACCTAAGCAAGGACATAACCCTCTCTATTTGTTATAATCCACATATAAAAGGGAGTATCATGATTTCCAAGCCCATGGTAATAAAAAATGTCAAGTAGTAGTGTAGTTTATTGACTATAGTATAATCAATAAACTGAAATTGTAGAGTTAAGAATATTTGCAGAACAAAACAAAACAGCCAAAATCTTTTATTGTATGTAGCCTTCATCACTGCAAATTAGAGTATGAGTTTGTTGAGAATTATAAAATCTTTCAAGTCAAAGGGCAGCTTCTGATTAGCGTATATATTTATAATCTGATGTAATCCACTACATCTAAATATGTTCCAAACAACTATTGCTAATAATCAGTACCAATAATCTGTGCATCTTTCTATAAAATCATAACATGACTGTATTTTATGATCTAATATCGGTCCCACAATCCAGTGGAGCCAGTTCTATCTCATATAAAATATTATGTTGCCTGGGTATGCATCAAAGTTTGCATATTAATCAAATTAAATTCTCTATTCTTGAGTCAGCAAGCCATACAAAAAATGCAAAATACATGTAATCTCTTGCTACCCTATCGGTCTGTAACAGGAAAGAGAGATCAGCTAAATGAGGACTATTCAGGACTCCACAATTAACCTGATTAGTTCAGCACAATGGCCTCATGAATGACACCTTCTCTTGAATACAAAAGAGGGGAGGGATACATTCTCTTCCCCACCCCCCTTCCTTGTGGAGGTACACCATTTCCTGAAGCTAGTAAGATGGCTCCCAGCTTTGATTAACTCCCCATACAGTTCCTACCTTTCACCAGGCAGGTCCTTTGGACAAGAAGCGGCAGCAACCGATTACGTTTTGTGTCCTCGGGACAAGCTGTGCTGGATCTCATCTGCCCAGGTGGCCACCTCAGAGATGGCTGGGAAAAGATGCCCCTAGGCTCCAGCAAGCCTAGCTTTCAGAGTCAACCAGGCACATGATGGGATTGCCTGGAGCAAGGGACAATTCATTAACCCCTTGATAAAGGAAGGCAGCAGGACATGCAAATAACACCTCCCTGGAGGACAAGTAGCAGAAAACCAGGGGAAACTTCTCATTCTGGAAAACAATGGCTTCTTGGATGGCACTTGACAAAATAATGACCTATGACTGTGGTGCTATCAGGGGATGGGAAGATTTCCTGAAATTTTCTGGAACAATACTGAAAGGGGAGAGGAAGAAAACCTTTCATATATTGCCTATGTGGGTTTAAAAATGCTAACAGTGGAAAATATCCTAGTGAAATATAATTAAGACTGCAATCGTATATATCCTTACCAGGCAGGAAATCTAATTGAAATCGGGAGAATTTATTTCCCTATAAAATGGAAGAAGGAGGGGGAATCCAGTTGCATAATATTTAAAAGCTAATTGGATCAAATACAAACGATCTTACCAATGTTTATCTTCGTAGAACTGTGAACCTTAAATGCCCGGGTTTTAGAAATAATACTTGGGAATTATGTGAACTAAATGATCTTAAGGATCTCATTGACACAGCATTTCAGAACTAGGATTTAGTTCTGTGTGGGTGGGTGAGCATGTATGTGTTAGTCTGCATGTATACAAGTGCATCTGGATGTCCATCTGTGTTCATGAATATCTAAATGGCCAACCAGTCACGTATGCACTGTATATTTTGGTACAGACTTTTGCTTTCATCGCAACTTATTTTTTTTGGATGCTTGAGTTGAAAATGATGAAAAGAACCTTTGTCCGCCTACCCTAGTCATCTGCTTGCTTCACTGATAGCAATAGAAGAGCCTGGTCATAAGGTTTTGGACAAGACCTTTTCATTCCAATGGAAATTTATAAGGAGAAACCCTGCATCCCTCCTGCCCCCCCCCCAATAATTTTATTTTAAATTATAGTAACTTATTCCCAGAGAAAGAATGTAGTAAGGAGTAAAAGACAAAATAACTGCATTGCTTTCAGCTCTCGAGCTGGGGCAAAAATATCCCTGACAAACAGTAGTTATTTTTCTTTACAACATTTACAGAATAACAGAGTTGAAGGGACCTTGGAGGTCTTCTAGTCCAAACCCCCTGCTCAGGCAGGAATTCTATACAATTTCAAATAGTTATCCAATCTCGTCTTAAAAACCTCCAGTGTTGGAGTGCCCACAACTTCTGGAGGCAAGTTTTTCCACTGATTAATTGTTCTGTCAGGAAATTTCTCCTTAGCTCTAGGTTAGATCTCTCCTTGATAAGTTTCCATCAATTGCTTCATGTTCTGCCTTCATGTCCTTTGGAGAATATGTTGATCCCCTCTTCTTTGTGGCAGTGCCTTAGATATTGGAACACTGCTATCATGTCACCCCTACTCCTTCTTTTCATTAAACTAGACATACCCAGTTCCTGCAACTGTTCTTCATATGTTTTAGCCTGCACTCTCCTAATCATCTTTGTTGCTCTTCCCTTAAGACTTTCTAGTGTCTTTTTAAAACCATGGCAACCAAAACTGGATTTAGTATTTCATGTGTGGTCTTACCAAGGCATTATAAAGTGGTACTACAAACTGTCCCAATTTGACCAACTCTGGGCAGTGTACAGTTCCTACCTTTCACCAGGTAGGTCCTTTGGACAAGAAGTAGCAACAACCGATTCAACCTGTTCAAGAACAAACTCTTGAACAAAGAACAAAGTATCTCAAAAAATACAATAATCCACCCAACAAATAAAAAATGAATAATACAGATTTTATGCTCCATTTACTGTCAAAATGATGTCTTAAAGTCATTCCTTAATTTATAAGAGTGCATTGCAGTAATCCGATCTGGAGGTGACTAGGACATAAGTGACTGTAGGCAATGCCTACCATCCAGAAACAGGCATAACTGGTGCACAAGCCACAGCTGTGCAAAGGCCCTGCTAGCCATGACTGGCATATGCTCAGAGAGCAAGAATCATGAGTCTAGGAGGATTTCCAGATTAGGGAAATCCTAGGGACTAGGATTTCTGGGGCAGTGCAATCCCATCCAGCACCAAAGATAGCATAGTCTCAGAACCAATAGGCCCCAAAATCTAAAGCCACTCAGTCTTATCAGAGTTCAACTGAAGCCATTGTTCCTCATACAGACCTTGACAGCAACCAGACACTGGGATATTTAGAAGATTCCTTAATTTTCCATGGGTGGAAATATATAATCGAGTTCCATTAGCATTTACTTGATCATACTTCACCCCACAGTGATGGATGAACTCACCAAGGAATCTCAGGTATTGTAGATGTTAAAAAGGAGAGGAAAGAGCATGAAACTCTGTGGCACCCCACATAGTAGGAACCACAGGAGGGACCTCTTCTCCCCAGTCATCATAATATTATCAAAAATCATGGAGAACATCTATCTATGAGGGCTCTAAGACTTGATGGCATATAATCAATCACTTTCAAGAAGGCCTGCCTTCTGGTCCCAACCTCCTTTGTTTCAGGTAGGGACAGAATCCTTAGAAGTCTTCCCTGAGGTTCACACTGGACATGCAGAGATCCTTGCAAGGCATTATCCCTGGTATTATCTCATTGGCACTATCTTTTCAGCAGATGGGTGGCATCTGAAATTGAAGTCAACTGGTAGCCAGTGCAGCAATTCAAGATGGGTATAATTCTGCAGTGACAACTTTCTCCCAGCTTCCAGTCTGGCTATCCCATTTTGGCTCAGTTTCCATTTCAAATCATCTTCAAAGAAAGACCCTCATCCAAAGCATGACAATAATCCAATCCCAACTCAGCAACTAAGATATACAGATAAGCAGGACAACTTTATACTCTGGAGGAAGCTAAGATGTTCCAAAGCAGGTATATTGGATGGCTGGAAACCAATGCTGTGTTCTGATTGCCTACCAAGTCAGGAAAGAAAGCAATGTTAACCAGAAGAACAGGAAGCATCTCAGAGAAATAAAGTAAGTGTCAAGCAACACAATGTTCTCAGTTTTCCTTCTGGTAAATAAGTGCTTTGTAACTGCCCACACCCCTTGAGCACCATTTTGCAAATATGCTACCCCTCTTCAGCAGCTAACATATCAGTATCAGTGTCATGGATTCAAAATCAGATGAACTCACTGAGCCTAACAGGTCACCTACTTCAGTCTAAGTGGGAATGAGAAGCTGATACTACATGGCCAGGGAGTCATCTTACTGAAAATGCATTAAGGAGCTTCCAGCCAATTTGAGGTTTCCTATTTCCTCTGAAGATTGTGGAGAAGAGGAAGGCAATGCTTGTGGCCTTTCATTTTGGCCACTGAACTTAAATTGATTGTGCTTTTCTGTTGGCAGAAGAATGGCTGGAATAATGTTTCCTGAATCTTTTCATGTGGTAAAAATGAAAGGGGCAGAGCTTGCCTCAATTAAAACTGCAATGTACAAACAACACCACTATCTACAAACTATATTGATAGACTTGTCCATAGAATTTGGAAAAATTTGAAAGTGCCACTTGTACTGACAGACCTATAGACACTCACCTCAGATTGTAAGGCTGACTGAATCAGGATTCAACTGTTAGCTCAACACATTTTGATTTCTTCAAATAGATTCTATCAAAAGACATGTTTCTATTTAGAAAAATAAATAGATCCTGATGAAAAACACCCACAAAAAAGCACTTTAGAATTATGGTTTCAGTTTCTCAGGTTTCAGCCTTTCAGGAAACTCTCTGCTTAGGCAAAATAATAATTCTCCCAAAATCCAAGCATCAGACATCTGGGTTTTCTGAAATAAATGTTTGTCACCTGACTTTTCCATAATAGGATAGCTTTCCTTATTGCCGAATATGCATACTATATAATTTCTGTTTGAGAGGCTTCCACCATTATGGACCCCCAGCACAACTCAACACACAACTTGTATTGATCTTACATCTTGCACGAATCATGATATCCTGTTTTAAGAAATTGGCAGTTAACGAAATATAGGGGAAAAGAATATTTGAAAATGTTGACCGGTTGATGAGGTTGTTAATGAATTTGGCTTTGGTTCTGTAATGGGTAAAATGGGAAAAGTAGCTCTTTTTTCAAAACTCATAGATGGACACAAAATTCTTTCAGTTTTCAGCTGGGGGTGAGATAAGGCCATCATCATGTGATCAAGGCAAAACAGTGGGATCACTATAGCATTTGGTGCTGAAAAAAACCTGCAAATGAGCAAAGGGCCAAAGGCAAAAGGGCCCTACCTCAATACTCCCTCCTCCCCCACTACTAATCCCATCTCAGGCCTGAGAATTGGCTAGTATGTGAAAAAAGCCCCTTCCCTCCCTCCCTCCCTCCCTCCCTCTCTCTTTCTCTCTCTCTCTCTTTCTCTGGAAACATGCACACACACCCAGCGATAATAATGGTCCATTAATTGAGGGACCACAGAATACACAGGGTCATTCATTCACTTCATCCATTCATTCCTGCCATCCAACCTATGCAACTTCATCGATAAACAAGCATCGTCTATATACTTACACATTAAAAGAACTCTAGGCTTCTCATTCTAGAGGTTATATTGAAAGAGCATGTCACAAACAGAGGTCAGAGATCGTGACCTTTATATCCTTCAATTTGCTTCATTTGGGTGGGGAGATCCCACCTAGATGGGATGGAAACAATTGGGGAACAGTATACTAACTAAAGGAAACTACAAAAGCTTAAGAAATTTAACTCCAAGTATCTTGGGGCCAAGAAATGAAATACAAGAAACATTTAAAATGAATTGGCAACAGATTTCTAGCACATAGAAAAATCAGAAATGGACCTTCTATTAAATAAAACGAACAGTCTCAGCTAAGGAAGACCATGGTAATGCCAGAAATGCAATTTGTAAAATAAAAGTTGAAGAATAATTTGACATAAAATTCATTTGGCCTTCCAGATCAACAGACTGAGCCACAAGCATTCACATTTCTCTGAACGTGTCCATACACCCTGAGTATACGTCTTAAACAACTAAAAATATTGGGCTAAAATATTAGGCTAAACACAGGTACAAAGACAAATCCATGTTAACGCTGAAATGAATTACAGTAATCCACCTCTTGGAAAGAACTATATGCAGTGATTATATATTGCTTGTTCTTGTCATTCTTCCATTAAAGTTGAGCCAGGTAAAATGTTCTTTAACATCCACTTAGAAAGACTTAACATCTGGGATGTCAGCCAATGGATATGCTAGGAAACCAATGCCAAAAAGTCTAACTAAAAGGTTAATTTCATAGAGATCAGAGAGAAAGCTACTGCTTGCCTCAGGAGTGTGTCTTTTTTGAAACTGAAAGGCAATTTTAGTTTAAATGCAGGTGCTATTTCAAAATCATTAGGTTTCCAAACGAGATCTGATGCAAACATAAAAGGGGAAGGGGGAAATCCTGATATCATGATTTGACAGGCTGCGCTACCTTATTAACAACTATGTTAATAACTTTTTTAACAACAGCTCCTGACACTTTAGAATCCATTATAAAGCATTGGGCAAGGGGGGGGGATTCTTCCTCTACACTCAAGAAGAAAATCAAATTGTGGGAATATTTGAAGAGTTTTTCAAAATGGCCACAGAAATGGCCAGGGATAGAGACTACATTGAGATTTATGGCTATAATCCAAGGAAACCTGTCCTGTTAATCATTTTAAGCCTGTCACCTTTCTTTTTTTAAACTGTGAAATGCATTTTTGGAACAGATCTTTATAATGCTGCATGTTCAAGCACTTCATATTCATTGCTTCCCAAAAGAACAGGCCCAGCCTCACAAATTAAATGAAAATTTAAATTATTTTTTTAAAGCAACTAAAATCATGAAAGAATTGGGAATACCAAAATCCTACACATTTTGAGTACAGTGACATGAATCTTCCAGGTTGCTAAAATCTGGCTTTCCCAAAACTTCAGATGACTGGAAAGGAGACTACCCAGGCCATGTGTGAGTTTCCACAACAGAATCTCAGCCCATCAAAAATTGCCCAATTCATCCAAGATTATTTAAAACATCCAACTTTAGAGGCTAAGATTCCTTTTATCCAGATTCAAAGCTGTGAGGAATTTTGATATATGGAAAATTGTGAGGATGAGTAATTTCCCAGATTCTATTTAAAACCTGTATAAAGCCACTGCATTCCAAATATCTTTTAATAAAATGGTGTCATCAGATGAATTACAATAGTGGTCCACTGGTTAGGACTTAGGGGAGATCAACCAAGAGTTTCTAAAGACTCTGAAAGGCTCAAGAGCAAATTATTAAATAGAATTCTCACTGTATCCCACATCAATGTAAACTTAATTCCACTGTATCTTTGTTTGTTGAATCAATGGCCCAGTAAACAGAAACTTGTAGACAAATTATTGAAGTAATGGCTGGGATTGTATTTTAACAAATTAGTCTTAGACCTTTGAATTAAAACTATCAATCCATCTGATCATTTTGTATGATAAGCTATGCACTTCATCTGTGAGGTCCCTGTGTACTGCTTTCCCCCACATATCTTGAAAGTATCAATTTGAGATAGACAATTTGTGTAACCGACATTGGTTTTACAGTTACTGGTATAGCACTCAAGAGCTTCTGTTGCTATCTATGACCACGAAAGGGTTAAGCTGGTTAAATAGATGAGAATGAAAGACAGGGTAAAATCCAGACCCCGTTAGAAATATACTGTAAGGAACTATGGCCCTCCAAGGGCTTCAATGGGCTGATAATTGAAAATACTGATGCTGCTTCTCCAACAATTGGGAGAATTGAGTTGCACTGATTAAAATGTTATACTAAAACCACAGAGACCCAGATTGAAGTTGACTTCAGCTGACAGAGCAAGTGGTCCAAAGTCACCCAGCCGCTTTTCATGCCTTCATTCTCACCGTCTTCTGCTTTCTAGCCTGGTGCCTTAACCACTAGACCAAACTGGCTCAGCAATAACCTATACATTTTTAATATGTAACATTTGGTGTATATGTGTGTACAACATTTATACCAACACAAATACCTATATGCTTTGTATAAATCTTAACCACACTTCAGAAACTGTTTGCGGTGGAGTGGGAAGCATTTAATCTCTTTCGTTGTCTAATGCATTACATTAGGATATCCAAGCAGGCTGTTGATTTACAAGCTGCCTGGAGTCTTTCTGCAGCAACCCAAGGCTGCTTGGATTTCTGTTAGCCAAACCCCAATATCAGGTCATTGGAGGAGAGAGGGGAGGGATGAATAATCTTTATTTCTTCAACCACACAAAGAGAGAAAAAGAGGGAGGGAGAGAGGGAGAGTGTGTGTGTGTGTCCTTGGCTTAGTCTGTTTCCTTTCAGCAGTGGAAGAGTTAAAGAAAACACTGAAGGAACAAGTGAGGATCCAGGGTAGGATTTAGTGGCATTTATTTTTAATCTATGGTCTTTTGCTCCCTTGCTTATCAGCCCTACGTCAGTCCTTTTTCCTCCTTTATATTTCATGAAGAGCCCCCCATGCTGCTCAGAGAGACAGAGCCCAAGTGTCTGTAAGCTTTTGTCAGGTGGTGGGGAAAAAAGGAAGAAGAGGAAAGGGGGAAAAGGCAAGGAATAAGAGGGAGGCAAAGCTAAGAGGCATCTATTAGATGTCACTAGCCTTTTGTATTCATGTCAATGATTCTGGATTAGAGTATGTGAAATAATCGCATTGAAAGGAATCAAAAGCCCCACCGAGCAGGAGGTGGCTGGGAGGCATACGGCAGGGCAGGAGGCACGATCTGATTAAGGCCTTGTTAGCTAACACTACATTTATATAACATTACATACGATTTATATAAGAAAATATATTTCTATAATGTTAGCTTCACATTGTATTAATTATATTACATTTATATTATATTTATCAAATTTATTATATTATTTATAAATAATACACACAGCATACACTGTTATCCCTCCCAGCATTAGGTCACTTACCGTATATAGTCAGAGACTGCTGCCATGTTGGAAAGGTTTCATACGGCTCTAATGGATTAAGATTTGTCAGATCATCTCTTTCAGTCAATGCAACCTCTTCTTAAGAGTTTCTTCCCTCTTTCTCTTTCAAGGTCCACACACACACACACACACACACACACCAGTGGTGGATTGCCCCCGGTTCACACCAGTTTAATAGAACCGGTAGTAAAACCGGCGGGAGGCTCCGCCCACCAACCTTGACATCATCAAAATGCTTCTGCGATGCACAGAAGAGCGCAAGCGCATGGCCCCGCTGCAAACCAGTAGTAAAGGTAAGTAGAATCCACCCCTCACACACACACACACACACACACACACACACACACACACACACCAGCTACTTTACTTTAGCTCCAAAAATTTACAGGTAGCTCTTGTTTAGCGACCAATTGTCCAGTGACTGTTCAAAGTTACACTGGTCCCGAATGAAGAAGCTGATGACCGCTTCTCAAAGTTGCAGCCGCTGCTGTGTCCTGCAATCATGGGATCGCCATTTGCGGCCTTCACTGCCAGCTTCCAATAAGCAAAGTCAACGGGGAAGGCAGCAGAAGGTTGCAAGCCACAGTCATGTGACATCAGGCTTAATGACTATGCGCAATTCATTATCAGAACTGCCATCGTAAATCAAGACTGTGACATGATTTTTTGCTTCATGACCACATCGCTTAGCAATAGAACTGCTGGTCCCAGTTAAGGTCGTTAATTGAGGACTACCTGTATTTAGAAGTAATGCTGCTTCCAGAATTATCAACCTCCAACAATAATGTTATTCCTCCTCTAATCTTTGCCCCCCCCCCCCCCAATACACACACGGCACAACATTCAATAGGGCCATCAAGCCTTAAAAGTAGATTGGAAAAAAATAAATTCTTGTTAGATCAGGAGTTTTGCCAGATTAAGGCAATTAAAATTCTGTAATAATGAACCCTCTATGTCTAAAACCTTCATTTGCCCCGGAACAAAGGTGGGAAACCAGAGAAATAGCCTGTGCTAGATTTATCTCCATTTGCCTACACCTTTCCAAGAGCTGAGACAAAAACAGTACTGTTCACAACATTTCAGTGGGTGCTGTGAAAGTCTCTATCTGGGTCATTTTAATAATGTCCGGGATATAATTTCAAGGTATTGAAATAGCACATTTTAATCACTTTATTTCATATGAAAAACAGATTAATAGTACTGAATATGTCATTTTCATTTGGAACATAAAATTTCAATATACTAAATTAAGATATGCCATAAGTGTTTTTAAAGAGAAACATTTCTTTAATTGTTTTTTAATCTCAAATCTTCTAAATATTATAAAGTCTCCCCAAACTCTATTAAATACCTTTATGTTGCATTTCTAATACTGTGTTGCATTAAAAATCTACCACTTTCTACACAGGAACTGGGGATTGGGAGAGTAGTAACATCCTTCCAGGGAAAAAATAGGCATCTAATATATATTCAACCACTGACCAATAAATTCCACCCCTGTCCAATAGGAAAAAGCCATTTCTATCATTATATACAAAATTACAAAAGTAGACAAAGTCATAAGAATCATAAGAATCATATCACATACTGTACATTTTTACCTCAGTTGCATTTTTACACGAAAGCTGAACCATCCTGAAACGTGATGTACTCCACAGTATTACCATTCAGAAGGGATGTGGTGGCTCAGTGGCTAAGACGCTGAGTTTGTCGATCGAAAGGTTGGCAGTTCAGTGGTTCGAATCCCTAGTGCCACGTAATGGGGTGAGCTCTCATTATTTGTCCCAGCTTCTGCCAACCTAGCAGTTTGAAAGCACGTAAAAAATGCAAGTAGAAAAATAGGGACCACCTTTGGTAGGAAGGTAACAGCGTTCTGTGCGCCTTTGGCATTTAGTCATGCCAACCACATGACCACGGAGACATCTTCGGACAGTGCTGGCTCTTTGGCTTTGAAACGGAGATGAGCACCATCCCCTAGAGTCGGGAACAACAAGCACATATGTGCGAGGGAAATCTTTACCTTTACCTCTATTACCTGGGCCTGGTGGCTCAGCAGACTAAAAAGCATTGTGATTAACACCAGCTGTCTGCAATTACTGTAAGTTTGAATCTCACCAGGCTCAAAGTTGACTCAGCCTTCCATCCTTTCTAAGGTAGATAAAATGAGGACCCAGTTTGTGGGGGCAACAAGCTGATTTTGTATAAATATACAAAAGTATGAAGGCTATTGCTTAATGCATTGTAAGCCGCCCTGAGTCTCCAGAGAAGGGTGGCATATAAATCAATTTTTTTAAAAAAAATTACCATTCAGAGATCAAAAGAATTCTGGTTTTTCTCTTTTTTGCTCTTTCTTTCTAATGCTTCAGCAAATAAAAACAGGGGAGGGGGTCATAAAATATCTTTCTACACTTCCTTTAAATCTGTTTTTACTCATTCATGAAATGGAATAAAAGATCCTTAGGTCTGTTAATCTAGGAAACCCTATGAGTTGCCTTTCTCCTTTCTGTCCCTTTGCTTACTTTAAAGAAGCAGCTAGCATTAAGAAATCAAGCACTACAAATAGGGCATCTGGGGTTTTAGGAAGAGACACAACAAAAAAACCCAGCCCTTTAAAATACCAATCCTTGCATTGTGAGGAAAGCCCTGTTTTATGGATGGCCTGAGAGGTTCAGATCCTATCAATCAAATTATTTTGGGTGTCTCTCTGAGGGAAAAAGGCACTGGAAAGCATGGAACACAGAATATATTTCAAAAAAAAGCCTTTGCTTTGAAATAAAGGACATGATTACTTCACACAGTCATCTTTAATTCACATTCCTGGAATGGCCTGACTAGGTGGCTCAGTGGCTAAGATGCTGAGCTTGTTGATCAGAAAGGTCGGCAGTTCGGCGGTTCAAATCCCTAGTATAGATCTCCTGTGTGAGCAGGGGATTGGACTAGATGTCCTCCAAGGTCCCTTGCAATTCTGTTACTGTTACTGCGTAAGGCAAGTAGTTGCCTTACTTTGCCCTTCTAGGGATGTGAATTAAAGTCTAGCCTTTTATTTTTTATTTATTTTTTATTTGATTTATATGCCGCCCTTCTCCGGAGACTCAGGGCGGCTTACATTGCGTTAAGCAATAGCCTTCATACTTTTGTATATTTATACAAAGTCAGCTTATTGCCCCCACAATCTGAGTCCTCATTTCACCTACCTTAGAAAGGATGGAAGGCTGAGTCAACCTTGAGCCTGGTGGGATTTGAACTTGCAGTAATTGCAAGCAGTTGATCTTAATAACAGTGAATTAGTCCATTGCGCCACCAGGACTCTTATTTTATCCACATATTGTACTTCATTCTGGGAAAGAAAGAAGGTGACAATCCAGTGTTCCATCCAAACAGGAATTTGAATGAAATAGCACCAAATCTCCCTGCCTCTGTTCCTCCTAGTAGTTTTCATACAACTTGATGAAGAACAGACTTCCTAAATTCTTTCAGAAGTGAAATGAAGATCTGAGAATTTTGTGTAAGAGAGTAGCATATCCTTGTCCTTTTTCTTCATAAGAGCGTAAAAAAATTCAGCTTCCCTGGCTTCAATTGAATCCCAAGGAAAGAAATTATGAAGAAACTGCTCCTGATGAGCTCTTTTTTTTTTTTTTGACAAATTTTTCCACCATATCCACTAAGGGAGACAAGTCCTTGATCAACAGTTGGGAAAATTTCTCTTCCTTTTGAGAAATTCAGAGTTAGTGCTCACACACTTCTCTGCTTACACATTGTTGGGAATTTCAAAAGGCCATTGGTGCCCAATTTCAGTGCGAAGGGACTTCAGAGTGAAAAACTTTCTGCTCTCTGACTGATATTTTCGCTCTTCAAACTCTCTTTTCGTTGCAAACGGCTGAAGGAAAAAACTGTCTTTACTTCCACCATAAATTACTGGATGCAATGAGAAAAAGAAATCTGAGAAACTCTTTATACTCTGAGACAATTCTTGTTTGAGACACATTTGAACAATGTGAACAATGAAATCTAGGATACCAGGTTAGAGTTCAGTTTGGGAAATTTTTGCACAAAAATTGCTATCTGCTTAACTTTTCAATTGAAATTAGTGCACAATTCACAAGATGCTTGATTTTGCACAGAGCTTGTCCTTCATTTCATCGTCTTAATCTTTACTGTGATCTAGCAGCACTGTGATCTAGGAACATCACAGTTCTGGCCCTGGAGTTTGCCACCTTCACTTCAAAATCCTTAGGTACACACAAGGGGAAAGCACTGTGTATTTCTCATCTCTGCAATTGATGAGGCAGCTCCGGAAGCTGAGGTTGCTTCAAGCATACTTTGTACTCGCAATAAAAAGTTGAATCAAATCACAGATTTACAACATACTTTCTCCAGCTTAGGTAAAGTGTTCAAAATCTTATAACATGCCTTCTGTTTATCATAAAGTGGCAGAACCAAGGTAATTACAATCGTCTAACTTCAGTCTTGAACCTGCTCTCCTCGTCACACCTTTCTCCATTGCCACCTGCTGGGCTCTAAGTTCCTTGCCGTGCTCATATCTGCAAAAAAATCAGCACAAGAAGCTCTCTGCTCCAACTAAAATTGGACAAATGGAGATCTGACTTGTAAGACTATTTTAGCTATAGAAAACAACCCTGAGCCACATACAGGTAGTCTTCAACTTAGAATATAATTGAGACCAGAATTCCCATTGCTAAGCAAGGGAGTTTTTAAAATATGGCCAATTTTATGACCTTTTTTGCCATGATGAATAAGGGAATCATTGCGGTTGTTAAGTGAACCATGCAGTCATTAAGCAAATCCAGTTTCTCCCATTGACCATGGTTGTCAGAAGTTGGCTGAGAAGCTCACAAATGGCAATACATGTTCCCAAGCTTTGCAACCATTGTAAATACATTCTACTTGTCAAACACCCAAATTTTGATCACATGACCATGGAGATGATTGTAAGTGCAAGGACCAGTTGTAAGTCAGTTATTTCAGTACTGTTGTAACTTTGAACGGTCGCTATATGAATGTTTGTAAGTTGATGACTACATGTATAAACGTCAGAGTCAGGATACATCACTTGGCCAAGGTAATGTCAAAATATGCCAGTATGTTTTCCTAGCTAACTTATAACCGGGTTCACCATATTACTGCCAGTTTCAATCCTTAGCAGACCATGCAATTCAGGTGGGTTAATATTATTGATTGTCCTCAGGGAAAAGGACTGTCCCATGACAATTGTGTACTCTAACATGATCGGGCCTTAAAATACATTCCATTTTCAGGCTTACAAAAAAGCAGATAAAGGCAAAACTGGAATTATAGAACTAAGGTTCCTACAAGCAATGGCTTTGTAACAGTTTTATCTGAAAAGAATCCTAGCTGGTCCAGCTCAGAATTTGAGGAAAACATTGCAAAACAGAGACCAACTTCTACTAGAATTCAGTAAATACCTTTGAAAGAGCCAAAGAGTTATCCCTCAAGCCAAATTAAAAGAACAATGGATTTTGCTTCATAGCAATAGCACTTAGACTTATATACCACTTCACAGTGCTTTCACAGACCTCTCTAAGCAGTTTACAGTGTCAGCATTTTACCCACCTAGGAAGGATGGAAGGCTGAGTCAAACTTTTGTTGAGAATCGAACTGCTGGCAGTCGGCAGAATTAGACTGAAATCCTGCATTCTAACCACTGTGTCACCACGGCACAAAATTACTTCTAATACATTGGCATCAGACAATTTTTTTGAGTTAAAAATAAATGACTTCTATCCTTCAGCAAGTCATATCAATGGCATAAAAAGACACTGTCATTTTTAAAAGAGCTGAAAGAGGAATGGCAAAGGCAGCATTTATCATCAATATTTCTTCCGTCCCATAAATTACCTCTGCTCAGGTCTGCTTTTTTTGTTTGTTTGTTTGAAGCATCTCAAACAATGGATGCATTTGATAAGAACAATAGCAGGATGAGTATGCACACCTATGAGCAGCGCTGCGTCAGTCATATCCCTTTCAAATTTGGAGATGCCCGAGATGATGAGTGATCTCTGTTCTGTTTTCTTTAAAGATTTAAGGTCATGAGTGATATATCTGGATTTTTATTTCCAATGCTGGTGTAAACACGACTTTCAAACAATAGGAACCACAGTAGACATCTCTAATGGAATCCAATGTATCAGGACATATGTTTATACTACAGTGATCTGGCCACATACATTGGAAATGGAAATTCTTTTCTATATGTTCCCTAATCAAGTGAATGAGGACATGCTCAATTCATCCATGAAAGGGGGAGGGGGGATTTGGCCAAATATCTGTTTTCAAAAGGGGTCAACTGTGGTGGCTTTTTATTGCCTTAAGTTTGAGGCTATGCCAGAATACAGAACCATCCTTCACAAATCAAGAAATAATAAGACATTTCCTTCCTGTTGCACTGCACCCTATGTGACTTTTTTCATTATCATGTTTTCAGATTTTTACAAAGCAAACCTAATTAAGAAGCTCTCTCATTAGTCTTCCAGAAAAATTAGCACAGCTTATGCTAATTGCTCCTGTAAAATTTAATAAACTCATTGAAATGGGAATAGTCTAATGAGGTTTTATTTATTGAACTAGAATAACTATATGGGAGAAAAGAGGTTAGGACATAAGAATATCCAATGTAGCAATAAAAATACAATGTATTCCAGTCCTGCCTAGGAATTTTATGGCAAACCTTTTAAATTCAAATTGGAGGCACTGTCGGTTTGGAATATAGTAACAGGAAGTAGTTTCCTCTTCTTTTTTTCTTTCTTTTTTTTCCCTGCTACTAGGTTGAACATGTACTGAGCCCCTTGTAATAGAGATGGCTGAATATCAAGTTGTTTTGCATCATTGTGCATCCTCTAAAGATGTGTCACTTCCTCATCTTCATGAAATTACATGCAGTTTTACAGAATGGTGTGGGGGGGAAGGGTGTCTGAAAAGCACCACTCCTTTAAATAATAGTTGTGAAGCAGATTCTACCATATTGTTGTATATTCTACAAAATTGCAGATTGTTTCTGTCAAAAGACAAGCAGGAGAAAATGCACAAAGGACTAGATCTCTGGGATTGAGGGGATTATCTGCTATTTATTAGCATTTTGGAGATTAATATATAGTCACGTTTGATACAGTAAGCTTTAAAATGTATCACTGGACATTTCACCCCCCTCTCCCAATCCATGAACTGCTTTGGCCATGACACAATTCTAGCATGCTTCTTTAAATGCAATCCTTTCCCAGCCTGCCTTCTGCAACCTTCAAAAAAATCTGATGCCTTCCAGATATGTTGGGACTATGATCTCATCAATCTCAAGTGCCGTGGCCAATGGCCATGTTGACTGGGAATTATGTTCACTGTAGTTCCAACCATCTGGAGGGCACCAGATCAGAGAAGATTAATCAGGAAACAGTTACGAGAGGGGCTCAGAAATCTCTCACTTAATACAGTATACAACATTTACAGCTCATATTGTGATAAATTAGTGTAAGAGTTACATGATAGCAAAAGAAGGTATTATAGAAATATCCACTACCCAACAGAAGAGAATCTATTACAAGTAGCAGTAGAAGTGAGTCTAGTACATATATGGGTAGGGATGGCCACAGGGCATACAGCTGCCCCAATCCCTAGCTGATGGTCATACTAATTAACGCTCTGGGGAGCTGAAGTCCAAAATATCTGAAAGATATCAGATCTCCTATCCAGAGATCTGATATAGTAACAAATATATCCTCTAGTAGCATTTAATCCTGGATATTCACAGCATTTGTAAGAGATTGCCGATATTTATACATCAGAGGTGTTATTCATTAATTTTCAAATAATCTATAGTAGTATATAACATGTGGTCCGTGTTTGTCCTTACACACACACAAAAATAGTTCACCAGGCATTCTTCAAACCAAATTATATAAATGTAGATAAAGGAAGAACATCTATACATAGAAATAAGTACATGATTTCAATATGGCCTCTGCCTGCTTACATGTAACACCCAAGGTCACCATTTTGTGTTAAAGTTACTTCAGGCCGAATAGGTTGCACATTCTGCCAGGCATAAGCCTCTCTAAACCCTCTTTCTTTATCCTATAAAGGATCACTTGGCAGTAAACAAACAAACAAAAAAAGCAAACCATGGTTTTGCATATCAATTGGCATAATAGCTTACAATTTTATGCATGCAGGAGTGACAGCAGACTGCAACTCAACATATGTTCTGTGGCTCATGACAGCTTTTTAATGTTAACACAATTGGTGAAGTATTCCGTTTTAAATGTGAGTTCCATGCAGATTGCTTTACGTTTTTCAAAATCAAGAGGGGAAAATTACACCAGTAAATGTCACTCATCTCACCAGAGCCACCAACTGTACAAAGCACCTACTTTCTTTTGCGTAAATGTTTGAACTATCCCTGGCCAAGAAAAAGGTTTTAAGTACCCTACTGGGACAGATGCTAAGCGGCAACAATAGAAGCCACACTAATGCAATTCAGGTAACCCAATCCTGTTTCAAAAACACAGGCAATGCTAATTACAGCTCGGCTGAGTCAAATTTCTTGTGCCACTGCAACCCACAGGAACAGGTCAAAATCACATGTTATTCAAACCACAGTTATATCAAACTTCTCTATCAAAATCAGCACTTGAAACCAAGAGAGGAATTTTCAAAGATTAGCCAGTTCATATTCAAAGTGGCTGACAAGGCATCATTTATAAGAGTAAACCTTACAAATGAAAATAAGCATGATTTTTAGTTTCACAAAAAAATCTTTATGAACCAACTAAAAGTACTGCATGATCAAAGTCTGTACAACTATGGTATGGTGGATCTCCAGACCAAGAGCTGTGAGGAAAACAGAAGACAGAAAGGATAGTCTGGATAAAAAAATAAAAACTTTTCTTAGTAAAAAGCACAAAACAAGGACTTTGCCCATATAATATAAGCAATCTTCGCAACACAACAAATCAAGAAACCTCTATTCATCTACATTTCTCAGTGCACTGGAAGCAGAAAATAATAGTTATCAGCTTCATAAAATGAAGGATTTTAAATCATGGTTTAAAATGAGATTTTATCATGGTTTCTTCTCAATTTAAACAACAATAGAAATGTATTTTTGTCTGTTTATGTTCTGGGAAAATGAAAGAGAATTTCAATGATCTTTTGAATACAAAAATACAGCAGACAGTGCCATATTTAATATCTTATAGCTCTCCAATAGTTTCTTAATTATTTAGCTACTACAGGAATGCCAGAGTGTGGATCTAGCCTAGAATGATTACACAGAACCCCACAATGTACCAAAAAACCGTTTCCTCAACACTTAATGTGCAATTGATACATTATGTAATGCCAATTAGAATTTACTTAAAACATTTACTTACTCTACAAAATTATATAGTTTTTTTTTTGTTTTAGTTTTTTTTAAAGGAGAGAGAGAAAACTGTACTAAAAGCACAACGGGAAGTAAATACTGTTGAGCTAAATGGAGCTTCCTCCCTAATATGCATGTTTAGAATTATACATAGAGGCAATTATTGCTTTTACATCATGTTTTCTTGTCACAGAACAACATAATTTCACTACATTTCAGTACACTTCTAGTGCAACTCAACAAAGAAATGTTTATGAACTGAACACAGTTCACAATATTTTTGATGCCTTCCCCTAACCTTATGTTCTCCGGCTATGTTTGGACCACAGCTCCCAGAATCCCCAACTGCCCTGGCTACAAATCTGGAAATGACAGACCCAATTCATCTGAAGGGTACCAATAAAGTAGATCTAGATAATACAACAAGGGACATTTGATTCTAAACTGATCCAGCATCATGCTTAGCTGATGCCATTCAGGATCAACTCTGCATGGTCATCTAACTCTCACAGAGTAATTGGTGACACTGTAACAGTTTATCATATGTTTCTGTATGACAAGTTTCAATAATTAAAATGTAAAAAAGACTATTTGGTGACAGCCCGGCCTAATTTGCAAGCCTGCTGCGTGCAAATTATATAGACCAACTCGGTGAATTTATTGTTCTATAGTGATTTATTCGGTCATGCCAGATTAGTAATTTGGGTTGGTTTAGAAGCCATAATAATTAAGACAGATAAAATGAATTAATCAACTAACAATACAATCAAAACTGCACTCGAACCAAAGAGAACAAGCTGGAGACCTTAAAGGAGAAGGGAGAGGAAAAGAGACTTGAGGTGGGGGGGGAGGGAAATCTTAAGTTTGCCCATCTCTTAATGCACAAATAAAATAAACCTTACAATTTAGATGGATTGCATCCAAGAGCACTACTGTAGCTAAAAAGTGATAATACTTCAAACATTTTTTCAAAGTAAAAAGTTAAATATTTATAAGCAGCCAACCACATTTCATAAATCACTAACTTATTATTTTATATTCCCGATGCTTTCCCAGGCACAGCATGCGAATCAAGGCATGGAAAGTTGCAGAGAAAAATATCCTCCACACGAACATGAATCAGAGTTTCTCACCAGAACCATCCACCAAGCCCTCCCTCCCCCAGTTCCACCCCATCTGGCCTTTCCCAGAGAATCAAAACCTCACAGCCTCGCCAATTCCAAACAAACCACAAAATGACGCCCACAGACTAGCATCTCTCTTCGGCCATTAGCAATACAGGACAGACGTTCCAGTAATAACGTGGCGCAAACGAACAAACAGACAAATACACCCTCTCAAAATAAATCTACACCAAAGAAACGGCAGCCCTTACCTGTCAATTATCACCGGATCTGAAGGAGTCTCATTTCTGTTGCCGCAGCTTTTCTTGTCACAACAGCGGCTATGGAACAAGAAGGAGAGGATTTAGTGCAGCTATTACACTCTAAAAACCATCATTACAGATACAGAAAGGATGGTATTGCTGGCTAGAGTTACCGCTCTCTCCCTGCCTGGAAATCAGTCGAATACGGTAGGTCACATATGGGTTAATTACTAGGTTTGACTTCTTTCACAGCTGGCACACAACAACTGCCACATACACGCGGAAAAGCGAAAAGGGAGAACACAACTTTTACAGTTCATAACGCTAGGTTTCTAGGCTGATACTAATGACCTCCAAGTATATTGCAGATGGTTCAAGGTGCCCTCAAACAAGGGTAGTAGCAGCCACCCACAGGGAAGCAAGAAAAGATTCTGTGCAATGATTTATTTTTTTTTGCCCTTCGAAATCTTGAAAAATCTCAGTGTTTTCCAAATGAACAGACATCATGATTCCAGAAATCTTTGTGAATGAAAAGAGCAAAAAGATGCCCAGAATCCCAGATTATGAGCCAACAACTTTAAAAAAGGCATACCAAATGTAATAGATTCCCAGAGATATTTATTTAAACTAAAGAAAATAATGAAATAAATGCAATGTAATCATAAGTGGCAGATCTGCATTTACAGTACTGTTGCATATCATAATATAGTTCCATACATGATGTAATTCTGCTCCGACACCCCACCCCACCCCATCCTACTCCAAGTACTGAAAAATGGTCAGATTGCATGGTTTGTTTGTTTTTCCCCACTGTTACTATTCTGGGGAAATTATCATATTTACTTGAAAGGAAGATATAGCTCAGTTAAACATACACACACACTGCTAAGATTATATTAAAAAGCCTAATTTTCTATTAGTGAAGTGAAACTAAAATTAATCTGACTTCCATCATAAAGGTAAGTTGTTGAAGAAAGGGGAAATTTATTTATTTTTTCTCTTTCAGATAAATACAGTAAATTCCAGGACTATTATACCATTAGGTAAAATCAACAAAGCCAGAATAGAATCCCTATTCTTCCACTTTTTATTGAGACAAATTTATTTATTTATTTTATTTATTAATTATATTTCTATACCGCCTTTCTCCTGAAGGACTCAAGGCAGTGTACAACCAAGAAGAATATAGACATACAAACATCATAAAATTGCTAATTAAAATTATTACTTAGTTTGGTCAATTAAATAAAACCCAGAGTTAGATAACATTTTAAAAGATCATTCACATGTTCATATGTTTAGCCCCGCCTGTTGGAGCAACAGGGTCTTGAGGGCATGGCGGAAAGCACGGAGATCAGGGATATTCCGTATGTCCGGGGGCAGTTCATTTCAAAGGGTTGGAGCCCTCACAGAGAAGGCCCTCCCACTGGGAGTCGCCAGTCAGCATGATTTGACTGACAGTACCCTGAGTAGTCCTTCCCTGTGAGAACGAACTGGTCGGTGGGAGGCTATTGGTGGCAAAAGACGGTCTCGTAGGTACCCAGGTCCTAAGTGATTTAAAGGTGATGACTAACACCTTGAATTGTGGCCGGAAGACCACCGGGAGCCAGTGTAGCTCGCGCAGGAGAGGTGTTACATGGGCGTAACGAGTTGCGCCCATAGTCACCCGTGCGGCTACATTCTGGACCAGCTGGAGCCTGCGGGTGCTCTTCAAGGGGAGCCCCATGTAGAGAGCATTGCAGTAGTCTATACAGGAGGTGACTAGGGCATGATAAAAATAAGGGAAGACTTTAGTACATAAATACTAAAAAATAAGGCATGAACCAAATTTGACTGGCAATGTAAATCTTGCAAAAAATTAGCACTTTCTGCAACCCTATTCTAATTTTGTAATAGTTTGAATTATCTTTCCCATAAAATGACCCCCCCCCCCAAACCAGGTGTCATGGCCTTTGGTTATTGAAGATGATGGGAATTAACCTCAAATATTTTAGGGAAAATATTTTTCACACCAGACTAGTTCTCATATCAGACTAAGCCTGAAAGATGGCTTAGAGGTGAATTATCATGCATACCAGCTCGTTTGGTCCATAAATTCATATAACCTGGTAGCCAAATGGAAGATTCTTCTGCCTGGGAGAAGGCAGAGACTTGAGTCAAGACTAACTGAAAGGCAAAGAAGACAGAAGAGGAGGAGGAAAAGGAGGTGGAAGCTAAAACCTCAACATCTCTCAGAAACAAGTAAAAAACAATCAAACCACAGAACAATAGATTTGGAAGGGGCCTTGGGGTCTTCTAGTCCAACTCCCTGCTCAAGCTAACCTTTTTGCCATCGCGTGCCAAAAGCGGTGGAAGCGTGGTGGGGTCATACGCACACGTGCCCACATCCATAATTCTGTGCTCCCCAACCCC
Source organism: Ptyas mucosa (assembly GCA_012654045.1). Classification (NCBI taxonomy): domain Eukaryota; kingdom Metazoa; phylum Chordata; class Lepidosauria; order Squamata; family Colubridae; genus Ptyas; species Ptyas mucosa. The sequence continues at coordinate 32,039,356 of WNWU01000012.1, forward strand.
CCGTGCTCCTCCTGTTTTTGGCATGTGATGGCCCGGTGGGCCCGGTAGGCCAGTTTTTCACTCTCCCCAGGCTCCAGAGCCTTTCTAAGAGCCTTGGGAGGGTGAAAACAGCCTTCCCCACCCCCTCAGAGGCCCTCCGGAGGCCGGAAACAGTGTGTTTCCTGACTTCTGGTGGGCCCAGAAGGCCCGAAAGTCAGCTGGCCGGCGCATGCATGCGTGCCGGAGCTGTGCTCGTGTGCCCACCAATATGGCTCCATGTGCCACCTGTGGCACCTGTGCCATAGGTTTGCCATCACGGCCGTATACCATTCTGGACAAATGGTTGTCCAATCTTTTCTTTAAAGCCTCCAGTGATGGAACACCCACAAATAAATAAAATAAATAGGAAATGAAGATTATATTATTTTTTCAGGCACCTTTTAAATTTCCAGATAATTGGAGAATTAATAAGTTAACAGTGAATGAAAATATTAACTTCAGTTTACAGCAGACAAAGTGAAATCCACTCTAGAACTTACTTGTCATTTTTGTTTTAAACAGCTGTCTAAAGAATGAACAGTAAAGGTAGACAGGTTCTGGTTTATACCTCATTGAAATTGTAAGTGTATCAGGTAGTTTTAGGAAAGTTATTTCCTTGAAACCTGTCCCTCCACAGACATATATAACAGCTATGAAATTCTAGAAAAATATTCATCACATTAATATATTATTGGGAATTAAATTGAATACAGAAAATTGTGGATCTGGAGCACATTCTCATGATGAGCCAAATGTACAGCACATTTTGTAAATAAGTTTCTGAAGTTATTTCTGCTACCTTCCACTCATGCTGAGGAGCATAAGCTGGCATGAGAACATGTTCTCCTTTATGAGGCAATTGTGAAAGGAACCATGGCTTATAGTGACGCAGAATGAAATTCTAATCCAGTTTGGCTTTCCAATCAGACTCATCTATGATTTTTCTTCTCTGACATGTTGTTCTTTGTTTCCTTCTCTTCAGAGGATCCCTATTCGTGAACATTCCATTTTGATGATATAAACTTATAATTTTATTATACTGTTAGTCTTGATCAAAGGCACTGTTGAAAGTTGTTTAGGAATTATGTATCTATAACAAGCTATTTTGAAGCACAGGCCTTCACTGTTTCATTTCTGGAATGAAGAAATTTCATCTTAGAGAGAGCAAGCTGTCTTTCACACCATATGGCTAATGGTAGTGCATAGCAATTAGCTGGGCTGATTAATGGGGAACAGACTCTAATTTTATGCTTATAATTGAAACTGCATTTGGACCCCTGTTGCAGATTCAGCACATCCCAATCTGCGCTTACCACAGTTAGAAAGCCAGTGGCAGCAAATCTAGGAATGTGTAAGCAACAAAACCCAAGTTTCCTTATTTGTCAAAAATATGGTTGCAATACAATCGATCAGAGTTTTGTGGGATAACATTAGGCAGTCTCATACAAGTATACTATTATGATGACCTTCTGTGAAATCTCAGAACATTAAAATTGAACTTAGATATTTTAAAATATTTGCTTCTTGTTTTAAGTAAAAATCAGGATGGTTTTTTTTTTCAGTTTGCTCATGTGGCTTTGCAAAACAGAGAAAAACAATAAAGATCTATTGAAATCAGCAATACAAAGAAATGGTGGTAACACTGAGTAAAGGGTTTTCAAGTCAAGAGACATCAGCAGCATTGGAACTGCTTGCCAATGTAAAGGTAGCTGAAATAATCATGGGTTTTCCCCTAATCTATGAATAGCTCTATATCTTACCTCCACCTTAACTGCTTTTATTGTAATGCTAATTTTTGATTATATACTATATAGGACTTGTCTTATGAGTTCTTTTTAAATCTCTATGACTATGTAAGGCACTATAGAAATGCATAAACAAATAATAAACTTGGATTATTATGGAACTGCACGTATGTATGTATGCATGTATGTATGTATGTGTGCACTACTATTAATCTTCTCATCGTTCCTATCACCATCTCCTCCCACTTATGACTGTATGACTGTAACCTTGTTGCTTGTATCCTTACGATTTATATTGACTGTTTCCTAATATGATTTGATTGCTTATTTGTACCCTATGACTATCATTAAGTGTTGTACCTTATGATTCTTGACGGATGTATCTTTTCTTTTATGTACACAGAGAGCATATGCACCAAGACAAATTCCTTGTGTGTCCAATCACACTTGGCCAATAAAGAATTCTATTCTATTCTATTCTATTCTATTCTATTCTATTCTATTCTATTCTAATCTAATCTAATCTAATCTAATCTAATCTATTCTATGTATTTATGTACTCAGACACTTTTTGGCACACCTGATTCTGTTGACACAACACTTGAAGATTTATGTCGATGCTAAAATTCTATACACAAGTAATGAGAAATTGTCTTACTATCTAAAAAAAGAACATAAGGCAAGCTACTTTCCAATCATACTAAGACTAAATCATTACTAGACAATTATCTCCTGTTTTTTTATTAACATCAGAAACTTGGACCTCTACTAAAAACCTGTCAAATATTTACCAATTTACATTCTGCCCAATCTTTTTTCTGTGATATTAGCTTATCCATTCATGTTAATGTCATCTACAGCTCTTACTGACCTTCCCCCAACTTTTCCTTTGTTCAAATCTTTCTGAACATGATAAATAATATAAAACCAAAGAATAGTGTTCCTTATGTTGTACTTCATTCCAGGAACTGTTTAATGAATTTTACTTGGTATAGTTAATACAACTGCTAGTCACAAATCCATGAAGTTACTCTCAGATACTTTGAACTAGAAACAGCTAAACAAGTGTCCAAGAATACAAAAACATCTAATAAGTACATATATTGCAGGAGAGCTAAGAGGTCATTATTAAAGAACGGCAGCAACTGTTGCATATCAAAATGAGTCCTATTTATAGGAAAATCAAGTTTCAAAATTCTTGCACCTCCCCTTGAGCAATGCAACATGCTAGGAATTTCTATCTTTTGTGTGAGAGACACAGTTTCCATCAGTCTTGTGCAAGGTAATGGACTGCTTTATTATCAAACTTTTTAATCTTCTCTGTGTGGGAACTAGCATCTAGCTTACTAAATTTTCCTCTATTGGATTTCTGCCTATCACCTAAGCAAAATATAGTTGTGGCCAAAAAAACTGAGTATCAACTGTAAAAGAGGCCACATTTCACTTTGAGAATTCAGACCGTTACTGAAGTACTGAATACTATAACTAGGTTTTTTTAAAATCAGGAAGTGTTAAATAAATCATAATGGCCTGATTCACACACAATTTAAACACAGAATAGTGGATTCACAAATCACACTAAGCCAACAACAACCACAACAAAAAACTTCAACAACACATTATAATTTAACTTGATATATACACTCAGTCACTGATTCATACTTCAGATTACTTAATCTGGAAAACATTATTTCCGTTAGAATTTCATTATAGGAATAACTCTTGAACTATATGAGAATGCTAATTTCATTTAAGGGGTGAGCCACAACTGATAAAGTACGTTGATGAGCCTTACTTATAAAAAGCAAACTTTCTCAAATTTGTGCTCTAGAGTTGTGTTTGATGCAACTCTTCTTAACACTGGACAACCTGGATTTTTAAAAAATCGTTTTCCAAAGCAACAAAAAGACACTAGGCTGAGGAAACTTATTAAGCAGTCCAAAAGGAGGGAGGGGCTGATCCTGGCCTTTTAGCCTTTTAGCACAATTTCTATAATTTATGCACTTGATTTTTAAAAATTAATCCATGTTTTCATTCCTGAAATCATCAGCTGTCGCAATTTGTGCCACTGAAAGTATCTGAGCTGCTAATTGTTGCTGATTTAGCTAGTATTCATAGCTACACAAACCAAATTCAACCACTGGCTGCTGAAGTGTGATCCTTCATCATCCCCAAAGATGAAATGCATATTTGTCGATTAAAAGGGGAAGAAGATTGTGCTTGAATCACCCAGGAGGACTGCTCTTGCTCAGTTCACGTTATACCTGATTCTATGAAGCTAGGTCTGAATACAGAATCACATTGAAAGTTGGGGGAGCGGGGTACACAGCAAGTATAACCTTTACATAGGTCCAACAACCCAAGAGTCTGCTTGAATTGAGCAACCAATAAACTTGGACAGCTAAAGTAGGTAGCCCTGCAGGTAGTCCTCAACTTACAACCATTCATTTAGCAACCGTTCAAAGTTACAAAAGCGTTGAAAAAGTTACTTACAACTGGTCCTCACATTTATGACAATCACAGCATCCCTATGGTCACATGATCAAACTTTGGATGTTTGGCAACCAGCTTGTATTTATGATGGTTGCAGTCTCCTAGGGTCATGGGTTCGCCATCTGTGACCTTCCCAGCCATTTTCAGAGTCAATGGAGGAACCTGGCTTCACTTAATGACCACATTGACTCACTTAACAGTAACTGTAGTAATTCACTTAAGGTTGTAAATTCAATTACAACTCACTTAATGACCACCTGGTTTAGCAACAGAAATTCCGGTTCCAACTGTGATTGTAAGTCAAGGACTACCTGTATAGATTTCCTTCATGGACCACAGACCCTTCTTTTCACTCTGCTCCCACTATGTCCTTCATAAGTAGTCTACAAGACACATCCCTGCAGAAAATAAGGACCATGTTCTTGTTTATCTGAAGTATCAAAGGTTCAAAGGCTCTTATGAAAGCAATGACCTAATGGTTATAATTTTCCTAGTGAAGGTCATGTTGGATAAATGCTCATAAGTATTTGCATTTCGGATGTTCTCTCTCTCTCTCAGAAACATTTTCCATGAGGATAAAGGTTCCAATCACCAAATGGCATTTTACTCCATATTATTCAAGATTAAGCTCCAATAGGTCATTGAAACGAGATCATTTACCCTGTTTTCCCCCAAATAAGAAATCCCCTGATAATAAGCCCAATTGGGCTTTTGAGCACCTGGCAATGAGGCCAAGCGCTTATTTCAGGGTTCAAAAAATATAAGACAGGGTCTTATTTTCGGGAAAACACAGTAGTGAAACATTTGCTGATTATTACATTCACACTGAGCAGATTTGGTGGTTTATCAAAGAAAAGTAGAGAATGTTTTAAATCCCAAAATAAGTTTATATTCAACCAAGCTTTGGAGAGAGAAGGAGGGAGGGAGAGAGAGATATATATTTTTTCTTTGCTAATTAAGATATGACAGAGATTTTTCTTACCTGCACATTATTTCATGGGTGAGCAGAACTCTGCACATTTCTGGATTCTTGTCTTGGCCTTCATATATTATCGCCTAGAGGAAAAAGACAGGGGGATTTAATCTGAATAGTATTTTTTTTTTTTTTTGGTCACAAAGTGAATGTAGTTGGAGAAAATGATCATTGTCACAGGATATGAATGCATAACTACATTGCAAACCAGCGACCTCAGCATAAACAGACTGCATCCTTGAGGAGAAAAATAAAAACACAAAAATCCCATCTCAGGATTTGTTGCTAGAGAGCCCAGAAGCTGAACTGAGTAAGCTTCAATTCAGCATTCTCGCTTCTGTTTTAACCGTCACATTATGCACATCTTCTGAGCAGTGCACAGGACAGGGTTTTTTAGTAGTCAAGACAACCACAATGTTCTTTTCAATAAAACATAAACTTAATAGTGTTAAAAAAAAAACTCGAAAGACTCCGAACACTGGGGAGACTATTCATAAAATGAAAAGTGACTATATTTTTAATTCAAAAAAACATGGTTGTGTACTTAACTAGCTGCAGCTTGTGTACAGAACCTGATTCACAACTCCTGTCTGGTTAAATGTGCTAACAAATTAAAGGAAACTGCATTCCTGTAAATGCAAATAAACAAGTTCTAGAAAACAAGAGGATACAGCAGGATAGGCCTTTCAGTATCTTTTGAGCCTTGTCAATATAAAGAACTGACTTTCTACACCAGGGCTGTCAAACTCCTGGCCACGCCCACGCTCGGTTTAGTGAAGGTGAAAAAAGTCCCGATACGTCACATGACGACGCTGTGATGTGAGGTTTGACATCCCTGTTCTAGGCCAACGTTTCTCAACCTTGGCAGCTTGAAGATAAATAGAACTTCAACTCCCAGAATTCCCTAGCCAACCAACTACTGAGCACAGCTAAAAAAGATAAGCTACTCCATCTGTGCTTTGGTGATTGTCTTGGGTTAAGCAGTCAAGAACTGTCTGTCTTTGGGCTCCAGTTCCTTCTGTCTATATATCTTAGCTTTACTCACTGGCAGGCAACGTCAAAAGGGATTGGTCCCCTTGGAATCTTAAGAGCTCTGTTTTACTGTGATTATGTGAACACAGCCATAGCAGAGGTGGGTTTCAGCAGGTTCTGACCAGTTCTGGAGAACCGGTAGCGGAAATTTTGAGTAGTTCGGAAAACTGGTAAATACCACCTCTGACTGGCCCCCTCCCCAACTATTCTCTGTCTATCGAGTCCCAGCTGATCAGGAGGAAATGGGGATTTTTCAGTAACCTTCCCCCAGGAGTGGGGAGGGAATGGAGATTTTACAGTATCTTCCCCTGGAGTGGGGTGGGAATGGAGATTTTGCAGTATCCTTCCCCTGCCATGCCCACCAAGCCACACCCACCAAGCCACACCCACAGAACCAGCAGTAAAAATAATTTGAAACCCACCACTGAGCTTTGCACCACAGGGCAAAAAAACTCTGTAGTTGCTTGTTTTGGCTTAGTTTGAAATGTGAGTTGTTCACCCATTGGGATTTAACACTCTGTGAGAACCAGCCATTATGGTCTGTTCAGTATGCTGTGGCTTAAAAACTCCTACTTTAGAAGCCACAAGGTGAAACTGGACTCCCCTCCCCTAAATTCAGTTGTGAATTGGAAGTTAATGCTTTCAATGTCCCCCTGCACTCTACTATATGAAGTTAGTGGCAGACAGAGACTGAACTCTACGATTCTATAAAATGGACACAGGAATAGACTGTGAAGATTTTTTTTAAAAAAAATTTTAAAGAGGCCATTTAGCCAAATGCAGCTTTTCCAGTGACAATTCCATGTTTACAATTTAGGCAACATTTGCCTACATGGCAACCACAGATTCTTTATAAGTGCTTGCATTATACACAACTCTGAACCATAACATGGATCTGCATAAGTGGTGGGATTCAAGTAATTTAACAACCGGTTCTCTGCCCTAATGATTTCTTCCAACAACCAGTTTGCCAAACTGCTCAGAAAGTTAACAACCGGTTCTCCCAAAGTGGTGCGAACTGGCTGAATCCCACCACTGCTCTGCATACAACCGTTTTGTCAGTGGGATGGAAAAGGAGAAATCTTCCTGGCAGCCCCCACCTGCTCCCTAGAAAATAGTTTGCTGTGCAACTATTAGCAAGCCCACACGGGCATGGGTTTCACCTGATAATTGCCAACCAAACTGCCAATAAAGAACCGAGGCAAGGCACATGGCACCTATTGGCCAAAGGAAAGGAAAAGGCCATTTTGCTGAAATGTCTAGCAAGCAATTTATTGAGGTCCAATAAAAAGTGGCAAACAGCTTCATGCAGGGAACACCGCTGTGCAGAGGCAGATATTTTTTCCCGGGCTGAAGATCACATTTGCAATACTTAACCTTTCCTGCCATCTTGCTACCTTGTTAAAAGTCGACCATTAGTGAGCTCCTTTTACTAGGATGAGCAGTTACATTGGAGGGCAGGGACTCCTGTGTTTTTTCTTTATTAGCATTCCCCAAGTTTGCTATACCAGATAGGAAAAGAGGCCTCTTCTCAAATCTGCTCCTCCTCAAGGCAACAGATGAAGGAATACAAGCCTTCTTGTCTGTTTGTGTATCACAAATCACATCTTTTCACATTTCAAATCTTTCCTAATTTGCTCGCAGTTCATATGTCAAAGAGATGGTGTGGGTTTTTCTTCGTTTGTTTTTAATGCCTCCATTATAAATGGAATGACATTTCTAGATCTCCAAAACACTTCAGGAATCAAATCACCTATGCCACAGTCCTCTAGAATGTAAAACCTGACAAAATGCTGCTTCCATCAACCCAAAGTCCTATTACAGGTAGTCCTCGGCTTACAACAGTTCGTTTAGTGACCGAAGTTACAGTGGCACTGGAAGATGTGACTTATGAGGGTTTTTCACACTTACAACCATTACAGCATCCCCGTGGTCACATGATCATAATTCAGATGCTTGGCAACTGATTCATATTTGTGAATCAGTTGCAGTGTTCCACCGTCATGTGATCACCTTTTGCGACCCTCTGACAAACAAAGTCAACAGGGAAGGCAGATTCGCTTAACAACCATACTATTAACTTAAGAACTGCAGTGATTCGCTTAACAACTGTGGCACAAAAGGTCGTAAAATGAGGCAAAACTCAATAACTGTCTTGCTTCACAACAGAATTTTTGGTTTCGATGGTGGTCATAAGTTGAGTACTACCTGTACTGACTCAGCCTTCCATCCTTCCGAGGTCGATAAAATGAGGACCCAGATTGTTGGGGGCAATAGGCTGACTCTGTAAATTGCTTAGAGAGAGTTGTAAAGCACTGTGAAGTGTTATATAAATCTAAGTGCTACTGTATTCAAATAATTCTTTCTTATATAAGCCTTTAAATTAGTTACCCTACCTGGGAGAATTTGGTCCATTCAACTGCTCAAGGGTGAATACTCCTCATGGATCCTACTCTTTCAAAATTCATCTAAATCTTTTTTAAAGACTTTTAAAATATAGTAAGAATTTGGGACCCTTCATCTCTTTGTGTGCTTACATTCAGGTATTTTATAACTCAGTATAGCTTGATGTTGTGGTCCTGATTGAACTCAGCCAGAAGACATTTCCATATTATCCGATGCCAACAGCATCACTCAGTCTTCATTGGCACATCCTTTTTAAAGGAATAGAAGATCAAAATTCTACCTTTCAGACCAATGCCTCTGGTTATGGCCTCTTTAACATAAACAATCAATAAAACTCTCTAATACGTGTGGAGGTGGGGGGAGGGCTAAATTTAAACAGCCTTGGCCAACAAGCAGAAGCATCACATAACCCATAAAATGAGGTAATTTGGCACAGCTGTGACTTTGCCGTTGAAAAGGCTGCCCACTGAAGGCAAGAGGAAAAGGGAGGGGGGGCAGCACAGCAGTCATGAATCTCAGCCAGCGAAAGTAATTGCTTAAACATAGTATTATCACACTCCAGCACAGTACACTATATTTTAATAAGATTTAGTAGTGCCATAAATAATAGCATTGATGTTGCTGTAGTTTTGTACGGCATTGGATGCCAACCTTACTTTTTGAAATGAGAAACTCAAGCGCAGCCTAAACGGCAGAGAGTTTGAGATCTTGAAGATATTAGGAATCTAACTCTGTGCCCCTCCAACCTTAAATAGGGTTTGGTACCCCAATATTCCCCACCACTCATTCTATTCTCAGTGTATTTAGCATTTCTTGAAACATACAACTGTCCCTGCCATCCCGCTGACCTTCTTTGGAAAGTCAAAAAAGGGAGTGCAGGGCCATCTTGCCACTAAGGAGCAAATGGAAAAAATCAACCCTTTGAAAGTGGCCCCTGCTCAGAATTCCCCACATCTTAAAAAGCAAGTGCTTGTTACATAAATAAGAGCACGTACGGAAGCACAACTAATGTTTTTAGTTGAACAAGAGGCCATGGATGAAAAGCAAAACATCTTCAAAGAAAAACCAGAAAGTCCAGTTGCCTCTTGAAAAAGCACCTTTGGGACAACCCTGACCTGGATGACTGAGAATCTCCATAGACAGTAGACCCTGAGGTTAAAAGTATTCATGGCGATCCAGCAATGGCTTGCAGAGGGGAGATTTCTGAGGTACAGCCAAGAATTTGTGTGTAAAGATGTTGGCATGCTTATATGCTGTAATGATACACTGAAATACCTCCAAATAATTACAAATATGTAGGAGATGACCAGGCTGCTGAGCCCAAATGAGCTCTAAGAGCAATCCACCTTGAATTCCATTGACTCTTATCCACCACCAATTTGCTTTGACTGTTAGTAGTTCAGATTCTTGTAGAGAGTTTTAGCTTACAATAAACCTATATATTCAGTTGAACTGCCTAAACGTGATTTTGTGTACTTTTCAAAATATCTGGGAAAATGATGAAGAAAATAAAGTTCTGGATCTAGAACATGACATGCAAATAAATCCTATGAAAATGCTAGGAACTGGTTTCAACATAATGTGTTGAGATTGATGCTTTAATCACTAAATAAGAATGCTATTTTTGTAAAATAACAATCATAACACTTTTCTCATGCAAACAGGGGAACCCAACAGGCTTATGCCAATCACTGAATACATACCTATATGCAGAATTTAACCCTGGTAAATAGCAAGTCATATTTGCCGAAAGAAACTTACTTTAACACATTTTCTATTGTACTCACTGGAAACTCTTTGATTACAATTGACTACACATCATATCTTTAAAATACCCTAGAAACCTTTAGAGATTGTTACAGTCAGAAAAAGGATGAGGAAGAGAAAAGGGGAGTATTATAATTGGATTCAAGTTCTTTCATTTTTTAAAAAAGAAGTTTGATTCAAAGTTTTAAATCTTAAAAATACGACTAGCATAAAAAGGCATTGTGCGTGACCATTGTTGTGGGGCAGATGATTAAGAACTGCAGTTTGACTGCAAGAATCAAAGAATACCACAGACTTAATTGCAGCTGATTTATCATGTTCTCTGGGCACTGCCAAAAAGCTAACAAAGACTAAGGTGATGGCATTTTACAGTGAATAATTGATTTGCATTTAATGCAGCGCCGTGGGACTCTAAAGGAATTTTCCCTAAGTAAGAACTAAAGATGCTGAAGCTCCACCACTATCCATGCTCACAGGCCAGTCTTGTTGGTACAGAAGTCAATGTGACTTTAATTGAAGCAAGTTCAACTTCCCTAGAAGCGGCAAACAAGAGCGAGCAGATTTAATTCCCTCTCTTTCTTTACGTCCCTTCTCTCCCTCCTTCGAACTGCTATGCTTACTTAACTTCCAGGTAGCTATTTAAAAAGAAGGCCAGTTAAATAACCATAATGAACAAATGGACTCAACAAGTGTGATTATCTAATCGCCTGTCTATTGTGTTTAACATCAACAGTCCTTTTGCTTACGTGCAGAACATCTTTAGGCTTGTAATGCACTACGGGCTAACCCTGGTTTCTGAACACCAGCTATTATTAAAGGAACTGTATGAATCAAAAGGCAGGGCCGTACACTGCTGGAAACTGTTCAGAGGCACAAAACGAGTCCAGTTTCTGAAAACCATTGTACGGATCATGTACAGAAAAGACATTCAAGAGTTTTGCATTTCCCTCGCAACAGGGTAAACCAACTATCTTTTCAATGAAGGTTTGATGAGCCATCAGGCTTCAGAATGCATTCAACCAGAATACTTGTGGATCAAACCAGGATTAAAGGAGAGAATTAGGTTATAACGTGATAGCCCTCCCCCTTCTTCACATTAACATATTTTGACCTGGAGAAATATTGCTCTAGTAGTTGTTTTATAAATACAGAACGATTAGGGAAGTGTATCGTGGCAGCACGTTTCACAACTGCAATTGTACACTCATTTTAGCATCTTTTAGATTGCCTTTTGATGAACAAGATGTAGAAAGTGTTGTTAGTTCACTGAGACAACACCTGCATTGCATGTGAAATCTGGGTTTGACCCTTGATATCTCAAGACAAGGCTAAAAATGGCTTTGGTCAAAAATTCTGAAGAGACATTATATTAGTTAGAGCCAGAGTTTGATATAATGCATATTATATTGATATTATATATGATATAATCAAATGCATCTTCCTACAATCATTTTACTGAATGGATCTTGTATTAAATTAAGACCAGGGGACAGCAAAATGTCTGCTAGTCTTTCATGCTCCACTATCAAATGTATTTTTTTGGGAAAGTTTTTTATTTTTATTTCTTAGACACATAATGTAAATGTACATTTTCTTATACATAATTGGTCATACATATACATATTTTTCTTAAAGAAAGCATAAAAATAAGGCATTCAGGGTTGCTCTTCTACTCTTTCTTTTCTCTCATTTCACAACAAACCTTCTTCTCCTTCTTTCTTTCCCTTCCCGCCCTCTTCTCTTTTTCTACTTTCTCCCTCCTCTCCTTCCTCTTTCCTACTTCCCCTTCCTTTCCCCCACTCCTCCCATCTTTTCCCCCTTTCTCACCTTCTCTCCTACTCCTGTCCCATCCTTTCTTCCACTCCTTTCCCCTTTCTTCCATTCCTCTCTCTCCCTCTCCTCCTCTTACCCTCTACTCCTCTCTCTTTTCTTTCTCCTTTGTTGTGGAATATATTCCCTGTTTGGTATCAGAGCAACTCCAGTATTCTAATAATATATACTTTCTTTTTGATTCCTTTTCAATTTTACCCAATCTGTCACTTTTATCATCATAATTCTACATTTATACTTATAGTCTTATTTCTAAAAGAAATAGAAACCCAGATGATACCAGAGTAAATGGAAAAGGGGGATGGGAAGGGGGAAAAGAAAGAAGACTATCAAATGTATTTTTAAATCAGGGAGTCTCTAGCTACAACACTTGTAAGACCAGATAAGACTTGTTTTGGGGGGGGGGGTTCTCTCTCAGTTCATGGAGATCAAAATCTCCCTCACTGGATTCTATATCTCAGCTCTTAGTGATTCTCTTGCATGATTTTGTTTCTTCCCTCAAAAATACTGAGCACTGGGGTATAATCTAACAAATGTGTATCAAAACTGTTGACTAAAAGTCACTGCCTGTGCTCACATGCCATGGTTGCATAAATATATGTATTGATTTGGTTTCAGAAAGGAAACAGAGGCAATTTAAATCTCAAACTTTTGCAGCTGCCAGAAAGACAGGTTCCTGTCTCAGAAGACACTAGAATATTTTTTTTTCTGAAAACATATGTTGTACCTATTGAACGAAAACTGGGTTTTTAACATATTTTTTGCTAAACATTCACCATGCTCAATTCATGCAAGTGGAAAGGTTGCCCTCCTCAGCTCCAGAAAATCGGGGTAGGTGTAGATGTTACAAAGAACTAATATTTCAAAAAGATGTTAAATGAGTGAAGTGAAAGTCCCAGTGTTTAAAGTTAGATTATTGTTGAACTAAAAATAATTTTGCAAATAGGTATTAAACCCGCATAGGTGAAGACAAATGTTTTGAACTTACTTGTTTACTTCCTTTTTTAGTTTTAATTTGTTTCACTACACAGCCAGTGAGAATACGAGTATACAAATTTGGCTTTGAATCCAGATTCCTTTTTACTCAAGAAAGATGCTTCCCCCACCAACAGAAAGAAGATGAGGAATCATGGTTCCCATCTTTCCCTGCATTCACTTGTGCTGCACCTTCCAAAATCCATTGCATGAAATTGGGAAGGATTTTAAAATAAAGTGGATTAAGACTCAGAGGAGGGAGAACTCACAAAATGACTCTTCTACCATTCATACAGGATCAATGATTAAATTTAATTTTAAAAGTACAATTAAAACATTTCAGCCTAAAGCAGGATAGCTAAGAAGTATATTAAAATATCTGATCCATTCCTGTTTGTTTCATTGGGACAACTAGATGACAGCCATGGTAATTTATTTTTAATTTCCTGTGTGGGACAATGTGAAATAGGCTATGCTAATTTATACTCACGTATCCACTAATTTGTTTTTAAGTATCAACTAATATTAGCCGGACTTTACTTCTTGTGTAGATATACCTATAGATCTGTCTCTATAGTTGAAGTTTTTGGTACTGTTATACTATAATGGCATGCAAACGGCTTTGAAAATCATTTGAAGAAAAGCGGAAATATGCCAGCCCATTTCTCACCAATTTATATATCTAAGTAACCTGAGAATAAGTGCTTTTCTAGAAGGTTACAGCTCTAGGATTACTTATGGAGAAAACAATCATGTAATTCTAAGAATTCAGATACTCAACTTCCTGCATATTCTGCTCTGACATTTTGGACTTGCAATGTGTAATTAGCCATTAATGCCCTAATTCTGATTTCTTAAAGCAGACCAGCCTCCCATCATTTGCAATGAGAGTTTAATATGGGGAGCAATAAATGTGCCCAGATTGGGATCTAAAATATATGAGGGTTCTTGTTCAGCAGCACTAAACCAAAAGGTGCTAATTATTGCTTCCATTCTCCTCCTCTAACATGCCAGCCTGCTCATCAACAGGAATTCATGTGAATTAAATAAATCTCTCCCTTTCCCTCCCCCTCCTTCCCAGCCCAGCTCCACTAATATGTTCATTTTGAATGCTTCTCAAACATTCGCAGGGAAACAACTCTAGCGTAAATATCCCAGAACAAATGGCTGTATATTATACAGGAGGGAGCAGTTGGAAGCCAGACTGGGAATGCATTGGGCCATCTGGCCCAGGCAGTCTCTCCAAAATCCTCAGCTTTGTTTTCACCCCCAGACTCCAAACAACACATTTTCCACTGTGTTGAGTTTACATTTTCCCAAACACTCAGGACCTGAGCATGCATGTAAATGTCAAGCTTCACATTCTTCTCAGAGAAGGAAATTGAAATCACCTGCACTTCCTGCTCTTGAAGCAAAAGGATTCAAATCACTGCAAAAAAAAAAAAAAATCCACCCTGTCTGAACTGCAAGCTTGCCTCACTGCACAAGAGCATTGGGCTCCACAGCTGAGATCCTGAGGAGCTGTTTTCCTCACGGATTCCTATTTCCCTCACAACCGCGCCATTTGCAATTCACTGATTCAGTATCTGTACACCCAGGCACAACAGCTTGATCAATTTAGGTAGAAAGCAGTACTGTATATCTGCATCCCTGCTGTAAATGACATAGAAGGTTTGAAGTATCAAAGATGACATGATACAGCATCTTTGAATGCCTCACATGTTAGAAAGAAAAACATTTTGAAATCAGCTGGGTTTATATGTCCGTATTTAGGCTGTGTTGGAGGGAAATCTATTTTCTAATATAGTATTTTGAAGAAAAACAAAAGAATCAGTAAGTGATCTTGACTAGATTTCTGCCTTCATGTTATTCCAATGCTAAGTTGGCAAGGAAGCTATTGATGTATAAAGTGGTCATTTGATTCACACCATTATTAAAATTTCACTCACTCTGATCCAGGTTCAAGAAAAAGAGTATATATACAAAGACAGAGTTTACATCCATAAGCTTGAATAATTTCTCACAATGACAAAAACGTCTGAATAATTCTACTAAAATCCCAGTCAAAATTTTCTTCTGGGCTGAACTTGACTACTGAGAATGTCATGGATACATACTTGACAACAATGCAAAATGTACCTCTGTCAAGAAATGACAGCCATGAAAATCTATACTGAATGAATACAGAAATGATTTGCCATTGCCTTCTTTTGAATTTTTTGTAAACTTCACAATCCAGCCTACTACTACATTGATATTTCTATTTTTTTTTCCTGTACAATCCTTCTCAGTTTCTTAAGATAAACCCAAACTGAATTCCAATTTCCTGTATAACGGTGTTTTTCAAACTTGGCAACTTTAAAATGTATGGACTCAACTCCCAGCATATTGGCTGAGGAATTCTGGGAGTTGAAATCCACACATCTTAAAAAATGCTAAGTTTGGAAAACACTGCTATATAACATCAATGTCAAGACTTTCCAAGAGAATTATTTCCAGGTCTCTTCCCTAAATGTAGGTTGTTGCAAAGATACTGACAATGTTTGCATAATATTTTTGGTTCCCCAGAACTCATTCTTTAGATAGCAACTTCTCAAGTACAGCATTATCCCCTGATTTTCTTACAGACCACCACAACTACAGCATCAAGCAGATAGAACAAAGAAAATGAATAAATAACCCGATAAGAATGTAACTCAACCATAAATGATAAAAGTAGATGAAAATACTTTAGAAAGAAACTAATATATTCAGTTATGGAAAAAGATTACATTAATTTACAAAATCAGTTGGTTTCATGATTCACTTACCTAATATGTGGACTAGGCCTCTGACATCACCACTACAAATTTAAAAATAAAACTAGTACCTCCCTTTTTCATGGGCCAGGCCTCTTTGTTCATATATACCTAGAGACCTCTAGAGTAGTGTTTCTCAACCTTGGAAGCTTGAAGATGGGTGGACTTCAACTCCCAGAATCCCCCAGCCAGCAGCGCTGGCTGGGGGATTCTGGGAGTTGAAGTCC